>OY284480.1:5058201-5525561 GCA_958336345.1 Dorcus parallelipipedus | reverse complement strand
TATCTGAATGCACATTCACACCATCATCCTTCTCAAAAACAGTCAGTCATTAACTCACTAGTCAGCCGTGCCTTTGCCCTATCAGAACCCTCTTCACTTCAAACTGAACTGAACCACGTAACAAAAGTCCTTCTAAATAACAACTACAAAAAGCACGACATCCAAAGATCCATTTCTCGTCATCGCACCCCAATTCCTCCACGTTCTGAACCTGATACACCTCCAGTCGCTACAGCTTACCTACCTTACATTCACACCATAACAGATCGAATCGGCAAAATACTCAAACAACAGAACATCAAATCAATTTACTTACCCATGACGAAACTCTCAGATTGCCTACCCTCCACAAAAAGATCACATCCCCTTACAATCCGAAGGTGTGTACCGAATTCCTTGTTCCTGTGGACGTGTGTACATCGGTGAAACAAAACGGTCTGTTAGCACTCGTGTTTCTGAACATGAACGCTGTACTAGACTACTACAAACAACTGGCTCGGCCCTAGCTGAACACCAACTAGAAACCGGTCACCAAATCCTATTCTCCGACACAAAACTTCTAGCCCGCTCATCTCATTTTTTCAATCGTAAAATCCGTGAATCCATAGAAATACTCAAACATCCCAATAATCTGAACCGTGATACTGGCTTTTACCTCCACAATGCCTGGAAACATCTCATTAACGATCCGTCACGCCCCAGCAGACCAATCCCCGGTCACCGTTCCGACTCACTACCTCCACCGATCACTATAAATACCACGACAACAGACATACCCACTCAGTCTCAACGACTAACCCGAAGCAGCAGCAACACCACCAGCAGCAGCAGCCCTGAAGAAGTTCTTCTGCAATGAAGAACGAAACGTCGGCAGTAGAAGTCAACGTGACGCGGTTCCAACCGGAAGCCAATTCAAACATGGACGACGGCCGCGGAAGCCTTCAAGTTAAATTTCTTTGATACTTTTGAAAATACCCTTAGTGAACTCATTTACAACTGTGATAATTTGATTTGTTTAGGTGATTTAAACATAAATCTGTTAAATTTTAATGACCTATATGTCATACAATTATACTCTCGTTTCGATGCCTTTGGTCTCAGACAGATCGTTAGGGAACCTATGCGAATCACCTCTATCTATAAAATTGATGTCATTATTCTGAATAATTCTTTAGATTGTTCAACTACAGATACTCATAATTTGTAGAATGTGTCTGATCATAATCTTCTTTTTTGTGACATTAATATCTCAGTACCCTGCACTCTCCCTAAGCGGATAACATACCGCGGTTTCAAGTATTGCGATCGTAATGCATTCCTACTAGATTTGGAAAATATTCCTTGGCATATTATGCTAAGGTTAACTAATATCGATGATAAGTTGAAATTCTTTAATGACAATCTGCTTCTCTTATTCAATATATGTATATGCGCTTATACGCACTTCTATTTTTCGGAAGTCTTCCCCTCCGTGACTAACTAACACTCTCCGTGACATAATGAATCTGCGTGATCAGGCTTTCAAACGTTTCAAAAGTTCAGGTAGCATAGCCCATTTAGAATATATAAGACCCTTAGAAATTATGCTACTTTCGCAATTAGGGAGGAACAGAAAGCATATTTAAAACATCAAGATTCAAAGCCTCTAATTTCAAAGATTTATAGAAATTTCTAAATAACCTAATTATTAATAAAACGTCTACTCCTTTGCCTGAATTCTTTGACAATCCTAATAATTTAAATGATTTCTTTGCGAATGTAGAGATTGCTAACAACCCCAACAAAAATACTATTATGGATTTTTATCAGAACACTCGTCATCCAAACGTATCTGGCAAATTTCAGTTTCAGCTTGTCACAACGCTCGATGTTGATAAAATTTTAGACCAAATAAGTAGCAACGCAATAGGTCCTGATGGTTTAAGCAATAAACTGATCACTTTGTGCCGTCCCTTCATCTCGCCTTACATTACCCACATACTCAATTTTTGTTTAGAATTCAATGTTTTTCCAGCATGTTGGAAGGAAGCACTAGTGATCCCGCTTGCCAAAATTTCTAAGCCTACCGAATTCAAAGACCTACGGCCAATTAGTATCCTGCCTTTTCTCTTGAAAGTTTTGGAGAAGATTGTTGATAGACAATTAAGGCAGTTTTTCGAACAACATAATGGGCCAATCCATACCAAGTGGTCCAATGCATTTTCTTGACCATTTAAAAAATATATATATTTTTCGTCGAGAGTTAACTTTACATGTTGACAGTTCGAAATTACTATTATTTTATTTTGTCAGAATAAATCGCGAATACACCATTTAACAGATTTATTCAGTAAAATACACGTTGCATTGACATTTTGTTGGAGGAGCTAAAACATATCTTCGCGCAAACATATCTTATTGTAATTGTACATTCGCGCAACAACATAGTCATACATGTATCTAATTGGTTAGCAAATGGAGGGAATTACAAGTAATGCAAACAAACTCAATATGAATATTGAATATTCTCAACATTCTCCCGCAATGTTCATATTTTCATTTGTTTTAATCACGTCACTTGGTCGAAGAGGTTTGTTCCGTCATAAACATTCCAATCAAGGTTTTCATAATTTTCAATTTGATTGAAGTCAAACTCTTCGTGAAAATGTCAGCTGCCTGCATATCTGTTGATATACCGTCTGTTTGATTATAAAGGCCCCAAGCTATAACTCATTTATTTTTGCTTAAACACCCAGTAAAGTGTATATATTCTTAAATGGGACGTTGTTTTCTAGAGAATGAAGTAAAACAATATTTTTTTGGCTACACTGTATAGGAGTCATGACGTCATCGACATTTTTTTTAAATGGCACGATGAAAATTTTTTTGCGAAATACAATAGAACATCCTTTTCTCTTTTCAACCACATAAAATTTTTTATCCTTACATAAGAAAATTTTCGAGGAAACTGAAAAAAACTACCTACATAACTTACCATTTAACATTTAAGGCACGCTAATATTTCTAGCATGCTATGAGTAATTTTACTGAAATTTGTCATATTTTATCTAATTTGGTAAACAATTTCTAAAATACCGGCACTGTCAATCCGACTTATAATTAGTTTGAAACGGTGAGAAATGAATAACATTAATGAAGAAGCCGATATGCTAGAGGTTTACTACGAATGTAGAAAAAACAGTGCAGCAGCTTTACGGTTATACCGTCAACGTTATCCTAATCGAATTGCTCCATAAAGAAGAAAATTTAGTAAATTAGAAGTAAATTTACAACGATTTGGAACATTAAAGAAGAAGAGAGTGTCATTAGGAAATTCATTTACTGAAAATTAGGAGTTAGACGTATTATTAAGTGTACAAGAAAATTCGAACACTTCGGTTCGGGAACTGGCTAGATATTTCAATTTAACTAACTATGCAGTACATAAAATATTACGGAAAAATAAATTGAAACCATATAAGGTTACGCCAGTGCAACATCTGAATGAAAATGATTTTCAACGCAGAATACACTTTTGTCGATGGTCTTTAGACAGCGCAAATAATAATCACAATTTTCCCATGACAATATTGTGGTTAGACGAAAGTAATTTTTCAAATAACCAGAGTCGAGATCGCTAACTCTAACATATAATGAAAATGGCATGCGCCGAGATATAAAAATGGCCAAATCCCTTTGGCTTTGCAAACGCTCACAAAACGCCGGCTGACGAAATAGTAACGTCATTATAACGTCAAAGGGTGCGTTTCGTTTGCGCGCTCACACGCTTTAAACGCTCACACTTACAAGCGCTATTTTCTGTTGTTTCCTTTGGCGTTTAGTCGCTTTAAGCTGTTATATGCAAAGTTGTTTCTTTTGACTTTTGTTTGCACAACGAATTCATAACCTCAAAAATATAACTTCAATAGTGAAATTGATCCAATCATAGCTGCTGTAGCCAGGGTTGGGACGTAGAAAATGAGACGTATAAATACCCATTAATTACGCGTAGATTTTGTAATTATCTACATCGTAAAATATGAATTAACTACTCTAAAAATTACGTTGTTTTCTACTTCTTCATTTTAAGGTTATAATTAATTAGTTATACACAAATTAATATCTATTTTTATGTAAAACGGCTAAAATTGTTGAATAGAAGAATTAAGAAACCTGAAAAACGCAATATTTATTTATTTTACATGTCAAATAACATTCATTTTGAGGTTAGAAATGTGACATTTCACATAAACTACGTCGAGTAATAATTACATTTCACTCCGTCCAGGCGTAATGTAATGTAGAAAATATTTTTACACGTAGTTTTCCCAACCCTGACTGTAGCTATTTCTAAATTGTAATGTTTGTTTATAACCTGACTATGATTAGCGGATCTCCTCATACGTTCCATTTGGAACATAAGCGCTTACGCTTTTGCTGCCCTACCTCGATGGAATAAGCGATTGTGAGCGAAGATTATTACGTCATAATGACGTTACTATGGATGCGTTTCGTTTGCGCGCTCACATGCTTTAAACGCTCATGCTTACAAGCGCTATTTTCTGTTGTTTCCTTTGGGGTTTAGTCGCTTAAGCCATTATACGCAAAGGTGTTTCTTTTGACTTTTGTTTGCACAACGAATTCATAACCTCAAATATATAACTTCAATAGTGAAATTGATTAAATCGTAGCTGCTGTAGCTATTTCTAAAGTGTAATGTTTGTTTATAACCTGATTATGATTAGTTGATCTCCTCATACGCATTTCACACGTTCCATTTGGAACATTAGCGCTTACGCTTTTGCTGCTCTACCTCGATGGAATAAGCGATTGTGAGCGAAGACTATGACGTCATAATGACGTTACTATTTCGTCAGCCGGCGCTTTGTGAGCGTTTGCAAAGCCAAAGGGAACGATTTAAGCAATGCTTATGAGCGCTCAAAGCATGTGAGCGCGCAAATGAAACGCACCCATAGTCTTAGCTCACAATCGCTTTTTCCATCGATGTAGAGCAGCAGCAAAAGCGTAAGTGCTTATATTCCAAATGGAACGTGTGAGATGCGTACGAGGAGATCAACTAATCATAATCAGGTTATAAACCAACATTACACTTTAGAAATAGCTACAGCAGCTATGATTGAATCAATTTCACTATTGAAGTTATATTTTTGAGGTTATGAATTCGTTGTGCAAACAAAAGTCAAAAGAAACACCTTTGCGTATAATGGCTTAAGCGACTAAACCCCAAAGGAAACAACAGAAAATAGCGCTTGTAAGTGTGAGCGCGCAAACGAAACGCACCCTTAGCGGTCTAGCCTAGCCGACTTGCAAGTCGTGTCGGTCGGCGGCGTAGGTTCGAATCCTACCTTTAGCCATGGATGTTTGTGGTGTTTAATGACTTTAACCCAGGTATAATATCTTCGTGATTGTCTGGAATGGCTTATATGGCCGAAAGACATAATTGCAGCATTGCTGCGCAAAGCAAACAAGCATGTCTAGTGAATTTTGTGTATGTTTTTTATATCCACGCAGTAGCGCCAACATCATTCCTATGTAAATAAACGGAATCCTCCCCTTGGCAGGGCAGAATTATTTAATAATTTCCCTAACTCAATTTCAAATGTAATTGCCTCTAATGACTTGAAGATCTAATAAATTCCTAGGATGGGTTCAGAAACCGACGAGGTATTAATTGAGGACTCCGACGACTCGATTTTGGATTTGAAGGAGGTTAGTTGCCCTCTGTCGTTTAGTTAACTGTTACAAAAATTCATTGCCAATTCGATTAGCTGAACGATGTCGAGTATGATATACCGTCGGTCGTGCCGCCCTCGTTGGAGACGATTCTTTGGGATATGGAATCAGAAGAGGGCAGCGACAGTACATCTCTGCATTCTCTTCAGAGTTTGATGTTGAAGTTCAAGTCGATGCTGTATCACTGTATTTTGCAAGGAATATCGACGCAGATCACCTCTGCCACCGTAAGTTTTATCCAAATATGTTTATCTTGGAAAAGTAAATTTGTTCAATGTTTTTCCAGGAACGTGTGGGTGCTGGCTTGCCGACGGTCATTATCAACAGTTTAAAGTACGTTGCCGTGGGAACATCTCACGGATATGTTTTGGCTTTTGATTGCGAACAAAAGCTGTGTTGGTGTTGCCATGACACAACTACTACTGATCAAGGTGCCATCTCTGCCTTGGCCTTTAATTTAGATTCTACCAGGCTTCTAATCGGGTTTGTAGTTACAGACCGTGCAGTTCACTGTCTCAAACTGAGCTGTTTTGTTTATAGTTTCGAACGTGGTCACATATCTATGGTGGATGCTTTGAGTGGAGATGTAATCAGGAGACTTCCAGATGCTCATGCTCCCCATTCAGCTGTCTTACAACTGAGATTCACTTCTTTAAATAGTTTGGCCTTGTGTGGGGACTCATCTGGATGTGTGTTCTCATTGACTTTCGGAAGAAGATTAGGTGTGCGTGTATCAGACAGTAAATGTCTGTTTTCTGGTGCAAGAGGGGAAGTGTGTTGCTTTGAACCACTTGTCATCGGCCAGGAATTACTCGGAAATCAAATTATTGTAGCGATGGCCACCTTATCGAAGGTAGACACAAACCGATGACAATCTTGTAGGGAAGACAAGTTTGCATCTCCTTTAACCCTTATCACTCCAACTGGTTGGCACTACTGCCTTTTACCCTTGTTTATTTATTGTACTTTATCCAATATTTTCCTATCAAAACATCTGCATTCGTGTTCAAGTAATTTGCTCATAATTTACCCAATATATTTATAAATATTTTTATTAAAAAACAACTACTTATAATAATTATGCAGTGCTTTCTCTCAGCACGTTAAAACTCACGAAATCTGTTTGGAGTTATCTAACAACTATGTCATAATAGTTTTGGAGCAATGAGGATTAAAGCTTGAACGTGGGTGCACTTTTTCTTGCCCTTCTGACTTGAAGACCCATTTCAGTTCTTGCAATTTATTTTCATGGTTGATACAATATACATAATATATTATGATAATTAGTTTACTAACAAATCGTTTTCTGATAAATTTAATAATCTGTTCCAGGTAATTGTGATTTCCATAAAACCGAAATTAAAAGTGTTGTTTAGCCAACAGCTGCCCAGATCCCCGACTTCTCTTCCACTTCTCTCTTGGCAGCTGGTACCCGTTGGTAGAAATTGGCAGCCGGTATTGGCTTGGGGGCGAGGTCCAGAACTGAATTACACCCGCATTGTATTCACTGGCTTAAATAGCAATCGAATACGATTATCGCCCTTGAGACATGTTCGGTTGGCCTATAGCTTAACGGCATTGCACTGGCTGGGACCTCGTCACTTGGCAATATTAGACACCAGCGAAAACCTCAGATTGGTGGAAGTGCGCACGCAACGTGAACTGGAAGTGTTGGAACTCGCCGACGCCAGCCTGGTCTATAACTCTGCACATTTTAAAGCATTAGCGATCGGCGGAGGCGTCAGCGAGGCATTCGCTCTGGCCGGAGAAAGGGCTTGTTACAATAGTCTGTCGAGTCGAGGGGAGCAGTTACTTGTTTTGGGCATTAGGGCAGTGCACATGATCAAACTGAGAACGTGGCATGAACGCTTGGTTTATTTGAGTGACCAAGGAAGATGGACAGAAGCGTTGAATTTGGCGGCGGAAGAGGGGCTACATCGTGAGAAGAGTACTAGTGCTTTGCTGGAGAATTATTTAATGAATCTACAACAACATTTTACCGATAGAGAAAGTTTACTGGCCGCTGTAAATTGTTGCGTCAAGTTGCAGAAAACGTAAATTCTTACATTATTTTTTCAAAACAAAATCAGTTGTATAAAAGCTTCCATACAATGAAACAAATCAAAATTTAAAACAATAATATAATGAACAAAATCTTTTGCGGTACACACGTTTGTTGGTTAAATTAAGACAACTAAAAAGAAATTCAAAATTAATTTGAATTAACAGAACTGGTGCCTCATAGTTAGTTAGAAAAGAAATAAGAAATGTGAAATAGCAACAAGCTTGTTTCCTCGTTATTAAATTTAGTGTTGGGAATAACCGGTTTATTTCAATAACCGACTACTGAGTATTCAAGTGATTTGAAAAACCGGATAATCACTTGAATGAAACCACTCGAATGATGATTGGAGTGTCGGTAATTGGCAGGTCTGGGCTACTCGCAATTGGTGGCACAAATCGGTGTTATTTCGTTCGTGATTCTCTTCAGTTAAACTGCATTTACATTTTGCAAGTTTTGTTTACACAAGTACTTATTTGATTTCCTGCTTGTAATAAAAGTATGTAAGACCACTGCTTAACTTTACTTGCATGCTGATTTTTCTTTTTTTTTCGTGATCTAATCTGTATTAAATTGAATTAAAAATACCTATACTTAAACTTTTTTTAAGTAAACTAAAAAATTGAGTACATATTAAAATGAGCTGAGACATTGAAGCTTTCTCCAAATTGAAAAACTTACTAATAATTTGGAAATTATAAATTAAAACATACCTACTGCTTTATAAAAATATAATTAAAATTATTTAAAAAAATAATGAACGTAATTTTTCTCCTGTTGTAATAATAATAATATATTACGTATAAAATTAAACAAGATAAATAAGAAGTTTTGCTTCTATTTGGTTATTTAATTTTAATATAATTACCAAAAGTCAAGAAATTTCAAAAACAAAATATTTAGAGAACAGATTTTGCTGAAGATTCATATTGCAAAGCACAAAATTTAGGACTGCCAAGTGATCTCACTAGTACCCCGAAAATTAAATATTATCCCCGTACATATTAGGCAATGAGAATGAGTCGCCAGTCAGGCGTGAGTGTTTTTGTAAACAGACAAGAAAATGACCTTTTAATAATCTGAATTATTCGGTTATCGATTATTCAAGTAATAAATAACCAGTTATTTATCACTTGAATCATAACCGGTTATTTATCACTTGAATCATAACCGATAACCGATAATTCAGGTTATTGCAATAACCGGATAATAGGTTATTTTTCACTCAAGTGATCCCAACACTAATTAATTAAATGCAAATTACTTGTGCAATTAATTTTTTACCTAGTCAGCTTTATCAATATTTTTTAATCATTCTTGTTTATAATCTTTTACTGTTCACTTTTGACGAAGCACTCAATTGAATTGAGGATTATTAAATGATTTTTATTTCGTATGCTTGTAAAAAATTTTGTTTCTTAAATTAAATAAATTATTTGATATGGAAAATTTATGTACATACATATTTTAAAAATGTCTTCATTAGATTGTTTAAAGAATCTCTTATTTTAGCCTTTTCTAATTGCAGCAGTCTACTGTGTAATGAACTGTGGGATGCGATTTCAAATGATCAATACAATCGAGATTGGTATTTCTCCCTGATAGCGGATCACATATGCAATGGAAACCTTTTTTACTTGTCACCTGGTGTAACGCAAGCTCTAGTGACCCATTTGGAGCAAAAGGACGCGCAAATGCTGGAGAATGTGCTGCTCGCATTAGACCTGAGCTGCCTGGATTTACACCAGGTGTTACACATCTGCAGAGAAAAGAAACTGTACAATGCATGGATACATGTCACCACGAAAACCATTGGCGACTACACCGGCCCCCTAATTGAATTTCTAGATGAGTTAAACCTTCAAAACCACAAGTTAGGCAATACGATGTTGGTGTATGTTTCATCTTGTCTCACCGGTCTGGGGTACCCTAAGGGAGAGATTCCAGAAAAAGACGTCGCAAGGGTCAAAGCAGATGTGCTACGATGCTTAGAAGCAGTTCACTCGATAAATTCCAAAGAAGGTGAACGGATGTATCCATATTTAAGGGCGTTGTTGAAGTACAATACTAGAGAATGCTTGAACGTGATCGAGATAGCCTTCAAGGAAGTTGAATTTTCCGGGGAAATGGGATTGCTGCAGCGGCAGAGATTAGTAGAAATTTTAATGCAAGTAGTCGTTCCTCCAGATTTCGAAGTGAGTAAGAAAGAAATCTAGACGACACTGTGCTAACGTTATCTTTCTTTTGTTTGCAGGACAGTCAGGTAATAAATTTGGCGTGCTTCATCTCTCGCCTCGTTACGTCGAACAACTTGAAAGTTGAAGAAAACGTAACAGACACAGTCATACGTTCTCTGACAAACATGATCGGCAAACCGACTTCGCTACGTGATCACATGGAACGGGAACAAGCTTGGTTGGATCTATTAAACGCGGGCCAGTTGAATCACATGGATCTTGATCAGGTGTTGCAACTTGCGTTGGACTCGAGGTGTTATCTTGTAGCTCAGCACATTTATGAGAAACAAAAAGACTATACTAACATTGTGACGTGCTACCTGAAAGACAATGTGCGCAAATCAGAAGTGTTCGGGTATATTTTGACTTACATCAATTTAAGCGAGCGTTGCATACAAGAACAGTGCATCGTCAACTTCAAGGAGTTGGTTCGCGCTGACGCCAAAAAAGCTGCGGACGTTGTTGCGGAACATTTTCCTAATCTCATTTGCGAACTGTTTGCAACATTGGAAGATGAGGATGATCTGCAGTGTGCGTTCTTGAGTGAAGTAATCACAAGTGAAATTAAGTTGCCCCCATACATAGCGGAACGTTATTTACAACTGCTGTGCTCGAGGGATAGGAACGCAGTGATGAGTTACATACAGTTGGGTCTATGTCGAGTTGAGGAAGCCCTGAAGATAACACAAGAGCACCAAATACACTCGGCGTCCGCTCTACTACTGGAGAAGATGGGCGAGTGGCACAAGGCCGTAGATTTGTTGTTGCAGCACAATATGGGTAACGAGGCAGTTTCGGTTTGTATCAACGGAGCAGAACACTTGGACAGTAGTAGCGTGCAGCAGTTATGGTTAAAGTTGTTAAAGAATTCCAATGCGACAGGTGGAATATCCTTACGTCAGTTACTGCATGCAGCAGCACCCCATGTTCCCCCAGCACAACTTCTCGAACTCGTCTCGGATGTAAGCTTGGGTGACATCAAGTTGCTGTTGGAAGGAATATTATCTGATTGTACGCATGATATTAATATGTTAACGACCACGTTAATGTTATTGGGGAAAGACTTGCATCAAGGTTAGTTCTTTTTTTTTAAAGAATTTACGTTTAGCATCTATCTGTATTAATTGCAGGCCTGGCAAAGGCGTTATTTAATAACGGCAAGGCATTATCAGTGTCTAAGCCGACATGTAGTATATGTCAACTACCACTTATAAATTGCTGCCTTAGAGATGATGAAAACAAAGTGCTAATTTGGGGTTGTGGCCATTGTTTTCACAACACCTGTTTCGCTTTATCAGAAATGGAAAACAACTCCTGTCCATATTGTAGGATGCCGGGAACTTTAATGTCAGAAGTCAGCAAACACACACCAAGTAGAAACAGGTTAAAAAGTGATGTTCGCTTAAGACCTGATCTGGAAGGTCATTTTTAACCAACATCAAGACTCCAAGTACTAGTCCATAATTTGATAAGTCTCATTTTCACATTAATTTGTATAAATCCCTTATATTTTAGTTAAACCAGGAAAGAGTTAGCGAACAAATGTCTAGCTAGCACTTTGTGATATTTTTATTATTTATATAATTTATATATTGCAAAAACAAAAATAAATTATGTATGTACTGATGTATATGTAGCACTATCACAATAACAATAATAAATTTAAAAAACGCTGACTCTATCATATAAAACAGCGAGGTTCATTACTAAGTGTTGGTAGATACTTGTGGAAACAACGTTTTGTAGTGCTGCACGTAGTGGTCCAGTCTTTCATCTGAAATTCCCTTGAATTAGGTCAGAATTAAGTGTTGTCTAGAACCACGTACCTTTGAGAAATGCGCTTGAAAAATGTGAATTCGATCGGAAGAAGTAAAGAACGCTGTGAAAAAGATCAGGATCTTTCGATTCTTCTGCAGCTTCGAGAAACTTTCTTGGACTTGAACTGTCTTGCAGTAACTTTAACGCGGACAATATTTGGCCTTGACTTAATAAAACTTCTTGAATTTCCTCATTTGCTCCTGAAGTTGACGATAAATGTTTATTGATGTTTAATGTATCAAAGCAAAACTCACCTAAACGAGCTAACATGTCTAAAGCTAATTGAGATGCAGACTGATGCATATTGCCCAATGACAGAAGCAAGCAAGCTATGGGTTTTGAATCTGATATTACTCCATATTGCAGAAGTTGCTGTAATGCACTGAATTTATTTCTCCTTACCTACAACAACAGAGAAATTTGTAAAATTATTTCATATTTTTTTATTTATAACATGACAGATGCATACCAACGTTGTGATCAATAATTCGTTAATGTTGTGTTGTGCAGGTATACCATGTTCTGACAAGGATGTTACATAAGCAGTCAGCACCCACTCCAATTTCTGTAACTGCTCCTCCAAGTCAATTCTTTGAAACACACTGTGGAACATATCGTTTTGGTCTATGAGAACAGAGGGCATCACAGGCAGTCTGGGCTGGAGTGGAGCACTGGCAGGAGATGCCATTTGTGTCTGAAGTTCGGCATCCATCCAGTTTCTGTAAATAAGATTCATGTGGTTGAAGGATTCCTGTAGTCTCTTCAACGGCAGCCTGGCCAACGTAATGTTCTCCAAAATCAACTGAAAGCAATAAATTTAACAAATTTTCTTTTATCACATACGAATGAATACCGATAGAAGAACAGGTTTTGCACCAGTACGTTTTAAAGCCAATTGTGTGCATATTGACAGATTGGTTATTTGAGAGCAGAGTTCACTCAATAATAATTTGATATACCACAGACATCCCAGTTTGGCATCTATTACGATATTCGGTTGAAAAACCACCCAATTCGGAGAATCTATGAAGAATTCAGGAATATGTTTACTTGAGATTTTAATGCTCATCGCTGTATGCAAGGATACAAAGTTCACACATGTGAGTCTGTGGTTCCACCAACCCCGGAAGTGCTAAACTCGTAGGTTTTAATGATCTTGATGGTCCTATACTCGTGTGATATATTATATTGCCATCACTCTCTCCCGAAAGTGCAATATCAAATATTTGTGAACACCTCGAAGCCTAAGACGTAAACACCTATTTTTATAATTTGAACGGTTGAAATATGTAAAACTACTCACCTGATGATGCACTATTACCAAATTATCTACAACGTTTATGGCAAATCTTCCAGACAGACCCAATCGTAAAACGTGATTTTTAACAGGAGCCTGCCCAGGTCCGTTCATTGTATGAATATGTACTTCAGCGGTTTGGGGGCCACTTTGATGTCTCAATATCAAAATAGAAGGCACTCCATATAGTGTAGCCAAAGTTACATCTCTCTCTAAAGTCATACGACCCGGCTCAGCTGCAAATTTTCTTATAAGAACATTCATCATTACTAATGATTTAATGATTGCAACTTACTTTCTACCTTTGGCAATTTACTAATGGATCCTTGTTTTAAGACGACGGGTTGTAAATGTGAACCGTGTGCAGATGCAAGCAGAGCTATTTTATTCTGTGGACACCAAACAAACCACTGAACCGTTACGGATGTGGTTTTCAAGTGTCTCAAGGAATGCTTCTCCATCAAAACTAGGTACAGCTCAATGCCATGATCAGTGACGAGAGCCACCTCATTGTTCTGAGACCAAATAAATCCTAGTATCAAGGAATTCTTCTTACAGCTCTGCGAATATTCCACTTCAATGACTGTTCCATTGAAGTTCATAAATTCCACTGAGGTGGTCGTTCTTTGCACAGCCAGGACACGCTGGTCTAGAGAAAACTTTATGGAAATGACTGGGCCATGATCTTCCATTCGGAAATTTATTGGGGCGTCATCTTCTGTGGGCCCCTTGACGACCACGCCCATAACTCCACCAGAACGCACTGCGAAAACCTACAGGTAAAAGTGGCGCTTATGAAGAAAACTACCCAGACGCCCGTTACCTGTTTGTTAGAGTCATCGAAGAATACATTAGTGACTTGATTTACAGCTTCAAATCGCACGGGATTATTCGATAATTCTAAATACGACTCTGCAGATGATGATACACTCATAATCCAAGCACAGGTTAAAATTCAGAATTTAACAAACGAACAAACCCTTTGAATATCAACTACTAAAAATTAAAATTGACAGTAGAGTATAGTCTGTTTTTCCTAAGAAAACAGTAAGGAATTTTTCGCGAGTAACCGGTTACGAAAGGTTAGGTGAAATAAGTAACCACTGCATTTTCGTGAGTTACCGGTAACTGTTGATATGACGTCACATCTGTCTGTCTGTCTTGTCTTGCTTTACTTTGCGCAGTACCCGCCGGCCGCCAACTCTGGCCGAGCTGCTAAGGCTCATTTTGCCAGTCACATAGTGTGATAAAGCTGGGTCTAAGTCCTTGCACACCACAAACATCCATGGCTAATGGTAGGATTCGAACCTACGCCGCCGAGCGACACGACTTTACGAAGTCGGCTAGGCTACCGCTAAGCCACCGGGCGACCCTGACGACGTCACATCTGTTACTCCGGTTACTATTTTCCTAACCCGGTCAGAGAGTTGTGGAACATTGCTGTCTCTCTCTTATTCAGTGAGTTCTGCGCAGAGCCGTGGTTCGGCGTGCTAACCTCAACTTCACTTCAACTTGATTCAATTACAACTTTTCTTGTAACTAAAGTTAATATTTCTTGTGAATAAGTAATTATTTATATATAAAAATGAAGAAGAAAATAGATCCCACTAATGTAGAATCACTCATTTTTGCACGTTATTGAATAGTTAGAATATAGGAAATTGGAAATTTGTCGGTTTAATGAAACGTCAAATTAAAAAATGCAACCGCCACATACCCTGTAACCGTAACCGTTTCATTTTGGCGAATCTTACTAACCGTGACGTCACTACCGCTAACCATGCTATTCGTAACCGGTTAGTCGCGAAAAATTCCTAAGTGTGGAGGAGATAGGACATATTTGTCCTTGCTTATGATTGGTCAAAATCGCGACCAGATTTACACTAGAACAGGGCCGCTATTCTCGACCCTTCGTATTGCGCACGAGTATTCGTATTGTGACGTCATTCGAAGGTTATCTGTTGAAGTTGAAAGTATATTCTCTACCCTTCGAATATTTTGCGTATTCGAAAATCTCCTTCGAATTAAATGCGAGCGATGTTTGAGCACTCGTATGTTCAACTATTCGAATCTCACTGAAAGGCTTAAGGAAATTTAAGGGTGTAAACCTTTGTATTCGTGTATTCATTGTGAGACGTGATTTGTGATTAAGTAATTATTATTAATTAAGTATTCGAAAAATGGATGAGTTAGTAAATATAGATTTATTAAATGAATTGGAAGCACAAAGACTTGTGTTTGTACCTGATTGCTTTGTTAGAACCACTAATGCGCCCTAAAATGAAACCAACAGACTTGGACATACAATTAAGGGTAAACTTTGAGAGATAAGTAATTACATATTAATGCTATTAATAATTGTAAATACTTATCAGGGTACGATTTTTTGCAAGTGGTAGCTACCAAATGGATATTGGGTCAAATATTTTCTTGAATGTGTCTCAAGCTTCAGTAAGTAGGTGCATCAATGAAGTGATTACTGAATTAAATCATCCTGATATATTCAACCAGTTTTGTGTACTGCTGTATTTCTTTTTGACATATTGAATTGTTGTAGATTTTACGATTTTGGAGCACTGAATCCTATACATATACCTTTCTCCAGTTTTTCCAGGTTTTTTGTGCCCCAGGCATAACTGTTTAAAATATTGTTCTATTCGCACCATAAATTTTCAGCGTCTTTATAAGTAAAATTATTACTAAATTTACCGCTTACTAATTCTGGTTTCTTTTTTAAAAATTCAAGCATTATTTTCTTTTGGTTGTTGGAAGGATGTCCACTTTTCTTTTTTACGTCGGCTTGTGTTTCCATGGCTAAACTAATTACTTGTAATACCTATTGCATTTTGCACTAAAAAGCTTACCAAAATAATTTTATTGCAATCAAATTACAATATATCTAAAGTCAGGATGCACTGTTGTTGCCACTTGTCACTATACTGAATAACGTATTAATGCCAGCTTTTACTTCCTTTTGGGTAAAATATTTCGCTTTTACAATATTGTCGTAAAACATGTGTTTTGCAAAAATGTTGCACGACTCACAGGCGTTATCATATTTACGCAAGTTTATGAAGGGTAGGTAAGAATACAAAATCCCGTTCTATAACTTGAAAAATAATGAAAAGAAAAGAATCAAAGGCAACTGGCCGCTAGCTGATTATTATTATTTATTATAAACAACATGTCACGTATTTTTCATAAATTAATTTAGTACATTGTATTGTGCTGTGTGTTAATAGAACTGTTTTCAATTCGTACTTAATGAGACTACCATCGAGAATTGGCAACAACAAATTGGCGACGAGGTGAAAGAAATTTTTTTACATTACGTTCATTGAAGACGAAGAGTGAAAGCGTGTAGAACATTAGGAGAGCTAAGAGAGAAGCGTTATCAGATCAATACCTGTGCCAATACTTTCGCATTGGAAACACGAATTTGGGCAAAATAAAAAAATATATATCATCAAACACATCTACTTGACAGTGACGTATACTAGTAGTGATAACAAATCGAAGTCGATGAAATCAGTATGGATCCTCAACAATTTTCTCAGTTTATGGAATTGCAAAGAAGCTTTATTAGTAGTAGGGCTGGGTCGAAGTATCGATATATCGATACGTATCGATACGCCAGCTGTATCGATACACATTTTCAGCTGTATCGACGTATCGAATATCGATACGTATCGAAATATCGAATATCGAATACCGATACATATCGAAATATCGATACGTATCGAAATATCGGATGTCGATACGTATCGAAATATCGAATATCGATATACCGGCACGTATTGAAATATCGAATTACAGACTAACTAAAGATTTTATTTATTTATTTGTATTTATATGGTCGAATATTCGGCATTATTATTTAAACTTATTCCAGCGCTATTTTTCATCTCGTATTTTTAAGCCGCTGTTCAATATTTCAATCTTATATTTCGAAACGTATCGATATATCGATACATATCGATCCGATATTTCGATACATATCGATACGTATCGGTAGCCGATACTCGATACATATCGATATTCGATATATCGATACGTATCGGTACCCGATACTCGATACATATTAGAGGTGGGCGATACGGGAAATTGTGTATCGAATTTCGATACGATTTCTGTATCGATACGTATCGATATGTCGATACCTCTAATTAGTAGAGGTGGGCGATACGGGAAATTGTGTATCGAATTTCGATACGATTTCTGTATCGATACGTATCGATATATCGATATGTATCGAGTATCGGGTACCGATACGTATCGATATATATCGAATATCGATACGTATCGAGTATCGGCTACCGATACGTATCGATATATATCGAAATATCGAATCGATATGTATCGATACGTTTCGAAATATAAGATTGAAATATTGAACAGAGACTTAAGAATACGAGATGAAAAATAGAGCTGGAATAAGTTTAAATAATAACGCCGAATATTCGACCATATAAATACAAATAAATAAATAGAATCTTTAGTTAGTCTGTAATTCGATATTTCAATACGTGCCGGTATATCGATATTCGATATTTCGATACGTATCGACACCCGATATTTCGATACGTATCGATATTCGATACGTCGATACAGCTGAAAATGTGTATCGATACAGTTGGCGTATCGATACGTATCGATATATCGATACATCGACCCAGCCCTATTTATTAGCACCCTGTTGGGTCAGCAACAACAAAATCAATCGGGACAGCAATCTCAAACAGGTGAGATACATTCGTCATCACCTTCTGTAAATACGGCGCTGTTACCTAATTTCGAATGTTTTGACTCGAAAAAAGAATCATTTCGCAACTACAAACAACGTTTCGAAAATTACCTCGATATGAAGAATGTTATTACCTAGTAACAGACGCTATTGTGCCAAATTATTATTAAATTCATTAGGAGCAAAGAATTTCAACATGGTTTCGGCACTTACAGCCCCAAACCAACCAAGCGAGCTAGCTCGAATATGATGAATTAGTGCTTCGTTTGGAGCAACATCTGGCACCCAAGAGAAATATTCTCGTTGCTCAACACCAGTTTTTAACAAAATATCAAACTGAGCAACAATCAATTGCTGAATTCGTTGCCGTGCTGAGGAGTGATATAGTAGATTGCGAGTTTGTTCAACCGTGCAGTTGTAAGGCATCTATAGCAGATACATTTCTCAGAGCACAATTTATTCGTGGTATCAAGAATAATAGCATCAGAGAACAATTGTTACAGTCCCAAATGTCATCTTTCAACGACATTGTGACGAAGTCTATAGCCCTTGAAACTTCGAAGTTCGATTCCAAATTGCTTGCACAGAAAATGACAATTGCATCGCCCACCGTAAATATAAATAAAATCAACCATAATGTTAGGAAGACTGATCAACAGCGATCTCGTCAGCGTTCCTCACAAAATCAATCTAAATCTAGAGGATTTTCGAAGTCGCGGATTAATTACAGTGAGTTGGGTATAGATGGACTATGTCCGAGATGTGGAAGAGATAACCATGTAAACGCTCCTCTGGCGTATATTTCTTTCTTTCCAATCACCACCAATAATAGCATATGGCGTTTACACATAAGAGTGCCAGGTAACTTAGTCGTGACGCCAAGATTCATAAAGAAAACTTCATTTAATACATTCACCACTATTTTAATGAAAATCGTAAAACATAACAGAATTGATAATTAATATCCAAATAAAATACGTGCGGAGGATCCCTATAGCATCAAAAATAACATTGTAATAAATCTGTAAGTTAATTATCTCAGAAATTTTAATTAACAACACACAATTAAACATCGCTCGCAACGGACGCGATACTTAACAGAAAATTGGCAACAGAAACTCCCACCAACAAGCTAACAACAATATTAATATTAATATTTGATAATCTCTCTCATCGGACGTGATTATCAAACATCTCCCAAAGCTTGGCTTTACCAGGCTCATCGGCCAGAGTAAGACACAAGTGTTATTTGCCAATCGCTCTCAACGGTCGCGATTTACAAACAACTAACAGTTTTGCATTTACTTCGCACATCGGCCGAAGTAAGATACAAGGAATAATTAATAATCGTTCGCATCGGACACGATTTCCAAATGATTGACAAAATCTGTCTTTACCCTGCTCATCGGCCAGAGTAAGATACAAGTTCTGTTTGAAAACTGCTCGCAACGGACGCGATTTTCAAACACCAACCAGATCTCCCTTATTTAAGCTCACCGGCTGAAATAAGATGCTTCGCTCGTACATCGACCAAGCGTGATGAGATCTCATCGGATACTCATGCCTCTTGGGCCATTTTCCCTGGTTTATATAGCAAACGTTAACTAGTTTTTGTTACCAAAATTCGCAAATCTCGACTGTAAAGTTCGTAAACAACGCATCTTCGGCGCTCCGCGTGGAAATTTCCGTGCGTGTCGTACCTGGTACGGGAATTTCCGTGCGTTTTGCGTTCAATTACACTTACTTAAATAACACATTATAACAAATTTACACTAAATTACACACTTACATTTCATAATATTATTTCTAAATTACCCAAAACTAAAAAAATTCATAACAAAATTTAAGAATCAAAGCGCAGTCTTTACATTCCCCCTTCACTTCCGCAAAGAATTCCTTCTAGGAACTTCTTTCAGGCCTTCCCGGTGAATCCGAGGGTTTCTGCATCGGCCTTCTTTATCCGGAAAAAACCACCTCCGGGCAGAAATACTTTAAAGTTCTGCTGATCCGGTCTCCGCTTTCCGGGCTGGATCCAAATAGATCCTGGAAGACGGACTTTAAATGGGCTGCTTTAACCGTTGACAGACTCGGAGTTGGAGTTGGGGCTCTCGGGGGTGTTCTCACGTCTTCCATATTCTGAAAGAACATTAAAACATGTGAATGCTGCTTTTCGGGGTAGATTTTCAAATCCTTGACATGTGCTCTTCCCACGGGTTTTCCCTCTTCGTCGGCTAATTGCACGATTACTGGAGACTCAATCTTTTCCACTGAAAAAGGACCCAATTTCGGAGCCAACTTTGCGGAAAACTTATTAACAGCATTTGACAAAACATGATTCCTTCGATACACCTGTTGTCCAAGTTGCGGCTTCAAAGGTCTACGACGTAAATTATAATATTTACTTTGAGTAGAAAATGCCTTGGCGAGATTCTGTCTCACTGAATTGTAAATTTCCGGTAATTTACGCAAACGTTCCGCAAATTCATTCGTATTTGTCGCGGTGAAGGTCGTTGATTCACTTGGGTCCACTTCTTTTCTTAATGATTTAGGGGGTAATATTTCCCTGCCGAAATTGAGAAAGCTTGGTGAATATCCTGTTGAGTTATGTTGTGCAGTGTTTATTGCGAAAGCTATTTCAGAGAGATACTCATCCCATTTCCGATGATCATTCTTAATTGTCTGCGCAATCATTGTCCCGATCACCTTGTTGGCTCTTTCCACTGGATTGGCTTGTGGCGTATATGGAGAAGTAAACTGATGCTCTATACCGAACTCTTTTACAATCGCCATTAATTTATTCGCATACTGCGTACCATTATCGGAAACCAGCTTCTTCGGCGTTCCGAATTTGTAAATAATCCTTTCCTGTAGAGCCTTTAACACTGCCTTCGCATTAGCCACGCGTAATGGAATTAATTCCACCCATTTCGTGAAACGATCCTGAAATACCAATACATATACATGGCCTCGACTTGACCTTGGAAAAGGTCCAATTAGATCTAAACTCACGATTTCCCACGGACCTTGTACTCACGAAAAATGCATATACCCATAGGGTTTTCCTGTTGTAAGCTTATGTTGTAAGCAAGACTGACATCTTTTAACATAACGTTTAATATCTCTCACCATTCCTGGCCAAAAATAATGTCTCTCAATTTTCCTGACGGTTTTTAATATCCCTAAATGACCTCCTTCTGGATTGTCGTGTGCTTCTTTTAGAACTCTTTCCTTCAATTGACTTGGAACACATAATTTCCATGGCGATTCTAAATCTTCTGCCGGTCCTCCTGGTGTGGAAACTATCCGTTTGAACACATTTCTTTTGTCCACATAGTAATCCGGATATTTTCTGGGATTCTTTTTAATACCTTCCTTTATTTTATGTAGCCATTCATCCGTTGGAGTCGTTAGCAATGCGCCTAATTCTTCTGTCACCGGTGATCTTGATAAAGCATCAGCTACCTTATTAAGACTTCCTCTACGATACTGAACTTCGAAGTCAAATTGTTGTAGGTCCAAAGCCCATTTACTTAAGCGACCAGAAATGCTTTTAAGTGAGTTTAACCAACTTAAACACTGATGGTCCGTTATTACCAAGAATTTATACCCTTCTAAATAATGTTTCCATTTTCGGACAGCCCAAACGACGGCTAAACATTCCTTCTCCGTTGTAGAGTACTTCTCTTCGCTCTTTGAAAACTTTCGACTAGCATACGCAATTACTTTTTCCCCCTCAGGAGTTTCCTGAGTTAGCACTGCTCCAATTCCACTATTACTGGCGTCAGTCTGCACCACAAATGGTAAACTAAAGTCTGGGCACGTAAGCACTGGTGCCTGTGTCAAAAGATGCTTGATTGTATCAAAAGACGACTGTTGATCTTCTTGCCACTTCCATTTTGAACCTTTCTTTAATAATTGATGCAAGGGTGCTGCTATCGTGGCGAAATCCGGCAAGAATCGGTGATACCAAGTTGCTATTCCTAAGAACTGTCTAACACCTTTTACTGTTGTTGGAGGCTTTAACTTCAGTATGGCTTGTACTTTGTCAGGATCTGTACGTATTCCGTTTCTCGTAACCAGGTGACCTAAATATTTCAACTCCGTGCGTCCAAATTTACACTTCTCTGGTTGTAATCTTAACCCTGCGGATCGCAATCTTTCGAATACCACCTTCAAATTTTCCAGGTGTTCTTCAAGTGTCTTCCCTAAGATTATTATATCGTCCAAGTATACAAACGCATTGGGTTCCAATTCCGGACTGATAATCCTATCCAACAGACGTTGAAATGTGGCTGGAGCTGAATGTAGGCCAAAAGGCATTACGGTAAACTGGAAAAGTTCTCGTCCTGGTACGGTAAACGCAGTGATTGGTCTACTTTCTTTTGTTAAAGGTACCTGCCAATATCCCTGTCGAAGATCTAATGTTGATATATAACGGGCTTCTTTCAGCTTATCTAGTATAGCCTGTATATATGGGATGGGGTACGCATCCTTCTGTGCTTGTTCATTGACTTTGCGAAAATCAACACAAAAGCGGTATTGTCCTGAGCTTTTCTTTACCATCACTACTGGTGAACTCCATGGACTTTCTTAAGGTTCTATCACTCCTTCGGCTAACATTGAATCTACTTGTTCATTAATCAAATTCTGAATATACGGGTTACGTGGAAAATATCGTTGTTTAACTGGCGTCGGGTCTTTAAGGCGTATGCAATGTTCCACCAAATGTGTCCGCCCTGGGAGAACATCAAACTTTGGAAGTTCCTCTGCTAGAAATTCTTGTATTGTTTCTTGTTCCGTTTGAGTCACTTTGGACATAACATTAATATACTGTTTCCTAGCCCTGACTTCTTCTTCCTTAAGGTCCGGTAAAAGTAAGATAGACTTTTGCGGGATATCAACCATGATTTTCAAAAGACTTAACATATCCATTCCTAATATTAAGGTGGTGGACAACTCTTCCATTTCCCATATTTTGATTATTATCTTCCGAGTTCCAATGTTGATAGGTACTTGAAATTCTTGTGCTACACTCAGCCTTGTATTGTTCGCTAAGAGAACGTTCTGAGAATTAACTTTAAATACACATCCATTTTGTCGACAAAAGTAAGCTAACGCATGGTTCATATATGATGTAGATGCTCCGGTATCAATGAGTGCTGATACTTCTCTGTCTAAAATTTTTACTGGAATCCATATGCGAGAATCTTCTGATTTACTGCTATATATTCTTTCCCTGTACGTTTCTGACATGACCGAATTACTTTGGGGTCTCCTCGGCCTTTTTAATTTCGGACCCCCTTGAAGTTTTCCGCCCGTCGACAATGACAATCTTGCTGCCGTCTTCTGCACCTGGGACAATCTGCTGGGCGTTCCTTGCACGATGCTTTGAAATGGCCTTCCTTCCCACAAGTCCAACATACTCTTGGGTAGAACTTGTTACCTGTAGGGCTCTGTAATGACGCTGGGATATTTGTTCGTGGCATGTTTATTTTGCTTTGCGTCATTCTGCGCGGATATTTAATTTCCCCACTCGATGGTGACGGGATATTTCTATCTTCTACTGAGTTAATCACCATCTTTGGTGAGTTACCTAACTTTGGTGGACGATAAGCTGTTTCAGACACATAAGCTTGAGCTGGATTCGGAGGAGGTCTAAATTGGGTGGATGCGCACCTTATACTTTCATATTCCTCACCTAATGCCATCAGTTCATCTAATGTACTAAAATCTCCTCTCTTCACATAGAATTGATACTCTGGGAGCAGATTTTCATATATTCTCTCAAGACTTTTCGTCGGATGCCATTTTCCGCTTTTCCTCATAAGAGTTTGTATCGCTACAATGAAGTCTCTTACCGGTTCCTTCGCGCCTTGAGTTCGAACTCGAATTTCGTCTTCTAACTTCAATTTAAATCGTGGAGGCAGAAATTGCGTGGTGAAATCTTTCACGAAGTCTTCCCATATGACCCATGTTTGTTTCCGGCATCTATACCACAGTAAAGCCTTTCCCCTTAGAAATTCAGGTGCTGCTAACAATAATCTATTTCCAGGAAATGTATAACATTCTCGTAATTCTTCGATCCTCTCGAGAAAAGTTAATGGATCGCCCTCGCCATTGAAATGTACGTTCCATTTCCTCACCTTCTCACACATCGCCGCGGTTGAAATTCCTTGCTCTTCTCCTCGCGGAGGGTTTGGATTGTTATCTTGTGAGATACCTGCTTGTACTGGTGTAGCTTCCTCTATCTCATTCTGATCTTCATCTTTCTCTCTTACCAAACTTTTATAGCCTCCTTTTAGAAATTGTACCAGTCTGGCCCGCATCAGCGTTACAGTACCTCCTGTGTTTAGACCAAAATTTTTTTAATTCTGTCGCTAACTCTTCCTTCTTCAAGTGATAAATCCATCCTGTTCTCTTGTCTTGTAAGGGAATGGAACTTTCTTCCTGCTCTCCGCTTTCGCTATCTGACATATTTACTTTCACCGATAAGTTCACACTTAACACAAATTTTCACAAATTAAAAATAATATACAAACCAATCACCAATATTGAAACATTTAACATAGGAGTTTCCGTGTCTTCCTCCTGTGATGCAATTAGAATAACGTGTGGTGGTTATGCTATTTGAGATTCCTGTTCTTAATTTTCAAGTCTCTTCTTAATTTTCAAGTCCCTTCTCTCGGAATTTTCAAGTCCCTGCTCTCGGAATTTTCAAGTCCCTGCTCTCGGAATTTTCAAGTCCCTGCTCGGGCGCCAAATTATGTAAACGCTCCTCTGGCGTATATTTCTTTCTTTCCAATCACCACCAATAATAGCATATGGCGTTTACACATAAGAGTGCCAGGTAACTTAGTCGTGACGCCAAGATTCATAAAGAAAACTTCATTTAATACATTCACCACTATTTTAATGAAAATCGTAAAACATAACAGAATTGATAATGAATATCCAAATAAAATACGTGCGGAGGATCCCTATAGCATCAAAAATAACATTGTAATAAATCTGTAAGTTAATTATCTCAGAAATTTTAATTAACAACACACAATTAAACATCGCTCGCAACGGACGCGATACTTAACAGAAAATTGGCAACAGAAACTCCCACCAACAAGCTAACAACAATATTAATATTAATATTTGATAATCTCTCTCATCGGACGTGATTATCAAACATCTCCCAAAGCTTGGCTTTACCAGGCTCATCGGCCAGAGTAAGACACAAGTGTTATTTGCCAATCGCTCTCAACGGTCGCGATTTACAAACAACTAACAGTTTTGCATTTACTTCGCACATCGGCCGAAGTAAGATACAAGGAATAATTAATAATCGTTCGCATCGGACACGATTTCCAAATGATTGACAAAATCTGTCTTTACCCTGCTCATCGGCCAGAGTAAGATACAAGTTCTGTTTGAAAACTGCTCGCAACGGACGCGATTTTCAAACACCAACCAGATCTCCCTTATTTAAGCTCACCGGCTGAAATAAGATGCTTCGCTCGTACATCGACCAAGCGTGATGAGATCTCATCGGATACTCATGCCTCTTGGGCCATTTTCCCTGGTTTATATAGCAAACGTTAACTAGTTTTTGTTACCAAAATTCGCAAATCTCGACTGTAAAGTTCGTAAACAACGCATCTTCGGCGCTCCGCGTGGAAATTTCCGTGCGTGTCGTACCTGGTACGGGAATTTCCGTGCGTTTTGCGTTCAATTACACTTACTTAAATAACACATTATAACAAATTTACACTAAATTACACACTTACATTTCGTAATATTATTTCTAAATTACCCAAAACTAAAAAAATTCATAACAAAATTTAAGAATCAAAGCGCAGTCTTTACAACCACCTAGAAAAAGATTGCCGTACTGATCAAATGAATCTCAAATGTTCCGGGTGCAAGAAAAGCGGTCATGTTATCAAATTTTGCATCCGCTCGTTACTTAATAAGAAATCTAAATCAGTAGTAGGGATAGGGCGATTCTGGAATTGCTACCTACCTGTAGGCTTGCAAATTTTGTGCGAAGTGACTTAAGTATCTCCACACCGCTCGGCTAAGCTCTTGGAGATGGGAGGGTTCGACGAAACCCCAAATTCAAAAGGTGGGCAAAAATGATTTAAAATAAAACGCACCAGCTGAGCACACTTGTTTATATTTAGCCTGCTCAAAATTTAAATAACTATAACTCCAACATGAAAAAGGGGTATCAATAAACAAATAACACGTTAAATTAAATCCGTACCACAGATCTGTGCTTCGGTCACACATACAGAATAAACGAACAACGCAAATAATGATTCAAACACGTTCGGGTACCGATAAACGAACCCCGCGGTTAATAAGTGGTACAATAACCACTCCGCAAGTACAAAGATAAAAGGGCTACTCCGACCTTGACCTCCTAAGATCCAGCGTCAGTGTCAGTCAGCTGTCCAACGTCAACAGATCGGAGCGTCCTCCCGCGGTGGTTAGCGAAGTGGGCCAATGTTGCGGTAAGTGGGGAAACCGCCAGAAATGGCGACGTCTTGCAGGGCGAGCCTATTCTCAACGACGGGGAAAGCCAGGTGGCGGGGCTCAATTCGTTGGTAAAAACCAACTCCTGACTCCTCCTGCACCCAAGGGAACGACGATATTTCTCACCCAAATAAAACTCGTACTAAAGCTCGTACGACAACTCGCACAAAAACTCGGAATAAAACTCGTACGAAAACTCGGAATAAAACTCGTACGAAAAAGCCTAAAGGAAGAAAATATGCGTTATGTTTCGTCGCAGTCAGAACAAAGCAAGACATACCTGTTTCGTATTTCAACAGGCTTTGGAAAGCTGTTTCACAAGCTTAAAATTCTCTCCACGTACGATAACAACAGATCTCGGAATAATCCGGTTCCACCACCTTCACAAAAGCCAGTGAAAAGTGGCACAAAGGAGCTATACTCACACACACAAAATTAACGAAGCGAACGGGAGAGCTTGCGGTCTAAGACTGGCTGCGGATGCATGTCGCGTTCTTCCCCCAACACCGGTTCAGACAGGAGTCGCTACTGAAGAAACACAGTTTAAACGGGGAACCGAGTGAGACGGAGATATGTAGTCTGCCTGAAGTAACAGCGGATAGTTCGACTCCCGCAATATTGTGAAATATGGTGCAATGCGACGATCATCACGTACGCCGTATTTCCTACGCTGATACAGGGTGTACGGAAAATTATTATGAATAACTTGAATGGATTTTTCAACCGTAACAGAATCTCCTCCGATCTTGACGGAAAAAATCAAGGTCAAGGTCGGAGGAGGTTCCAGAATCGGCCTATCCCTGACGTGACCTTCGCCATAACCTTAACATGGAGGAGGTTCCAGTTTCAAGGTCAAGGTCGGAGGAGGTTCCAGAATCGACCTACCGCTGACCTTCACCATAACCTTGACGCGGAGGTTCCAGAGTCAGATAACCTTGAAATGGTGTTGAGGTCAGAGGAGGTTCTAGTGTTGATTTCTGCTTAGTGACCTTGTGATTGGAGGAGGTGAGGATTTAAATTAGTATTACCCCCACCTAAAATCTTGTTATATAAGACCGTTAATTTGTGAATTGATTCAGTTGTTGCAGAACTGTGAGTCGTGTTATATAAAGTTAATAGTGTATCATCGATCTATATAAAAGTAAGTTTATTATTTATATTTTTCTAATCATATATAATTCTTATATTTTTTATGTATTTAATAGTGACGTCTAAACAAGTGGAATTTTTCCTGAAGCAGAAGAAAAGACACGTGGATGATCAAGGTGATGATGTACAGAAGAAAAATTTCTCACTCAAAACGTTGATAAACCAAAAGAACAGGATGAGCAAGATTCGAATATGTCCTCAGTTCGAAACGAGTTTCAATTTGAAGTATTGTCTCAACCTTTTTTCACGGATGAAGATTTGCGTCAGTATGATGTTAGCGAGAAAGCACCTTCAGAGATATCATAAGTAAGGGAAGTGGCTGATGTGGACCAATTACCATTGTTAGCTCAAAGGGTATATTTTTTAAATAAGAGCCGCACGAAGTGGGTTTGCGTGGGACTGTGTGCCGAAACATTTTTTGATCCAGTAATACGCATTATGGGTACTAAAAGGCAGAGCATATCGTTTTTAGAAGAGGAATGGAAACAATTCTGTTCTTATAACTACACATTAAAATCATATTTTACCGAGAAAAAAACTGTTTACCCGGTAATGAAAATTACTTCGGTAAAGGCATCTTTCGAACGTATCGAAGGAACAAAACTATTGAAATTAGAAAGAGGTGACGAGACACTGTATATATCTTATAAGGGTTTATTGGAATTATGGAAATTGTGTGATATTATATCATATCGGAGGTTTTGAAGCAATTAAATTATAAAACATTCTACTCCAACATGATTCCATGCGTGAGTGTTATGGATGATGACGTGAAGCTAACTGTCAAAGCATTTCTCAATAATGAAATATCTGAGAAAGGGGCGATTACAAATGAATTAATAATGTTCGGAATTAATAAATTAATGTATGACATAAGTATGCATAAAGCCGTTACTATGTAACATAATGTGACGTTTGCGGTCCCAGCCCGTCTGATGCGTCAACAACGACGCGCCTTAGACGAGAAGCTTCGATATCACGGGGCGATGATCCGAGACTTTCTGTCAAACGAGCGAGAATGTTCGCGAGAAACAACCCCGGCATATAAAAATGCACGCAGCCAAACGGGGGACAGTTCGACATTAATTAAGTAAGTGGACAGTTCGAAATTGAAGTCGCGTTATAAATATTCGCTCGGCTGTTAACATAAATTACTTATTAGTTTATAAATAAATTATTCTTAAGTTAGTGTTAATTAGTGTTACTTTTAAATAAATTAGATTATTAACTATTTCGTGTTTTGATTAAAATAAAAATAATAGAACCATTAAAAACGTTACATTGGTGTCAGGTGCGAGGTTCGTGAAAATAAATAAACAATAAAAATTAAATTGAATTTAAACAAATTAGTTAAACAAAGAAACAATGGCTTCAAAGAAAGTGCTGTTAAAAGACTTAAAAGTGAACAACTTAAAAACCGAATTAGAAGAGCGCGAATTAGAAATTTCCGGAAAGAAATCGATTTTGCAACAAAGACTTCACCAAGCGCTACTAGAAGCAGGAGAGGACCCGGAAACGTTTGTTTTTGAAACCTCGGGCGGTCCTGCAGATTTAAGTAAGATATTCAAAGATGAATTGCTGGAACAATCCAGAAATTTAGAAGCTAAATTAAAGGAACAATCTGGAAATTTGGAAGATAAATTAAAGGAGCAATCCAGAAGTTTTAAAGATGAATTGCAAACTAAATTGCTCGAACAATCCGGAAATTTGAAAGACGATCTAGAGAAATTAATGGAACATTCTAGAAACACGGAAGAAAACGTGAAAATTTTAGAGGAGAAACTTGAAAATAAATTGATACAACAGTCGACAGATCTGGAAAGTAAATTGCTCGAACAATCTAGAAATTTAGAAGATAAACTAGTGGTGAAAATATCAGAAGAGACGAGGAATCTGCAAGACAATGTGGAAGAAATATTATTCCAGCAGGACAACAAAATTAAGAATCTCGAACAAATCATGACAGGGTTGCGAATGTTCGGGGATCCGTCACCAGCAGAAATACCAGAAAATAATGAGATCCAAACTGTGGTAGGACCAGCGGAAATTTCTAAATTGAAAATAAAATCACCGACGTTCGATGGGAAGTCTTCTTGGCCTAACTACTTCAAACAGTTTGAAGCTGCAGCAAAAGCGAATGGATGGACGGCCAGTGAAAAAGCCACTTCGTTAATTGTGGCCTTGAGGGGGGACGCTATCGATGTGCTACAAATGATGCCGCTAGAGGAACAAGAAGACTTCAACAAACTGGTGAACCGGCTGGAGATGCGTTACGGCCAGGCGCATCTGACCGACGTGTACCATGCGCAGCTGAGAAACCGTTACCAGAAATCCGGAGAGAGTCTTCAGGAATTCGAGGCTGATGTAGCGCGCCTAGCCCGGTTGGCATATCCTGCAGCTCCTGATGATTTCCTGCAATGTTTGACGCTGCAAACCTTCGTGGGTGGGATCCGTGATCCGGACAATCAGCAGGCATTGAGAATGGCCCACCCTAAGACATCCAATAACGCATTGGCCTACGCCTTGGAATACGAGGCGACGAAGCAAGTTTCAAGAGGACACGTCAAGGTACGAGCTGCCATGGACTCCCAAGAAGAAGAACTCGCCAGCGTCAAGGTGCGATCTGCTGGAGAGGAGCGGCCCAAGGATAATACCACAGAGGAGGATATTCGCCGCATTGTGGAACAAGTCCTGAGGCGGAAGAATCCGCTGGTGTGTTGAAACTGCCAAGAAGAGGGACATGTTCACAGGCGGTGTCCCAAGGCCAGGCAAGATCCTCCACGAAGGAAGCCACAGGGAAACTAAGCCGGGTCGGTGCAGAGGGGCAAACGTCGACCCGTATTCAAAGGCCCCCAAAGACAAAAGCCACGAAAGTAATAGCCCTGCGGCGATTAACCAGCAGTGTCTTCGTGGATGCCACCATTGATGACATCCCTCACACCATGTTATTGGATACGGGTGCGACGAAGACTATCTTGAGGCCCGACGTTATCAAGTCATCAAGACGCACTGAGCCGACTAAATGGAGACTGAGGACAGCAACCGGAACATCAGCGACTGTCCATGGTGAAGTAGAGGTGACCATTACGATTGGAGCGACTCCCATCAAACACCGTGCGCTGGTAGCAGAAATAGAGGATGAGGCGATTCTGGGCATGGACATCATGTCTGCCCATGGGTTCCAATTGGATCTGAAGCGTGGCGTAATGGCGGTTAACAACGAGGAGTTGGTTCTACATCAACGAGAGGACGTGGCCGCTCGAGTTGTTCTCGCAGAAGATGTCGTATTGCCTAGCAGAACCGAGGTTATAGTCGACGCAAACCTGAACGGCGCTTTCCAAGATGGGCAAGTCATTATGGTCGAACCTAACACTGACGATCAGAAGATTGGAAAAGGAGTTCTCGTTGGAAAAATGTTGTTGACAGCAAAGAAGGAAATACCAGTCCGCCTGATGAATGTGAACTGTTTCCCTGTCAACATCAAGAAAGGTACGATCTTGGGAAGCTGTGCCATGGTGTCCTCCATCTCCCGCCAAATAGAAGCAAACGTACAAGACTCGAAGGTCCCGAAGAAGTTGTTGGAAATGGTCATGTCAATGACCCAGGAATTGACTCCAGAACAAAAGACAAAAGCGAAGAACCTGATATGTCGCTATCAAGATGTGTTCGAGGTAGACAATGGACCTAAGGGAAGAACCGACATCGTCAAACACAAGATAGAGACAGGAGAAGAAAGGCCCATCCGTCAAGCTCCAAGGAGGTTACCATTGGCGAAGCGTGAGGAAGCAGAACGCATTATTCGTGAGATGGAAAAGGACAATGTAATTGAGCCATCGAGCAGCCCATGGGCGTCACCGGTAGTGCTTGTGAAGAAAAAGGATGGATCCACACGGTTCTGCGTAGACTATCGATTGCTCAACAACGTCACCAAAAAGGATAGCTATCCTCTGCCACGGATTGATGACACCAAGGACACCCTGGCCGGTTCAAAGATCTTCTCAACCTTGGATCTAAAGTGTGGTTATTGGCAAGTGGAACTAGCGCCCGAAGATCGAGAAAAAACGGTATTTTCCCTTGGTATGGGTCTATGGCAATTCACGGTGATGCCGTTCGGGTTATGTAATGCCCCAGCGACATTCGAGAGGCTGATGGAGACGGTTCTGAAGGGTCTGTCCTGGACAACGTGCATGGTATACCTGGACGACATAATTGTGGTGGGGAAAACTTTCGACGACCATCTGAAGAATTTGGAAGGAGTGTTCCAGCGGCTTCGCGGAGCTGGACTAAAGCTTAGTCTCAAGAAGTGCCACCTGTTCCAGAAGGAAGTGAATTATCTAGGTCATATTGTTAATGGGAATGGAATCGCCGTGGACCCAGTAAAGATTCAGGTCGTGAAGGACTGGCCAACTCCCAAGAATAAACACCAGATAAGGAGTTTCCTAGGCCTATGCACTTACTATCGTCGCTATGTCCCGGATTTGCGGACATCGCTAAGCCGTTGACAAAACTCACCGAAGAAGGTCGTCCGTTTGAATGGGACCAACATTGCCAAATTAGTTTTGAACAACTAAAACAGTACTTGATAAGTGCTCCTATTCTAAGTTACCCTCTCCCAGAAGGCAAGTTCATCGTGGACACTGACGCTAGCAATGTTGGTATCGGTGGCGTACTGTCCCAGATACAAGAAGGGCAAGAGAAGGTGATTGGCTACTTCAGTAAAGTCCTGTCAAAGCCGGAACGAAATTATTGCGTCACTAGAAGGGAATTGCTAGCGGTGGTAAAGTCCATAGAACATTTCTACAAGTACTTATATGGCAGACACTTTCTCCTGAGGACGGACCATGTCGCTTTAAAATGGCTCCTCCGATTCAAGAATCCTGAAGGACAAGTCGCACGATGGATCGAACGACTTCAGGAATACGATTTTGAAATCCAGCATCGGGCCGGAACTAGCCACAGAAATGCCGATGCTTTGTCGAGAAGACCTTGTGCCGAAGACTGTAAGCACTGTAGTCGTCTGGAGGAGAAAGTAGCCACGACTGCGAGGACGGCCGTTATAGACGACAAATGGCAAGGTGAAGAATTGCGACGAGACTAGGAGAACGATCAGGATTTGAAATTGGTGCTGGAATGGAAAAGTAGGGAGACAAGACCTACTTGGGAAGAGATAGCACCATGTGCACCATCCGTAAAATCGTACTGGGCGCAGTGGGACTCCATAGTGCTGGATCATGGTCTTCTGAAACGAACCATCGAGAACCAGGAAGGCACGGAACAGAAGACACAGTTACTGATCCCCAAGAATAGGGTGCCGGAAGTTCTGAGGGAGCTTCACGATGGAACTTCGGGAGGGCATCTGGGAATCAAGAAGACTATGGAAAAGGTGCGCGAACGGTTCTACTGGGTGAACTGCAAGGAAGACATAAAGGACTGGTGTAGGAAGTGAGTAGTCTGCGCAGCTAGTAACGGCCCCCACAGACGAGGCAAGGCTCCTATGAAACAGTATAACGTGGGAAGTCCTTTTGAGAGAGTTGCCATAGATGTAGCCGGCCCATTTCCACAAACGAATAGTGGAAATAAGTACATCGTCGTGATGATGGACTACTTTAGCAAGTGGGTTGAAGCATACGCCCTACCAAACCAAGAGGCGATAACTATTGCTGAAGTCCTTGTCCGAGAATGGATCAGTCGGTATGGCGCGCCCATGGAGCTGCATTCAGATCAAGGGAGGAACTTTGAATCGGCTTTATTCAAGAACGTGTGTACTCTGCTCGGCGTCCGGAAAACTAGAACCACTGCACTTCACCCGCAGTCAGACGGAATGGTGGAAAGATTCAACAGAACCATCAACCGACATTTGTCCAAAGTCGTCTCCGATCATCAGAGAGACTGGGACACGTACATTCCCCTTTTTCTACTGGCATACCGTTCGTCCGTGCATGAGACAACAGGAGAGACACCAGCGAAAGTGGTATTTGGGCGAGAGCCAAGGCTGCCCTGCGACTTGAAGTTCGGCGTGAAGCCCGGTGAGGTCCCTGCCGACGAGAACTACGTTAGCGGCCTACGCAGGAAAATGGACGACATTCACAATCAAGTGCGTCGCAATATACAGACGGCCAGCGACCGAATGAAGGAGCATTATGACATCAATGCTCAGAATGGGGGATACCAGCCTGGAGCACTGGTTTGGCTTTACAATCCTCAAAGACGTAGAGGTCTGTCCCCAAAATTGCAGACATCTTGGGAAGGTCCTTATAGAGTGATGAAACGGATTAACGATGTCATCTACCGCATCAGGAAGGTTCCGCATGGCAAACCCAAGGTTATCCACTTCAACCGAATGGCTCCTTACAACGGAGAAGAAAATGAGGGGACAGTACAACGGACGCAAGGTTTCGAAGTAAACTTCGAAACCTTCATGTTTCATCACGCCACAGGAAGTAAGGCGCGATTCGGAGTGACCACAGAGAGACAGCAAGACCTTTTTCAAGTGTCACCAGAGTACAGTCTGGCCCACTGTGTGGCAGAAGACCTAAGGATGTCCAAGGGGATAGCCCAAGTCTTCCGGAAGAAATTTGGTCAGGTCGAGGAACTCCTAAGACAGCACCCCATGGTGGGCAAGAGCCTGCAGATCATTCACACGGAGGCGGAACGAAGACGACACGTGTACTACTTAGTCACCAAGAAGACATCAAGCGGTAAGCCTGACTATCGCAGTATTTGGAGAGCTTTATGGAGCCTGAAGAGACAGTTGGTGGAAGGCAAGGAGACGAAATTAGCCATTCCCAAGATAGGCTGCGGACTAGATGGGCTGGACTGGAGGGTCGTTCGCAGCATGATAGAAGTCATCTTCAACGGAACAGGAATTGAAGTTCTAGTCTGCAGTCACCACCCACAGGCAGCTGTTGGCAGTAGGAAAACCGTAGACTGCTATTTCTTCCGGACCGGATGTTGTAAAGAGGGACCAGCATGCCGATTTCGACATTTTCCTTCAAGGCTATCACAAGGAACGTTCCGAGACGAAACGTTTTTAAGAAGGGGGCAGTGTGACGTTTGCGGTCCCAGCCCGTCTGATGCGTCAACAACGACGCGCCTTAGATGAGAAGCTTCGATATCACGGGGCGATGATCCGAGACTTTCTGTCAAACGAGCGAGAATGTTCGCGAGAAACAACCCCGGCATATAAAAATGCACGCAGCCAAACGGGGGACAGTTCGACATTAATTAAGCAAGTGGACAGTTCGAAATTGAAGTCGCGTTATAAATATTCGCTCGGCTGTTAACATAAATTACTTATTAGTTTATAAATAAATTATTCTTAAGTTAGTGTTAATTAGTGTTACTTTTAAATAAATTAGATTATTAACTATTTCGTGTTTTGATTAAAATAAAAATAATAGAACCATTAAAAACGTTACAATAATAATAATTCATTATGTACATATTACTGTAAAATTGTAAACATATGAAATTAAAAATAAAATTTTCTGACAATAGTTTTATCATTTACTCACCTAATGACTTTTGACCTATAATGTTTAGCGACAAGAGTATCACAAGAGTACACATTATCATCGTCAACTGTTAGAAACAAAAGCCATAAATGCGGCGTCGCGTCAAGAGAGACCACATTTTGAGAAGTAGTGTAAAACGAAAAAGTCGTGGTTTACTTAATACGTTAATTAATAAACTGCCAATAGAGTTACATATACCAGGTTACAACTACTACGGTCCAGGTACAAAATTAGATACTCGACTTAAAAGAGGAGACAGAGGTGTTAATGTATTGGACGAAGCGTGTAAGCAACACGACATTACATATTCGTTAAGTGACGATTTAGATAAGCGTCACGAAGCAGATAGCAAATTGTATCAAGCGGCAGTACAAAGAGTTAAAAGTTCAGAAGCGGGACTTGGAGAGAGGGCATCGGCATTATCTGTAGCCGCCGTAATGGGAGCTAAGACTAAGCTCAGAATGGGGAACAGTGGGAAGAGAAAGCGTGCGATTAAGTGGAGGAAGCGGGGTGGTGAATTATCATTTCAGGAAGCTGTCAAGAAAGCTCGAAATGCCATTTCGCGCAGCGGTAACAAGAGCCTGGTAGAAAATGTTAAATTGCCGCAGTCAGTTTTAAAGAAAAACCACAAAAAAATAAGACCTCCACGTCAAAGAGTGATTCCAATTCCCAAGAGAGGAGAATTTTTACCTTTAATTCCATTATTTGCAGCTTTGGGAGCAATAGGATCGATCACTCGGCGGCGGTACAGCTGCAATTGCTAAGGCGGTAAACGATGCAAAGGCTGCGAAAGAACAATTAAAAGAGGCAGAACGACATAATAGGGCTATGGAAACAAAAGCAGTGGGAAGTGGATTCTACATTAAACCTTACAAAACAGGATGTGGATTATATTTACCATCTAATTCAAAAAACTGAAATATTTGCATCGGCGACCATTGAGTAACATTGACATACTAAAATATGCTAAAGTATTAAAATTACCATTTTTTCGAGGAGTGTTTATGAGAGATACATTACCTAAAAAAATATGGGAACATGAAAGTGGAATTATAAATTTAGATGACAATTCTGGTGAAGGAACGCATTGGGTAGCATATTACAAAAGAGGTAGAACTGTAAAGTATTTTGATAGTTATGGAGATCTACGACCTCCAGTGGAAGTGGAAAAATATCTTTTGTCAAACGGAGTAGGCGTTATTAATTATAATTATGAAAGATATCAAAAATCGAATTCACAAAATTGTGGACAATTATGTCTACAGTTTTTAATAGCCTTACAAGTTAAGTAAGGATTTAGTTCTTGAAAGATGGTCAACATGGAATCTTCACCGATTTCGTGTACACTTACTCTAACGGGAAATGAATCGGTTTTAGTTTGTGAGTTTAATCCACCAATATAGCTGAGCGAAGACGCAATCTATGAAATGTGTATGTTAAATTTTGAAACGTTTAACGCAATACCTAACATAGATGAAAGTAATAATTTAATACATTATGAAGAAAGAGGAAAAAAGTCTGCTTGGAAAACTATCGATATACCTACAGGCACATATGAACTCGATGATATTAATAAATTTCTGAAAGATTATTTTCAAAATAACAATATTCCTGATTATATAAACATTCATGGAAATAATAATACTTTAAAGGCAACCATAGACAGTTCGGTTAAGCTCGATTTTAGTCAACCAAATTAATTGGGAAGATTGTTGGGATTTGAACCGAGAATATTGAAGGAAAACGACAACAACATCGGTGATTTTTCAGTCGATATAAACAAAGTCAATGCTATAAGAATAGAGTGTAATTTGACCGGTGGATCTTATAATAACGGAGAACCTGGTCATGTGTTGTATCATTTCTTTCCAAACGTACCACCGGGATTTAAAATAATAGAATCCCCTCTTCAAGCTATTTATCTGCCAGTGACCGTGAAGGTAATTACGAGATTAGTCGTTCGACTCTTAGATCAAGAGAATCGTTTGGTTAACTTTAGAAACGAAGTAGTTACTATAAGACTTCACTTGAAGAGGTTTACACAATGATTATCTACGACAGTGGTTATTCGAAACAAAAGAAGTGGGAAAGAATAAGACGTAATATATTATTTAAGCCACGAAAATATATACTGAATTGTTGTCGACAAAAAAAATTGAAATTGACACGAGAAAATAAAAAGTATTTAAAGAGTTTAGGTTATAATGTGTTAATCTAGAGAAAGAGAACAGTACCTTTTAAAAAATCTTAAAGAGAATTATTCTGTACAAGTGACATAACCGTCAAAGGGTGAGCACCATCATTATACGTAAATCAATTATTACCTAAACAAAATGGATATTTTGGGAGTGACCGATAAAATTAAAATGGATACTTCAATAACTAACGTTGAGTATCATTCACACTTACCATTAAGTTCATCATTTGGTAATAACGATGAAGTTCGAATAACAGTTCCGGAAATTGACAATTACACTTTACCATGTGAAAGTTATTTGTATGTAGAGGGAAGACTTCGTTTCGCTAGCGATAATACCAAGCATAGTCCTACAGCACAGTTGATAAATAATCCAGTGGCTTATATGTTTAGCGAGATTAGATATCTTCTGAATGGAGTGCAGGTGGATTCGGTAAGAAATGTTGGGGTAACGTCCACGATGAAAGGTTACTTTTCTTTTACTCCCAACGAAACAATAAAATTGGAAAATGCAGGATGGCTTCAGGAGAAAGCAAGAATAAGCAATGTACTCTACGTTAAGGGAAATTTCGCAGCAAGCGTACCTTTAAAGACATTGTTAGGTTTTGGGGAAGATTATAGAAAGATAATCTTGAATATGAGGCAGGAACTGATGTTGAAAGTAATACGGCTGAAAAAATCAAATTAACAATTGATAAAATTGTATTGTTACGACTTCGGGTTCACAAATTTAAACGTTATTTATTTATTTTAAAACACTTTAATGTCTACGATCATTACACACAATAAAAGTACAATAATATCGAGCTGTACACTTATCTGACAAAATAACACTTCAACGTTATTAAATTCGCTTGCTACACATCGCTTCCTAAATAAGACTGATTTAAAAACCGCGCTCCGGCTCCTCTTTATAGCAGTCAGCCCTCTTCGAGAACAACTTCGAAAGACTTGCTAGATTTTTCCAGTAAATTCGGTGCGTGTCTAGAATATATTAGAATCCTGTCTGCGGCATAGGTGGCGCTACCAGTATATAAAAATATAGTCTGCTTCTCATAATGTAACACTGCCCCCTCCTTAATTCTGTTCGTCCCGAGCAGAATATGGAACCAAACGGTCTATGTGGATCACTTTCATCTTCCCACGGGGTAGCTTCCGTATTCTGTATACCACGTCATTAATTCTCTTGATTACTTCGTAAGGTCCGTCCCAAGGCGCCTGTAGTTTAGGGCATAGTCCACGAGTCCTTTTGGGGTTGTACAGCCAGACCTGGTTCCCTGGTTGGAATCCCATTTGATTGGCTCGTCTATCATACCGGGTCTTCATTTTGTCGGTGACCAGATTGATGTTTCGTCGCACATATTGATGAGTGCTCGCCAATCGATTCTCGAAATCCTGCAGATATTCGTGCAATTCAGACCTTCTAGCTTCTGGAAGTCCAAACTTCAGGTCACATGGCAAACGCATTTCTCCTCCAAACAAAACTCGATACGGCGATTGCTTAGTAGTGTCATGTATTGCGGAACGATATGCCATTAGAAAAATGGGCAAATGTTGATCCCAGTCGCGTTGGTTTGTGGAGACCACTTTTGCTAAATGTCTCTCTAGAGTTCTGTTGAATCGCTCTACCATGCCGTCTGATTGCGGATGTAACGGGGTAGTGTGCGTTTTAAAAATGCCAAGCATCCGGCTCAATTCTTGAAAGACGCTTCCTTCGAAATTTCTACCTTGGTCGGAATCAAGCTCCATTGGCACCCCAAATCTTGTTATCCAATTCTCTATGAGGGCAGTGGCGACAGTTGTTGCTTCCTGATTAGGCAACGCGTAACCTTCTGGCCATTTAGTGAAGTAATCGGTTACCACCATGATGTACTTATTTCCGCGATCGGTTTCTGGAAACGGGCCGGCTATATCAATGGCAATCCTCTCGAAGGGTGCACCGACGTTATACAGATGTAGTCTTCCTCGAGTCTTTTTCGCAGGTCCAGACACTGCCTTGCAGGTGATACACCTGGCACACCAATTCTCTACATCGGTTCTACATTTCACCCAATAAAACCTTTCTCGGACTTTTGCTAATGTTTTATTGATGCCCAAATGTCCACCTGACGTACCACCATGTATTTCTTCCAAAACTTCGGCAATTCTTACTTTTGGAAGGACTAACTGCTCTTTAATTTCGCTGCCATCAGGTGACTCCCATTCTCTTTTCAGAATTCCATTCTCTAACTTTAGAGAGTCCCATTGTGCCCAGTAGCTTTTGAAAATCGGGCTTTTGTTCGATATTTCGGCCCAAGTTGGACGTTGTCCTTTTTCCTTCCAAGAGATTATATCCCTTATGTCTTCCTCTTGGCGTTGCTCTTGGCTTATAACTTCTGGTTGCCACTGGTTGTTTGTGACACGTGTTCTTTTGATAGGAATTATTCCTTCTTTGTCCTCCAATTTCAAGCAGTGCCGACAATCTTCAGGACACGGTCTTCTGGATAGTGCATCTGCATTATTATGGATACGACCTGGGCGATGTTCGATTGTAAAATCATACTCCTGCAGTCTTTCTATCCATCTGGCAAGCTGGCCTTCTATATTTTTGAACTGGAGCAACCACTTCAATGCTGCATGGTCTGATCGAAGATGAAACTGTCGACCATAAAGGTATTTGTGAAAATGTTCCAATGTTTTCACCACAGCAAAAAGCTCCTTCCTGGTTACACAATAATTTCTTTCAGCTTTGGATAAAACTTTACTGAAGTAACCTATGACACGTTCTTCCCCGTCCTGCACTTGTGATAACACGCCCCCAATTCCGTGATTGCTCGCATCTGCGTCAATGATGAACTGGCCCTCTAGTCGTGGATAGGACAGTATCGGTGCAGACATTAGAAGATCCTTCAGATTTTCAAAAGCTTCTTGGCAGTCTTCACTCCAAAAGAATGTTGTTTTTCCTTCGGTCAGCGAATGCAGAAGCTTGGCTGTCTTTGCAAAGTCTTTCACAAATCGTCTGTAATATGTGCATAATCGCAGGAAACTTCGCAACTTATGCACATTTTTTGGTGGTGGCCAATCCTTAACGGCTGTAATTTTGTCTGGATCCGTTGCGACTCCTGCTTCTGATATGACGTGTCCAAGATATTTCACTTCCTTTTGGAAGAATTCGCATTTGGCAGGATTCAGTTTCAATTTCGCCTCTTTTATTCTCTGGAAGACGTCTGTTAAGTTTGCAAGATGTTCTTTAAAAGTTCTTCCAACAACAATCACATCGTCTAAGTACACGAGGCAAGTTTTCCAGCTAAGTCCGTGCAAAACCAATTCCATGAGTCGTTCAAAAGTAGCTGGGGCGTTGCAAAGACCAAAAGGCATCACTTTGAATTGCCATAAGCCATTTCCAGCAGTAAAGGCCGTCTTTTCCTTGTCTTCGGGATGCATACCAACTTGCCAATAGCCACTTTTCAAGTCTAAGGTCGAAAACCATTTCGCACCGGATAAGGTATCTATTGTGTCATCGATCCTGGGCAAGGGATAACTGTCCTTTTTCGTGACATCATTTAATCGTCTATAGTCCACACAAAAACGCGTGCTGCCATCCTTCTTAGTCACCAGTACAACGGGAGATGCCCATGGACTTTGCGACGGTTCTATAACGTCTTGGTCTTGCATCTTCCTAATTAAATTTTCGGCTTCCTCTCTTTTTGCCAACGGCAGTCGACGCGTGGGTTGTCGAATTGGATTCGAGTCGCCAGTGTTTATTCTGTGATGTACAATGTCTGTCCGGGTTAAGTCATCATCAGTATAAGCAAAGATTCCTTTAAATTTTCGAAACAGCTCTCGTACGTCTTCTGTTTCTTTGGGTTTCAGCAATGTTGATGTACCAGCCAGCAATTTCTCTAGTAGTGGTGGTAGCGTGTCAGACTGATGCCGAGCGGATGCATCGTTCACTTCAATATGGTTTACAGAAACAATTGCTTCACACTTGCCCACTACAGTTCCGCCGGGTATGGTAACTGGGTAACTGTTGACATTTGCAAGACGGATAGGAACTGTTTCTTGAATCTTCACCAGAGTTCCAGCCAGTAAAATTCCCTTCTTGGCGCAGTTAGTTTCAATTGGTTCTATGATCCCAGTAGGATAGCTACCAAGATTGCCTTCCATTTTTGCCAAGATTATCTTGTCGGTTAAGGCGGGAATGTTCACACTTTCTTTCAGTTTTATTCTCAATACGGTAGGTGAATTTCCAGGGATATGGAGAGGTATCTCTTCTGTTCCAATGCGTAGAACTTTATCCTTTAGATCTACAACCAAGCCGTTTTTCTTCATGAAATCCACTCCAAGTATGAAATCTTCAACGATATCAGCCACTAAAACCCTGTGACTAAATTTCATGCTTCCAATCTTCAATTCAATTTCGGCTTCCCCACAAACAGGAGTAACCTCTCCAGTAGCTGTCTGGATGTGATACCTTCTTCCAGTATTTATTAGTTTCCATTTTGGTAAAAGATCTGTTCTTACTATGCACGCATTTGCACCAGTATCGATTGTGAATTGGAAGGATCTCTTGCCAATTTGTCCTTTTGCTATCAAACTATTTTCATTATTTCTTATTCTAGAAATAGAGACAATCTTGGGGCTATCCGTAGAATCAGTCAGCATGCGCCCCTTCTTGCTGACTGGAATTAGTTTAACGAATCACTATCATTGTAGTGGCGCGGCCGCTTGCGCCTACAGTTGGAGCGCAGATGGCCTTGCTGACCACAGTTCCAGCAACTCATTATTCGCTTGACATTGCCTGCGGTTTTATTTTCTTCCAACTGTTTGAGTCTATCCAAAATTTCTGTCAGTGCATTGTCGTCGGCAGCTTTCACCTCTCGCACTCGTACAAGGCTTCTAGAGGCTTGCTTGGCTGCCTCGAATTCCAGAGCACGGGCCAGTACATCTGTGCACTTGGAGAAGTTACCCAGTCGCAAGACTTGCTGCATCTCTTGGTCTCTAGTACCGTCAATGAATGCTTGTATGGCCAGCCGGTTCAGGCAGGAAGTCTCCGTACGCCATTCGGACCAATCTCTCGACATCGAGTTCAAATTCCTGTAATGACTCACCATTCTTCTGGGTACGAGTTTTCAGTTGGATAGTATGGAGTTGCTTCATGTGTGCGTCACCAAATTGCATGTCCAAGTGTTCTACTAGTTGATCAAAGTTGTTCTGAATTGCTTCGGGAATCGATTGTAATGCACTCAATGCTGGGCCCCACAAAGCTAACACGAGGGCTGCAGCCTTATCGCAATTATTCCAGCCATTTACATCAGCTGCGATTTTGAATTGTCTAATAAAAGTAGACCATGGTAAGTCCCCTTCAAATTTGGGTGGTTTCAGTTTTTGGCTTGACGACACAGATGGTGTAATAGAACGACCAAGTCCTACTTTATGCAGTTGTTTGGTTAAGTCTTCAAATTTATCGTGGAACTAAATTTCTATTCCTCCGATTTTCTCATCAAGTTTGCAGTCAAATTTAGTTTTTATGTCACCAATATGAGTTTTTACATCTTCAATTTGATAAAAAATTGCGTGTTCAAATTGTCTCTTCACATTTTCAATCTTTCCATCAGTTTCCTCACCGAATTATGTTTTAAGATCTTCAATCTTTTCATCGATTTGATTTTTCACCTCCTGTAATTTCAGATCGGTGTTTAAACTGGAAGTTTCAATTTTTATTTCCAAGCTTTCTATTTGTTTTCTAGAAAGCTCCATTTGTTGCGTCATTCCTTCCTTCATATTTTCATTGATTTCTTTAATTTCTTTCTTTATATTTTCATCAACTTTTTCCATTTTTTCATCCACGTTTTCCATTTTTTCATCCACTTTTCCATTTTTCATCCACTTTTTCCATTTTTGCTTTCATTTCTCTAAGTAAAGCTGTGGTATTTTCAATTTCGAATTCAAATAATTCCGGATCTTTTCCTTCTTCTCGGAGAGCTCGTTCAAGCCGTTCTTGTAAAACGGCTTTTTTTCCAGAATTTTCAAGCCCTCTCTCGTCCAATTCATCACGCAGTTCCTTCACTTTTAATTCAACTAGCTTCATTTTCGATTTTTTTTTTGAAAATTTCCGCTTCTGACACCAATTTGTTACGACTTCGGGTTCACAAATTTAAACGTTATTTATTTATTTTAAAACACTTTAATGTCTACGATCATTACACACAATAAAAGTACAATAATATCGAGCTGTACACTTATCTGACAAAATAACACTTCAACGTTATTAAATTCGCTTGCTACACATCGCTTCCTAAATAAGACTGATTTAAAAACCGCGCTCCGGCTCCTCTTTATAGCAGTCAGCCCTCTTCGAGAATAACTTCGAAAGACTTGCTAGATTTTTCCAGTAAATTCGGTGCGTGTCTAGAATAGATTAGAATCCTGTCTGCGGCACAGGTGGCGCTACCAGTATATAAAAATATAGTCTGCTTCTCATAATGTAACAGTATTGAGGATGCCGCATGTATCAGTAGGATTGCGAGAGCAATTGATTTTAACAAGGATAACAGATAGAGATGTTGAAATACAGGTCCCTTTTAGGAGCTGGGAATTACACGAGTACTCTTCCCTTCCAACTACTACAAATCATTCATGTATAGTAAAAACTGCTCCACAGTTAGAAACGCCAAGATATATAATTATTGCTTTTTTACTTTTTTACTCCCCAAATGGTATTTAGCTCACAAGGTCACATCTACTGATCTAGAATTTGTCTACAATAAGCTTCCTGATCGTTTGAAGGCTGAGCTACAAATGTTCAGAATCTGTGAACACCATCATTGTTTCCATTTGGATTTCAGCAACGCAATAGACGGTCCAGTGCCCCGTAAGATGAATTGTAATTTATGTAATTATGCTTAATTATTATAATAAAAGAAATCAAAAAGAACACCTTGCTTTATTCGTTATTTATAATAATAATAATAATTTTGAAAATTTTTGTGCAAATCGGTTTTGATTGCAGCGGATTCCCCGAGCAGGCTCTGTACAGCTATTTCAGGCCTAGTTGGGCCTTCGTCAGCAGAACCGTAGCCCGAGAACTCCACTGCAAACCAAACCGATATGTCCTACTGCAATATCAGGTCAACAAGCGATCGAAAGATGTCGCTACTTTAATATCCAATAATAATAATAATTACTGAAGCGTTAAGATTTGAAATACCCTGTATAGAAACGAATCGTAAAAACAAAACACACTTTCGTTCGTGTTAATGATTGAATATTTATTCGCATAGTATATATGTGATTTTGAAATACCCTGTATAGAAACGAATCGTAAAAACAAAACACACTTTCGTTCGTGTTTATGATTGAATATTTATTCGTATATTATATATGTCTTAGTTTTTTATAGAATCAATTAATAAAATAAACTTATGTCAGCCAGTTTTAAAAGGAAATAACGTGATATTTTTTTATAGTTCAAGATTGCAATTATGTATGCATGCAATAGAGCGACTTTGACCTATGATTGGTGACATAATTTAGACTCGAGGACTTATACGAAATTCGCAATTTACGATACGCGTAGGTGATATTTTTTATAGTTCAAGATTGCAATTATGTATGCATTCAACAGCGCGGATTTGAAAGTCAACATAATTCGGCATAATTTACAGTCGAGGCAAATCAGGATATGAATTAAAATAACCGCGTGTGTCCAATACATGTTTCGATTGCAATAACACATAAAAACATATACGAAATTCGCAATTTTGGATACGCGTAGGAATAAATCACATTATAAAAACGTTATAAAATATTCTTCGATTTCAAATGAATCACAATAATATAAAATAAAGCAAGTGTATTGACATATGTATTCGCTCTACTTCCCGAGGATAGTGTTCGTATTATTTCCCTTCCTAGAGAAAGTTACGACACGACAAATTCATTTGTAATATTAATAATTTTTTATTAAGAAACCTTTCGATACACCGGTAAAAAGCTTGTAAAGCCTAACAATATAAAGAAAAGAGCGTCATTTTTACTTTCAACGCTCCTGAATAATTGATCGAATGGTTTACAGTGGTACGTGATTTTTTTATGTAATATAAAGTTTTTAAAACGCATAAGATCATTGCATCTCATTAACATTTCGCTGTCAATTTAGCGAAATCCGCCCACTAAACCTTGATCAGTCTCTTCCCATTTTACCTTGCCCAGTGTCCTCCCATTTTACCTTGCCCAGTCTCCTCCCATTTTACCTTGCCCAGTGACCTCCCATTTTACCTTGCCCAGTCTCCTCCCATTTTACCTTGTCCAGTCTCCTATCATTTTGCCTTGGAAACAGGATGTCATAAAAATCCCCACACCCGTCTGGTATGTAACCTTTAGATGTTATTGAAATACATGATAGAAATTTCCTATTGCATCATTTATGTAACCTTTAGATATTACAAATGTTAAACAATTCCTACAAATATGAAAAATTCCCCATTACATCATTTCTGAAGGTTTAACGTTCACTTTTCGAGTATATAAGAAGTTTTCCGTTCAGTTAACATCATAAGTGCTTTCTACAACAGTACTGGTAAGTCTTCTTTTAATTCTTTATTACTTATCATAATATAATGCTGTTCATTCTTTATTAATGGAGATAATACAATTGAAGATAATACAATTTAATACTGTTTTGTTCCTTGTTGCAGATCTAACATTTTATTTTTTCGTTGTTTAAACCGAATCATCAATCTACAATCTAATAGTGAGCATTTTTGTATTTTATTATACGATTATGATGGAATAATGCCTGAAGTAAGGAATTATTGTTTACAGGGTGAGAGAAATCTTAGAAAAGTCACGGACGAGTTAGAAACATGTGGCGAGATCATGCGTATAGTTCGCCTAAGGTCTCCGACTGACCGGGCTTTGAGCGAACAATACGATAAAATTTCGCTTGTACACGGCCGTCTGAGTCTGATCCAAGATTTATTTCATAATCTTGCCACAGACATATCTACTTTATGATAATTCTTAAGGTAGATATGTCTGTGTTTATTGTTGTTCAATGGTTTGTTCTTCAAATGAAGTTGTTCCCAAGAGATAGATTAGGTATAAAGTATACCTAATAAGACATCTGTATTATTAATGTTATTCAATTTACAGATGTCTTCACCCAATGGGCCAATAGTGAAATCCATTTTCCTAGAGCAAGGTGGAATTGAAAGTGAGTCAATTATTTTTAGTTTTACAGTTTACAGGTATATTATTTTTGTACTTATTTTTGTACTCATCCAGTTAACAGATGGAACACTATTGAATGCGGAAATCGCAACGATAAATTATTCGTCGGTTGGGTTTCCGCAGGTAAACTCACCCATCTCACCATCGTACACCCCAACACCAACGCTGACGGCGACCGCCGGAGCAGCAAGTGGCGGCGGGTAAAACGAGGGGTGTTTGCGCCGCCTGTGTTGGGGTCGCAGCCTCAGCCGCTCTTCCCTGCACCAGCGGCTAAGACTGTGCAGGTGCAGGTGGAAGTGGAGGCTGCACCATCATTCACCGAGATGGATGAGTCATGGGTTTGTTTTTTTATTATTACATTTTTTCAACATTTTTAATAACATTACTTTTACAGTGAAGATTGACAGTAAACTGGATCACTTTAGAACTTGGATGGAGAAGAGATTTCGAAGGCCGCAACACCCCCTTACAGCAATATATTGGCCGGAATAAGTTCTAGAGTGATCCAGATTAGATTAGATTAGAGCGGTAGATCGCTCTGTCGGTTGGGCGAGACTACGGTGGAGGCGCTCTGTTAGTTTAAGTTATTTATAGTTTTTGTTTAAGTTTTGTTTAAGTTATTTAGTTATTTATAGTTTAAGTTATTTAAAAGTTATTTTAAAGTGTTAAATAAATAATTTTTTACAACACGCATTTTTACTATAAATAGCAGATGATATTAATAACTACAACATAATAATAGAGTGTCGCATTTGGTAAAGAGTGAAAGTAGAGTGAAAGTACCGTTTCAGAAAAGTACTGTGTTAGAAATATGAAGTTTAAACAACAGTCTCTAAAGTTACCTATACAAAATTTTGATGATGCAATCATAAACGAAACCTTTAAACGTCACAGTGCTCTTTTCGGAGGATTAACTAAACGTGCCATAATCAGTGGTAAAAGTGGAAGTGCTAAAAGTAATTTGATAGTGTCTTTGTTGGTAAACGCTAATGGGCTGCGTTTCAAAAATTTATACATTTGTTGTAAGACCTTATCTCAAGAAAAGTATAACTTTCTTAGACATTTACTGCCTACAGTGCCGGAGATAGGTTACTTTGAAATTTCTGATACTGATAAGATGGTATCCCCTGCAAATGTAAAAGAATATTCAGTTGTTGTTTTTGATGACGTTCAATGTACTACACAAAATGTAATTAAAGAATACTTCTTTTTTGGACGCCATAAAAATGTCGATTGTTTTTATTTAAGTCAAACTTAAGTCAATTCTAAAACAAATGATTCGTGATAATTGTAATTTCTTAGTGTTATTTCGGCAAGATTCTACAAATCTAAAACATGTTTTTGATGATCATGTGTATGGAGACATGACCTTTGACCAGTTTCGTGATATATGCTACGCTTGTTGGAAGGAAGTTATTGATACTGACTGTACTATCAACGGAGGTAGATATCGTAAAGGATTCGACAATTATATAAACCTTTAAAACCACTACATTTTAACATTGTTCTTCAGTGTTGTAAAAGGCGTTAAAGGAAACGGATGCGCTATGAGTAATAAACTTAAAACTGAATTAGCTACTGCACGTGAAAGCTTGCGTACTAAATTAAAAACACTTAAATCCGATATCGAACGATCAAAACATCATATTGAGCAGTCAAGAAAATACCTTCAGGCGACTTATTCACCTATTGTGGAACCACTAAGAGATATTGTCAATAAGCTAGATGTTGTTCGCAGTATTTTACCTACAAAAGAAGAGCAACAATCGTACGAAGCCAGTGAAAAAGGCTTTAAAGGGGACCCGAAAAGTTCTTTCATACGAAAAAGACCTCTTTATAAATTAAAATCTGATGCTTCATCACAAATTACATGGTCAGAAAAGCACGATGTGAGTACTTCAACACCAGTTGGTCGTGAAATTGGAAAGAAACAACCTTCCATCTTAGAAGAAGAAGAAATTCACGACATCTCTCATGGAGAACCTGAATCTCCACCATCAAAATCTGCTTATGAAGAAGCTGAAGAGTTTCATACAGATAGCAGTAGTGTCCCTTTAGACGAATCCGAAGCTCATGCTCGTTCTCTCTTACAAGAACGGAAATCAATACTACAATCTAAATTACAATCACCAGACGTACAGGCTGCTTGCTACCTACCTGTAGGCTTGCAAATTTTGTGCGAAGTGACTTAAGTATCTCCACACCGCTCGGCTAAGCTCTTGGAGATGGGAGGGTTCGACGAAACCCCAAATTCAAAAGGTGGGCAAAAATGATTTAAAATAAAACGCACCAGCTGAGCACACTTGTTTATATTTAGCCTGCTCAAAATTTAAATAACTATAACTCCAACATGAAAAAGGGGTATCAATAAACAAATAACACGTTAAATTAAATCCGTACCACAGATCTGTGCTTCGGTCACACATACAGAATAAACGAACAACGCAAATAATGATTCAAACACGTTTGGGTACCGATAAACGAACCCCGCGGTTAATAAGTGGTACAATAACCACTCCGCAAGTACAAAGATAAAAGGGCTACTCTGACCTTGACCTCCTTGATCCAGCGTCAGAGTCAGTCAGCTGTCCAACGTCAACAGATCGGAGCGTCCTCCCGCGGTGGTTAGCGAAGTGGGCCAATGTTGCGGTAAATGGAGAAACCGCCAGAAATGGCGTCGTCTTGCAGGGCGAGCCTATTCTCAACGACGGGGAAAACCAGGTGGCGGGGTACACTTCGTTGACAGAAACCAACTCCTGACTCCTCCTGCACCCAAGGGGACGACGATATTTCTCACCCAAATAAAACTCGTACTAAAACTCGTACGACAACTCGCACCAAAACTCCTTACACACACAAAATAAACGAAGCGTACGGGAGAGCTTGCGGTCTCCTGGTTGCGGTTGCGGATGCATGTCGCGTTCTTCCCCCAACACCGGTTCAGACAGGAGTCGTTACTAAAGAAACACAGTTTAATCGAGGAAACGAATGAGACAGAGATATGTAGTCTGCCTGAAATAACAGCGGATAGTTCGACTCACGAAATATTGTGAAATATGGTGCAATGCGAAAATCATCACGTACGCCGTATTTCCTACGCTGATACAGGGTGTACGGAAAATTATTATGAATAACTTGAATGGATTTTTCAACCGTAACATGCTTTACAACAAATTGATCCGTTACCACGTGATTATATTACACGATTTAATGTTGATGTGGAAAGTGAATTTGACACCAAATACGATGTAAGAAAACATGATTGGTTAAAAAAGCAATTTTTCATAAACCTTGGAACAGGGAAGTATTTATCAACGGTATAAATTGTACTGATACTTTAATTGGAAGAACGTTGAATGTGGGAGATAAAATCTCGTTTTCTTGCACAGCTGTAGTTTGTGGAGCTACATTATTTGTTGAATTCATTATAAGGAAACGAGTTCTAACTGAAAATGTCTAATCTATCATCGGCTGTAAAACGTGATGTTGTCGATGAACTGCACAAACCAGCAAGGAAAAACTTTCGCCGTCGCGTCGTCGAGTTATAATAAAAGGTCTCAGAGATCTCTTCCAAGCAGATTTAATTGAAATGCTTCCTTATTCAAAAATAAACAAAGGATACAAGTACATTCTGGCTGTGATCAACACATTTTCTAAATTTGCTCGGGGAATAGCATTAAAAAACAAGACAGGTAAAGAAGTAACCAAAGCTTTTCAAACAATCTTATCTGAAGGTAGAAATTCTATACCGGAAAGGAATTTTACAATGCAGACTTTCAAGATTTAATGAAGAAGTATAAAATTAATCACTACAGCACATATTCTAATTTAAAAAGTTCGATAGTTGAACGCTTTAATAGAACATTAAAACACAAAATGTGGAAAGAATTTAGCATGCAAGGAAATTTCAGCTGGTTCAAGTTATTACCACAACTAATCGAAGAATACAACACAGTTCACAGTACGACGAGTTACAAACCTAGTAAGATAAATCAAAGAAATGCGAAAACTATTTTACAGTCCATCTACAGCAATATTAAAATTGTGGATCCAAGAAGTGCAAAATTTAAAGTTGGAGATCATGTGCGCATCAGCAAATATCGAAAAGCATTTGCGAAAATGTACACTCCAAATTGGTCTCTCGAAATATTTACAATTTCATCAGTGCAAAATACTAATCCCCGAACATACCTAATTAAAGACGCTGACGGTGAAGCTATACTTGATGGGTTTTATGAGTACGAATTACAAAAACTGAAACATCCTGATGTATATTTAATTAATGTGTTGAGAATAAAGCACTAGTTACTTATTTAGGATTAAATTCTAAACATAATGCTTGGATACCAAAACGCAATGTTTTATAATAACTTTTGAACGAACTTCGGTCGTTTCGTATTCCACGTCAGCGATGATCTGAGACTTTCCGTCCGACTGCGAGAATGTTCGCGAGAAACAACCCCGGCATATAAAAATGCACGCAGCCGAACGAGAGACAGTTCGAAATAAATTCAGAGTTGACAGTGCAGAATCGAAGTCGCGTTATAAATTTTTCGCTCGGCTGTTAACATAAATTACTTATTAGTTTATAAATAAATTATTGTTTAAGTTAGTGTTAATTAGTGTTACTTTTAAATAAATTAGATTATTAACTATTTCGTGTTTTTATTAAAATAAAAATAATAGAACCTTTAAAATCGTTACATTGGTGCCAGGTGTGAGGTTCGTGGAAATAAATAAACAATTAAAATTAAATTAAAATTTAAACAATGGCTTCAAAGAAAGTGCTATTAAAAGATTTAAAAGTGACTGACTTGAAAGCCGAATTAGAAGAGCGCGAATTGGAAATTTCCGGAAAGAAATCGATTTTGCAACAAAGACTTCACCAAGCGCTACTAGAAGCAGGGGAGGATCCAGAAGCTTTTCTTTTTGAAATCTCGGGCGGTCCTGCAGATTTAAGTAAGATATTAGAATTGCAAAATAAATTGATGGAACAATCCGGAAATTTAGAAGCTAAATTAAAGGAACAATCTGGAAATTTAGAAGCTAAATTAAAGAAACAATCTGGAAATTTGGAAGATAAATTAAAGGAGCAATCCAGAAGTTTCAAAGATGAATTGCAAACTAAATTGCTCGAACAATCCGGAAATTTGAAAGACGATCTAGAGAAATTAATGGAACATTCTAGAAACACGGAAGAAAACGTGAAAATTTTAGAGGAGAAACTTGAAAATAAATTGATACAACAGTCGACACATCTGGAAAGTAAATTGCTCGAACAATCTAGAAATTTAGAAGATAAATTAGTGGTGAAAATATCAGAAGAGACGAGGAATCTGCAAGACAATATGGAAGAAATATTATTCCAGCAGGACAACAAAATTAAGAATCTCGAACAAATCATGACAGGGTTGCGAATGTTCGGGGATCCGTCACCAGCAGAAATACCAGAAAATAATGAGATCCAAACTGTGGTAGGAATAGCGGAAATTTCTAAATTGAAAATAAAACCACCGACGTTCGATGGGAAGTCTACTTGGCCTAACTACTTCAAACAGTTTGAAGCTGCAGCAAAAGCGAATGGATGGACGGCCAGTGAAAAAGCCACTTCGTTAATTGTGGCCTTGAGGGAGGACGCTATCGATGTGCTACAAATGATGCCGCTAGAGGAACAAGAAGACTTCAACAAGCTGGTGAACCGGCTGGAGATGCGTTACGGCCAGGCGCATCTGACCGACGTGTACCATGCGCAGCTGAGAAACCGTTACCAGAAATCCGGAGAGAGTCTTCAGGAATTCGAGGCTGATGTAGCGCGCCTAGCCCGGTTGGCATATCCTGCAGCTCCTGATGATTTCCTGCAATGTTTGACGCTACAAACCTTCGTGGTTGGAATCCGTGATCCGGACAATCAGCAGGCATTGAGAATGGCCCACCCCAAGACATCCAAGAACGCATTGGCCTACGCCTTGGAATACGAGGCGGCGAAGCGAGTTTCAAGAGGACACGTCAACGTACGAGCTGCCATGGACTCCCAAGAAGGAGAACTCGCCAGCATCTAGGTGCGATCTGCTGCAGAGGAGCGGCCCAAGGACTATACCACCACGGAGGATGTTCGCCGCATTGTGGAACAAGTCTTGAGGCAGAAGAATCCTCTGGTGTGTTGGAATTGCCAGGAAGAGGGACATGATCGCAGGCGGTGTCCCAAGGCCAGGCAGAATTCTCCACGAAGGAAGCCACAGGGGAAACTAACTCTGGTCGCTGCAGATGGACAAACGTCGACGTGTATTCAAAGGCCTCCAAAGACAAAGGCCACGAAAGTAATAGCCCTGCGGCGATTAACCAGCAGTGTCTTCGTGGATGCCACCATTGATGACATCCCTCAGACCATGCTACTGGATACGGGTGCGACGAAGACTATCCTGAGGCCCGATGTGATCAAGTCATCAAAACGCACCGAGCCGACTAAGTGGAGACTGAGGACGGCAACCGGAACATCAGCCACTGTCCATGGTGAAGTTGAGGTGACCATTACCATTGGATCGACCCCCATCAAACATCGTGCGCTGGTAGCAGAAATAGAGGACGAAGCGATTCTGGGCATGGACGTCATGTGTGCTCATGGATTCCAATTGGATCTGAAGCGTGGCGTGATGGCGGTTAACAACGAGGAGTTGGTTCTACATCAACGAGAGGACGTGGCCGCTCGAGTTGTTCTCGCAGAAGATGTCGTATTGCCTAGCAGAACCGAGGTTATAGTCGATGCAAACCTGAACGGCGCTTTCCAAGACGGGCAAGTCATTATGGTCGAACCTAACACTGACGATCAGAAGATTGGAAGAGGAGTTCTCGTTGGAAAAATGTTGTTGACAGCGAGGAAGGAGATACCAGTCCGTCTAATGAATGTGAACTGTTTCCCCGTCAACATCAAGAAAGGTACGGTCTTGGGAAGCTGTGCCATGGTATCCTCGATCTCCCGCCAACTAGAAGCAAATGTGCAAGAGAGGAAGGTCCCGAAGAAGTTGTTGGAAATGGTCATGTCAACAGCCCAGGAATTGACTCCAGAACAAAAGACAAAAGCGAAGGACCTGATATGTCGCTATCAAGATGTGTTCGAGGTAGAAAATGGACCTAAGGGAAGAACCGACATCGTCAAACACAAGATAGAGACAGGAGAAGAAAGACCCATCCGTCAAGCTCCAAGGAGGTTACCATTGGCGAAGCGTGAAGAAGCAGAACGCATTATTCACGAGATGGAAAAAGACAATGTGATTGAGCCATCCAGCAGCCCATGGGCGTCACCGGTAGTGCTTGTGAAGAAGAAGGATGGATCCACACGATTCTGCGTAGACTATCGATTGCTCAACAACGTCACTAAAAAGGACAGCTATCCTCTGCCACGAATTGATGACACCCTGGACACCCTGGCCGGTTCAAAGATCTTCTCAACCTTGGATCTAAAGAGTGGTTATTGGCAAGTGGAACTAGCGCCCGAAGATCGAGAAAAAACGGTATTTTCCCTTGGTATGGGTCTATGGCAATTCACGGTGATGCCGTTCGGCTTATGTAATGCCCCAGCGACATTCGAAAGGCTGATGGAGACGGTTCTGAAGGGTCTGTCCTGGACAACGTGCATGGTATACCTGGACGACATAATTGTGGTGGGGAAAACTTTCGACGACCATCTGAAGAACCTGGAAGGAGTGTTCCAGCGGCTTCGCGGAGCTGGACTAAAGCTTAGTCTCAAGATGTGCCACCTGTTCCAGAAGGAAGTGAATTATCTAGGCCATATTGTTAATGGGAATGGAATCGCCGTGGACCCAGTGAAGATTCAGGTCGTGAAGGACTGGCCAACTCCCAAGAATAAACACCAGATAAGGAGTTTTCTAGGCCTATGCACTTACTATCGGCGCTATGTTCCCGGATTTGCGGACATCGCTAAGCCGTTGACAAAACTCACCGAAGAAGGTCGTCCGTTTGAATGGGACCAACATTGCCAAATTAGTTTTGAACAACTCAAACAGTACTTGAGTACTTAAGTGCTCCTATTTTAAGTTACCCTCTCCCAGAAGGCAAGTTCATCGTGGACACTGACGCTAGCAATGTTGGTATCGGTGGCGTACTGTCCCAGATACAAGAAGGGCAGGAGAAGGTGATTGGCTACTTCAGTAAAGTCCTGTCAAAGCCGGAACGAAATTATTGTGTCACTAGAAGGGAATTGCTAGCCGTGGTAAAGTCCATAGAACATTTCTACAAGTACTTATATGGCAGACACTTTCTCCTGAGGACGGACGATGCCGCTTTAAAATGGCTCCTCCGATTCAAGAATCCTGAAGGACAAGTCGCACGATGGATTGAACGACTTCAGGAATACGATTTTGAAATCCAGCATCGGGCCGGAACTAGCCATAGAAATGCCGATGCTCTGTCGAGAAGACCTTGTGCTGAAGACTGTAAGCATTGTAGTCGTCTGGAGGAGAAAGTAGCCACGACTGCGAGGACGGCCGTTCTAGACGACAAATGGCAAGGTGAAGAATTGCGACGAGACCAGGAGAACGATCAGGATTTGAAATTGGTGCTGGAATGGAAAAGTAGAGAGGCAAGGCCTACTTGGGAAGAGATAGCACCATGTGCACCATCTGTAAAATCGTACTGGGCGCAGTGGGACTCCATAGTGCTGGATCATGGTCTTCTGAAACGAACCATCGAGAACCAGGAAGGCACGGAACAGAAGACACAGTTGCTGATCCCCAAGAATAGGGTGCCGGAAGTTCTGAGGGAGCTTCACGATGGAACTTCGGGAGGGCATCTGGGAATCAAGAAGTCCAAGTCTTCCGGAAGAAATTTGGTCAGGTCGAGGAACTCCTAAGACAGCACCCCATGGTGGGCAAGAGCCTGCAGGTCATCCACACGGAGGCGGAACGAAGACGACACGTGTACTACTTAGTCACCAAGAAGACATCAAGCGGTAAGCCTGACTATCGCAGTATTTGGAGAGCTTTATGGAGCCTGAAGAGACAGTTCGTGGAAGGCAAGGAGACGAAATTAGCCATTCCCAAGATAGGCTGCGGACTAGATGGGCTGGACTGGAGGGTCGTTCGCAGCATGATAGAAGTAATCTTCAACGGAACGGGAATTGAAGTTCTAGTCTGCAGTCACCACCCACAGGCAGCTGTTGGCAGTAGGAAAACCGTAGACTGCTATTTCTTCCAGACCGGATGTTGTAAAGAGGGACCAGCATGCCGATTTCGACATTTTCCTTCAAGGCTATCACAAGGAACGTTCCGAGACGAAACGTTTTTAAGAAGGGGGCAGTGTGACGTTTGCGGTCCCAGCCCGTCTGATACGTCAACAACGACGCGCCTTAGACGAGAAGCTTCGATATCACGTAAGCGATGATCCGAGACTTTCTGTCGAACGAGCGAGAATGTTCGCGAGAAACAACCCCGGCATATAAAAATGCACGCAGCCGAACGAGAGACAGTTCGAAATAAATTCAGAGTTGACAGTGCAGAATCGAAGTCGCGTTATAAATTTTTCGCTCGGCTGTTAACATAAATTACTTATTAGTTTATAAATAAATTATTGTTTAAGTTAGTGTTAATTAGTGTTACTTTTAAATAAATTAGATTATTAACTATTTCGTGTTTTTATTAAAATAAAAATAATAGAACCTTTAAAATCGTTACAATACATTATTTACAATAAATATATTTTACGAACAAACTTTCACGATATCTACCAACATACCGAGTTTGGTGCATCTTCACTGAAACAGCCTGTATTATGGATTATTTGTAAGGCATTGCTCATAATTTTGAATGTTAAAATATTTTGTAATATGTATTAGGAGTATTTAATATATATTATTTTCGGGGGCGAAACGGTCAGGGGTGAAACGGTACGAGGGAGAAACATCCCGGGGCGAAACAGCGGGGGCTAAACAGTGGGGGCGAAACATCACATAACCTAAGCACGTGCTCAAACTTGAGCTCCGACTATGCATACAGGCATAACAGCTCCTAACAAAGTTCATATTTAGCGAGATATTATCCGAGTCTCGGATATCGATAGTTCTAGTACTGTAGATAGTTTTTCCTATCGATAGCACTATCGATCTTTATTTTATATATTTAATTACTTACACTGACGTTTCGCAAACCGCTTTGCTTGCTTTGATAAAAATTTATTTTTCATGAAAAATACAAAACTGAGGGTTGATCTATGTGTAACGGCGTTTGAAACCACATGCCATGCCTTCAAAAAACTTGCCTATTCGAACATTGTGGAAGTTTCTAATTTTACTGCAACTGTACAACACTGCATCATTGCAAATGTAACTCGCGCGCTTTTTAAGACCAGTTCTCCGTCATATTAGGTGTATTCTTTCGATCTGAACGAAGTGAATGGATTCAACTGAACAAACTGAAAGTGAATAAATATTCAGTTCACTTTCACTTTCGAACTGATCGGCAAAATTATTTGTTCAGTAAAAATTGAATGTAATCACTTATTTCACAAGAGTGGGGGAACTGAACACAAACGAGAAAATACGATCAAATTGAATATTTTCACTTTTGCTGATCGAATTCACTTCGTTCACATCGAAAGAATACACCTATTGGCACAATTTACAGCTGATTTACAGCGACATCTGGAGGAGATGAAAAACGCGAATATCTAAAAGTGCTTGGTTAAGTCGGTATTCTGCTTCAAAGTTGTTGACAAAAAAGTTAATTTTTCTTATAACAAACGAACGCTTGAATTAATTTGGATAATATTTGGTGCAATGATAAACAATCGAAACTGCTTCAAACTAGAGGTCTCTATTTCACGTATATGACAGTACACGTGTATACGTGTAATACACGAATCATGATCTTAGTCCGTGTAATTTTGAATGCACGGGTACCCGTGTATTTTAATTTCACGGATACACGTATATTTAATACAAAAACACATCCGTTGCTAGGTAACCTGGATTTGGCGTACTGAACGGACCCGTGTATTAAAATACACGTGTAATTACACGGATATAATTATAATATAATTTATATATAATGTTCACGGATATAATTATATCCGTAAACACGTAGAATAAGAGTTAATTACACGTGAATTAATAACATGTGTATTTAATTCGCGAATGTTATTACACGGATTTCCGTGTACACGTTTACCTTCAATACACCTTCAAAACCGTAGACTCTACTTCAAACCTGGGCTGGACTGGAGGGTCGTTCGCAGCATGATAGAAGTCATCTTCAACGGAACGGGAATTGAAGTTTTAGTCTGCAGTCACCACCCACAGGCAGCTGTTGGCAGTAGGAAAACCGTAGACTGCTATTTCTTCTAGACCGGATGTTGTAAAGAGGGACCAGCATGCCGATTTCGACATTCTCCTTCAAGGCTATCACAAGGAACGTTCCGAGACGAAACGTTTTTAAGAAGGGGGCAGTGTGACGATTGCGGTCCCAGCCCGTCTGATGCGTCAACACCGACGCGACTTAGACGAGAAACTTCGGTCGATTCGTATTCCACGTCAGCGATGATCTGAGACTTTCCGTCCGACTGCGAGAATGTTCGCGAGAAACAACCCCGGCATATAAAAATGCACGCAGCCGAACGAGAGACAGTTCGAAATAAATTCAGAGTTGACAGTGCAGAATCGATGTCGCGTTATAGATTTTTCGCTCGGCTGTTAACATAAATTACTTATTAGTTTATAAATAAATTATTGTTTAAGTTAGTGTTAATTAGTGTTACTTTTAAATAAATTAGATTATTAACTATTTCGTGTTTTTATTAAAATAAAAATAATAGAACCTTTAAAATCGTTACAATACATTATTTACAATAAATATATTTTACGAACAAACATATTTACTTTGTAGTATATTATTATAAATGAAACATATTTAATCTATTTACTATTTTTATTACTGTTTTCTAATTCCTTTTCTAATTCTTCAATTAATTCTTTCAGTTTTCTATCTCTTTCTATATCAGCAATTTTATAATGACCCCATGCGAGAGTATGAATCTTGTCATCCAGAATATAACATTTATCATCTTTCGATGATAATGCAACTTTATTTTTCAACTCTGTGTACACCGTATGAAAATCTGAATGAAACACGTACATTTTTTAAAAAATGAAACCATCTCGTTCAATAATTTCTTTGTAATCATCCACAGTTAAATATTTATCTATAACATATTTTTTAACACCTTTCGCTTTCTTAGTACATTTTGAAGTAAGCTTTACACAATAGGCTTTCGCACCTGTATTGTACCAACGAACGATTCTATTACTTGTCCGGCGTATTCATCTTTGAATCTTCCAATAATTGATTCAGTTTGAGGCATTTCATGAATGTTATTTGTTGGGTAATTTGAAGTATCAAATTTATCTAAATTTTGCTTTATGTCTTCATACACATTACCAGTATTAACGGATAACCAATGAGACTGTTTAAATTTAATTGCCCTGTGGATTTGAATTAATGTTAAACCATGTTCCAAACATTGCTTTAGATTTAAATAGTGAATTATGTATTTGGTTTTGTTACAGAGATTTGGAATAAATTTACTATATTTTGATTTTGGTGGAATTATGTTTTCCCGACAAAACGGTAAGTCGTTGTGCTTTTCATGTAAATAAGTCGGATATTCCAAATCTACTTCGAATACTTACCCAACATCTAAATTTTCTTCTAATTCTGAAATGTTAAGATTGTTAATTTCTTCTCTGCTTAACCAAGTAAATTCTCCCCATGGAAATCTCGAACACATCGCATAGAGATTTGTAGCATCAAGATAAAGTAAATAAGTAGTTGCCTTGCTTGAATCAAAGCTCTGTAAAAATTTATTATTAGCGTTTTCAATTCTTTTAGTGCACATGCTCACTCCACCACGAATACTCATTCTGAAAAAGTGTAACATATCAACATCCCGTAATAATTCTAACTTAATTTTCGTCATTCGTAACATTGCATCCCAACTTAATCCCGGAGCTGTGAAAAAATGGCAAGGATCAAGTTTATAATTATCAATACAAAGATCTCTGAAATTTTCAAATACGTCTGCTAATAATAAAATATCTGATGTTACATATACAGCCTGTCCATTTTTCGAGTGCCACTATGGGGATCTCGCTTATCTTAAGAGATACGAAGTTAGTTAAATTAGGGCAAAGTTGCGCATTTTCGTGCTGAATAATAATCTGAAAAGAAATTTGTAATATCTTTAATAGTTTAGAAAATATTGCAAAAAGACGAAAATTTCTGATTTTCGTTTTTAATTTTTTCACGATAAACTAATCGTACTAGACATTTCTAACCAAGACATTATTCACACACTTTTTTATGGAGAATTTGAATATGGCGTCCCCTTTTCAATAATTTTCAAGATGACGAAGAAACACTTGGCAACTTCATTTTTTCTTATGGACGCCATTTTGGATTTTAACATTTTGAGATAACGTTCTTTTTTCTCTTTACAATGATGTATCACACATGGTGGTCCAATATCACATTTTTGCCAAAAATCCAATTTTTCATTTTTTGCGAAGAGTGCTTTGGAAAAACAAAACGTTCTTTTGTTGTGAACAAAAGTTTGACAGTTTGATCCTATTTCAAGTCTTGTCATCTATGTTTGTGCTAAACTAATCGTACTAGACATTTCTAATCAAGACATTATTCAGACACTTTTTTATTGAGAGTTCGAATATGACATCCCCGAAATACATAATAAGAATAGATAATAATTAACAAATGTAACATCACAACATGTGTTCAAATTGCCCACCTCCTAATTCTAAGCACAGTGCCACCCTTTAACTAAGATTTGCTATAGCTCTTGACACATCCCTTCTTCTAATCTTGTGCCTAAGAGTGGTGACAATTCTTTGACGAAGTTCATCAAGATCGGCTGGCAATGTTTTGTAAATATCATTTTTCGTTGTCCCCCATAAAAAATAGTCCAAGGGAGACATGTCAGGTGACCGAGCAGGCCATGGTACGTCGCCATTATTAGCAATAACATGGTTGGGGAGCATTTCCGACAAGCATTCCCTAACCCTCCTAGTATTATGGGGCGGTGCGCCATCTTGCTGGAACCAGATGGCGTTCAAACGATGAAGAAGAACGTCGTCGTCAATAAAATCTGATAGAAATGTCCTCAGAAAATTGAGGTACCGATCAGCATTTAAAGTCTCTTCATAGATGTAAGGACCTATTATTATATCGCCCAATAAACCGATCCACACGTTAAGGCTAAAACGTATTTGTGATCGCCGTTCTTGAAATTGATGTGGATTTTCAACTGACCAGTAATGTTCATTGTGGCGATTAAACATTGCTGCATTGGTGAATTTACATTCATCAGACCATATGACATTATTAAGGAAATTTGGGTTTTCCTGAATCTGATTATTTACAAACGTGCAAAAAGCTAACCGTCGTTCATGATCTCCAGGATGAAGCGTTTGAGAAATATGAATTGCCCAAGGCCGATATTTGTGTTTTTTAAGTGTTCTCCAAACAACTTGATGTGACGGCAAATTCAGCTAGGCTGCAACTTCTCTTGAGGAAACAGATGGATTGTCTTGCACCTAATTAAGAATGAAATGATGAATACGTATTTTAGTATTTGTAATCATGTAAAATTTTTACCGCTTGCAAAATTTCCTGCTCATATTCATTGGGCCTATCGCCATATTTTTGTCTACGTCTTTTAAATGAACCATATTCGCCCAAGTTTCTGTGCAGCAAAGAAAAATACCTCAAACTAGGTTGTTGCCGCTCTGGATAACGCTGCGAATATTTTGCCGCAGTCATGTGGGCATTTCGATGCGAAGTGTAATAAATTTGTATCATATTTCTTTGTTCTTCACTTGAAAAAGGCATTTTCGCGATAAAACTAGCACAAACGTAAATAACAAGACTTGAAATTGGATCAAACTGTCAAACTTTTGTTCACAACAAAAGAACGTTTTGTTTTTCCAAAGCACTCTTCGCAAAAAATGAAAATTGGACTTTTGGCAAAAATGTGATATTGGACCACCATATGTGATACATCGTTGTAAAGAGGAAAAAAAACCTAATCTCAAAATGTTAAAATCCAAAATGGCGTCCATAAGAAAAAATGAAGTTGTCAAGTGTTTCTTCGTCATCTTGAAAATTATTGAAAAGGGTATGCCATATTCGAATTCTCCATAAAAAAGTGTCTGAATAATGTCTGGGTTAGAAATGTCTAGTACGATTAGTTTATCGTGAAAAAATTAAAAACGAAAACCAGAAGTTTTCGTTTTTTTGCGATATTTTCAAAACTATTGAAGATATTTCAAATTTCTTTTCAGATTATTATTCAGCAGGAAAATGCACAACTTTTCCCTAATTTAACCAACTTCGTATCTCTTAAGATAAGCGAGATCCCCATAGTGGCACTCGAAAAATGGACAGGCTGTATATCGCTGTAATCACCCATACTTTTACAATTAAATAAATTCCATACGCGCTGTGCTCTTTCATAATCTTCATCACTAACGTGTTAATCATAAAGCACGTCATAAAATTCTTCTCTAGAAGGTAAGGTGGGATAATCTAATTTCTCGAATGAGTTAATAAAACAATATGGAAAAACCCCTTTTTGCCGTATTAATTTAAACATTTCATCATCATTGAAATATTTCCTAATTTCCCTACATTGCTAATCTTCCAAGTATGAGCCTAATTTTTTCAAAGACGATTGCATGAAACGAAAAGAATCTACAAATCTTATTTTGAAATAGACTTTGCGCTTTTTTCCTTTACAATCTATCTTATCCCCTACGTGTATTAATTTTGAAAAAGATATTTTGCCATCGTCTTCACAAATAAATGACTATCATAATTAGAAAGATTATGAAAGAAAACTGGAATGAATTTTGGTATTTTAAAATTAACATTACACACCGAATGAGCAGCTCCTGTAAACGCTCCAGTTAAATGTTCATGGTCACGGACTTTTTCCTTAACATCCAATATTGGTCTTTCACAAATATGACACATCGTTGTGCTGTCGTAGGCCTCTTTTTCTTCTCGTGTTAAATCAAGCATTGGTTTAATTTTACTTAAATATTTATCATATATCTCTTTAATATGTTTTTCTAACGATTTTATAAACTCAGTAGCAGCATTTTGTCCGCGATATAACTTTAATTTTGACAAATTGTTATTAAAGCTACACTTAATATAATATGCAAAAGAATGAGGTTCGTGTTCATAACATTTAACTGTGAAAGACTTATCTGGAGTTGGTTCAACTGTATCTAATGGTTTTAGTAAAGCCTCGAAATCAGCGTACACAATAAAGGGCAGTTTCAATTGCTTCTCAAAATTTTCAAATTGTAATATATTTTCTGGGATAGATTCACCATATTTATTTATTTTTAACTCTGCTGATGGTAAAATTGTTTTGATAATTTTACAATCTTCTCTTTCGTGTCGTTGCAATTTTTCTACACATGGAAAGTATATTAAACATCCTTCACAAATATATTTCTCGTGACTTTGGTGTGACGACTGTTTTGACACTAAACGCGATAAATTTTTAATCCAACAATAGTGAGTATTTTCGTTACCGTCATCAACCAATAACAAATTTATATGAATATCTTTATAGAAATATTGTTCTGACTTTCAATTTTTTTTACATCACAAACTTTCAGTGGAAATTCTAAATCTGTGAAATCTGCTACCGTGCCATAATGGGGATACGAAGATATCCTTTGAGGAAGACCTGTCGGTTGACACATCGCTGATGTTATCGCCCAGGCAAAACAAGCGTTGTCGTTATTTCTAACGTTTATCACTGCTTTTTTCGCACTTATTGAAGCCGGTAATGACATGAAGCTGGATGCTTTCAACGGATTATATTTATTAATGTTGACTTCCATATACAAAATTCTGCACAAAGTCCACCCTGCAACAATATTTACAACATTATACATTATGCCAAAAGAATGTATTAATTACTTCCTTTACCTGAATCTCGCTCCTGAAATTCTGACATTTTAGCATGAATTTCGTTCACGAAGTCCCGACATATATTATATATATCCGTTCCAAAACAAGTTATTTTATTTTTGGTATTGAAAGATTTTACCTCGGTACTTTGTTTAGAATCCAAGAAATACACTCCGAAAATTTCCACATTCCATTTTAACGCTTTATGAATATCCAATACACTATGAACCAAAGTTAATACTTTTTCTTGAATATTATACGTAAAGTCGTCAACGTCCACATAGTTGTAGGGTTCCGTGATACGATACGAAACAATTTTATCACCGAATGCACCCGCTATCTTTTCTACACCATTATCAACAATTACAAAAGCATTGCTTTTATGTGAATTACTACGTAGGTTTGCCGACAAACACTTTCTGTTAACGTATATTTCGCACATATCACATTTCACAACGTTCACGGGGTCAAGAACTTTGGATGGACCGGCTTCATTTAATTTCCAACGTTTACCGTGACATGCTGTACACATGTGTCGATTCTTATTATCAATTCTCGTAAATTCTTTTCCGCACTGATTACATTCAAACATGTTTTTAGAACTGTTACTTCGATCACGTTCAATACAATAGGTTAACTCAACGTGAGTGTCACACTTCATCTGTAGGTACGAATTTATACACCTCCTTATATATGCTACATACTTTAAGGTTAAAGAGGTTTGAAGATCATGTTAAGGTTATTTCGAGGTTACATTCAAAGTCATATCAAGGTTACCTCAAGGTTATTTCGAGGTCACATCGAGGTCGTTTCAAGGTTACCTCGAGGTCATTTCAAGATCATTTCAAGGCCACCTCAGTCATTTCAAGGTTACCTCAAGAACGATTCTGGAACCTCCTCCGACCTTGACCTTGAAACTGGAACCTCCTCCATGTCAAGGTTATGGCGAAGGTCACGTCAGGGATAGGCCGATTCTGGAACCTCCTCCGACATTGACCTTGAATTTTTCCGTCAAAGTCGGAGGAGGTTCCAGAATCGGCCTATCCCTACTACTTAAATCGAAGCAAGTTTCAACTCATCTTGTTCATGATGAGGCCATCTTTCACCAATATGGCGTAAAGCATATAGTTGACATATATCAGAATTACAATTCCAGTAAAGATATTGACCGTTATCATACACATGTAAAAATTGAAGGAAAACTTGTTAAATTTGAGGTCGACTCTGGCTCCGGGTATACCTTTTTACCTAGAGATCAATTTGCTAAGCTAAACCTCAATGTTCTACTACATCCAGCAACAATAGGATTCCGATCCTATACATGTAACGTTCTTGTTCCTGATGGTAAAGTTGTAGTCAGTGCTAATAACAATGGAAGAACAATTCAAGACGAAATTTACATGCTTCCAGAAGAATATACAGCCCTAATTGGACGGGTCTGGATTCGACGTTTACAGATTAATCTAAACGATATCGATAAACAACATTCAAATGTTATAACGACACATTCAATCACAGGTATCAATACAATGGATGAAATAATCACCAGATACCCAGACATTTTTGAAGAACGAATTGGCTGTGTTCCAGACTTCAAAGTGACACTCAAGCTGCATGAGAATGCAACGCCTGTCTTTAATCATGAACGCGATGTATCATACGCACTTCTCGAACGTGTTGAGAAAGAGCTCGACTCATTGGAAGCTGCCGGAATCATTACCAAAACGGAAACTAGTGATTGGGGATCGACATTGGTTATCATTCCTAAAACAGAAGGAAGTGTACGCTTATACGTTGACTATAAAATAGGAGTTAATGAGTAAGCTCCCATTATCCAATCCGGAAAATCGAAGATATCTTTAATAGTTTACATAATTCTCGTTACTTCTGCCGACTAGATCTGTTTAAAGCGTATGTACACATAGTCGTCGATAAACAATCAAGAGAAATTCAAACCATAACAACCCGTAGAGGAATTTATAAAATGAATCGTTTATCGTTCGGTATTAAAACCGCGCCATCCAAATTCAACCGAATTATAGATCAAATTTTACGTGGTGTTCCAAAAACAGAATTTTACTTTGACGATATCATTATACATGGTGCTACCAAAGAAGAATGCGAATCAAATTTAATCGCATGCCTCAACCAGTTCAGAAAATACGATTTGCATCTTAACTGTCGGAAATGCTCATTGTTCCAGAAACATATCGAATTTTTAGGCCATCGAATTTAACAAAATTTCGAAATTATCTGAAAAGATTGCTGCGATCACCGACATGCCAAGACCAGCATCGACTGACGAGCTACGAAGATTCTTGGGCATGGTGACGTATTACGCCCGTTTTATTCCGAATTCTTCAACAATCACAACACCATTGCGGCAACTGTTGAAGAAGAATTCCAAGTTCAAATGGACGGCTCAATACGAAGCAGCTTTTATTATTATAAACATCAAATAAATTACCAAATAGTTAGTTGTCAAGTAAATTTACTTGATAAGTAAATTGCTGAATAAATAATATTGCGTATTATAAAAGTAATCTACCAAGTAAATAGTAAACCAACAATTAAATTAAAATTACCGACAGAGTTGTACCTTTTATGACTAGAGTGTAGATGGCGTTGCCGTATTAGTCATTAATTTGACGTTTAACACTGAATTAGCGCGAAAGTTTATATTTAAAAATGAAGAAAGAAAAGAAAAGGGAACGAGGAAAAAATTACACGGAACATGAAAAAGAAACGTTACTTGATATTTTAAGTAACTTCAAAAATATAGTTGAAAATAAACAAACTGATACCTAATTGAGTGTAAAAGTAAAAACAGAGACATAGGGAAAAATTATTGTAAAATATAATTAATTAGACTTAACACGTATTCAACAGATTCTTTGACTAATCTAAATCTGTTTTTAAATTTTTCTTCATCATAACATTCAAAGGGGTTTGCCGTGGTCTAAAAAGTCTAGGACGCCGACGTTTTTGGACCATCTGGAGAGGTTCTTCTTCAACTGATATCGAAGACACGTTGATATATGACACAGGTTCCACGGGTGATATTGAGGACATAACGCGAATATTTTTACTATATGTTACAAGAATTTAACCTAAGTAATGTTTTTCCATTGAACTTACCTAAAATATAATTTTTATTTCAAATTTATTTTAAGGATTTCAAAAGTTATTTAATTGATGCAAGTGCTGCTTATCGGTCTCTGTTCAGGTGAAAAAAAAAATGTAAAGAAATTCGGTCTCTGACATTTAGATTGCTTGCTATCAGTTTAAACTAACAACTAAACTTTACTTGTTTGAAAATCGAGGGATTATTTTATTCTTTTTGGGTTTTCTCTATATCAAAATAGATGCACTCACTCGGAAGACAAAATATTACATTTATTTAGCCAGATTAAACATTACATTAAAACATGTGCGTGTTACTCGGTGGTTCACGCAATTATATGTACCCCTCTACAACTACAACTTCGCCTCTATATGTATATATAGTTGCAACATACAAAACATAGATGTCACCCAGGAGACAAAAATATTTCAAATAATAATAACACTCTCCCTATTTGAATACTTTTGTGTTGCAGAGTTTCACTACACCAATCATTTCCCGCAATTTTACAAATTTTGCTTTGGTGAGTGCTTTAGTGAATATATCCGCATATTGGTATTCAGTAGGTACATATTCTACGGCAATTTCCTTGCTTTCATACTTTTCTCTCACAAAATGGTATCGGACATCTATATGCTTCGTTCTTTTGTGGAACTCCGGATTTTTTATTAATCTAATAGCACTTTGGTTGTCCATTTTAATTTTAACTGAACTAGTATATGGATACCCGATATCATTTAACAATTTGATAAGCCAAACAGCTTCTTTTACAGCCATACTTGCTGCCACATACTCTGATTCAGTTGTGCTCAGCGTTACCATACGCTGACGTTGTGCAGACCATGTAATTGGTCCTGCCGAGAGTACAAAAATGTAGCCAGTAGTCGATCTACGTGTAACAACGTCCCCTGCATAATCTGCGTCACTATACCCTATCAAACTACAGTTACATTTCTTATAAAGGATTTCATAATCTATGGTTCCTGACACATATCTTAAAATACGTTTTGCCGCTTGACAGTGCATATCATTATAGTTATTCAAGAATCTACTTATTGAATTTACAGCATAACTAATATCTGGTCTGCTGACAGCGGCCAGAAACAGGAGGGACCCAACTGCCTCACGGAATGGAAATTTTACAGTTTCATTTTGGTCCTTTGCAGCCTCCAGTTGTACATTGGGATCTGCTGGGACCGCTAATGTCTTTGCCTGTTCCAGGTTGAATCGTCCCACAATCTTGGTGGCATATGTGCTCTGATGTAAAAACAGCTCTCCCTTGCAAGGACTTCTCAAAATTTCCATTCCGCAGAAGCTGCCAACTTCGCTTACTTTGATAGTGAATGTTTCTTTCATTTCTCCCAGAAATGTCTCCAGAGTCCTCCAGTTTCTGCTCGCAACCAAGCCATCGTCTACAAAGAGAGCTAAAATTAGTTCATCATTTACATCGTTTCTGTAAAATATACATTTATCTGCACTGGACTCTTTTAAATTATATTTATTTAAGAAACTAACAAAAGTCTTATTCCAGCACCTGGATGCCTGTTTCAGACCATACAGGGCTTTGTTGAGTTTACAAATATATTTTGTTGTATCATACCTTTCATTTACACCCTCCGGAAGAGACATAAATATGTTTTCTTCCAGCTTACCGTAGAGGTATGCAGTCTTGACATCAAACTGCATCAGCTCGTAGCTCCTCTCGGTTGCAACAGCCAGTAGTACCCTCACCGAGTCATATCTCACTACAGGTGAGAATGTTTCCTGATAGTCCAGTCCTTCTCTTTGCGTGAACCCTCTTGCACAGAGTCTCGCTTTGTACCTCATGTGGTCACTTTTATTTTGAATTTTAAAAACCCATTTAGAATCAATCAACCTTTGTCCTTCTGCAGGCACTACTGTCCAGGTGTTGTTAAGATTGTGTGCTTTCAGCTCCTCTTCAATTGCTTCTTTCCATCTCTCACAATCAGGATTTGATAGAGCTTCTTCATATGAGCTTGGTTCATGTATCTCTACCATATTCACATCATACCTTATGGGCCGACGAATAGAAGTACGATCACGTAGTTGATGAGGATGTTCTACTACATTGCTTCCATCCTCTTCATCCTGATTATTCAGTTCATCTCTATCTCTTCTAACAACTTCACTTCTGGCTGGTTCCTCTTCACTTTCTGGCATCTCAGAATCATCATTGTTTTCTTCATCAGGAATTTGAAGTGTCACTTCTTCTCTGAGATAATTTGAGGTTTCGATTGCGGAGTTCCTTTCGTTACAGGTAACATCCCTCGATTCTACTACCTTTCTTCTTACAGGATCATACAGTCTAAAATTTGATGACTCTCCCTGGTACCCTACCATGATCATTTTTTTCGATTTCACAGCCAACTTTTGTCTGAATGAGTCCGGTACATGTACATATGCGTCTGATCCAAAAATTTTCAGATGATTCAGCTTAGCTTTCTTCTGAGTCCAGGCCTCATACGATGTCTTGCCATCTTTTTCGATTATATTTGTTCGGTTTGTAACATACACTGCAGTATTTACTGCTTCTGCCCACAGCATTAAGGGAAGTTTCTTGGCATGGAGCATGGTTCGTGCTTCCTCTACTATAGTTCGATTGTCCCTTTCTATCTTGCCATTCTGGTGAGGAGAGTAGGGAGCAGTCATCTCAAAGATTGTTCCTTTGCTCTTCAGAAAAGACTTCATCTTTTCGTTCGTGAACTCAGTTCCTCTATCTGTTCTTAGAATTCGAATTGGATGCCCCATCTTTGTCTCCACTATTTTAGCATATTCCTTGAAACAATCAAACACATCTGACTTATGCCTTAGAAAATAGACATACCTATATGATGTAGCATCATCTCTGAGTAATAGGAAATATCTCGACCCTCCAAGTGATTCAGTCTGCATCGGCCCACACACATCTGCGTGCACCATGTCACCAGGTTGACATCTTCGGTCATCTCCTGTTCTTCCAAAATTATTTCTGTGCGACTTCCCCAGCTGACAGGCCTCACAGAAAAATTCTGCAACTTCACATTGATTGATTTTCCCTATCAGATTCATCTTTGACAAATTGACAACTTTTGTACATTCACATGCCCCAATCTTTCATGCCAAGCTTTAAGGTTATTTATTTGCACAGTATTAGCCTCATACACCCTTCTGGTCTCAAACAACATTCTGTACAATTCTTTGCTATGTTTGACCCCTACAGCTATAAGTTCACCATTATTTTCTATTCTTACTTCCCCTTTTCTGAACACAACATCAAATCCCTTTTTCGTGCACATACTCACAGAGAAAAGATTTCTTTTTAATTTTGGGGCATAAAGTACATCATCTATCTCACCTTGTAACCATTTTCCATTTACATACCTTGTTATTTTTATCTTGCCAATACCTTTTACTTCACATGACGAGTTGTCACCTAACGTGACAGATATATCTTGACACTGCTTCATTTCGCTGAACCAGTCATGCCTGTAAGTTATGTGGCGTGAAGCACCACTGTCGGTGATCCAAATGTCCTCACTGTCGGCATTCAAGATCTCCCTCTCGACTGCTTTATCTGCTGTCCTACTAACTGCTTCAATTGCGTCTTGATGTACACTCTTGCCTCCTTGTGCTCCGTCAGTGACACTACTTCCGAGTCTCTCTGTAACAACAAATGCTTGTAACGACTCACCTACTTCTCTTCTGTCCTTGTTTTTCTTGTTATTATGCCAGCATTGTTTTGCGAAATGGCCTGGCTTTCCACAAGCAAAACATTTGAATTTTTTCTGCTTAGTATTTTCCTTTCCTGTCAATCTGCCCTTTTCTCCATGCTTATTTGTTTTCGTGCTTGTAGTTACTGCTGCCAAAGCACTCGTCGTTTCCTCCATTCCTTGCATCCGGCGTTCTTCAGCGATGAGCCTCTCCTGCAGCAACACTAATGTCTGATTTGTCACAGGAATGTTATCCCATGCCGTTGCAAATGGATGAAATTTGCTTGGTAGGGTACCTAGGATTTTCGCCATGATGGCCAGTTCTGAAATTTCTTCGCCTACATCTCGCAATTGGCTCGCCATATTTATTACTTTGGCTACATGATTCACTACTAAATCATTTGGTTCATCGTATAACTATAGAAGTTCTTCATAAGCATCATCTTATTTGTTTCCGACTTCTGTTCATGGATCAAACACAATTTGTCCCACATTTCACGTGCATCCTCACACGTGATAAGATATTCCAATTGCTTGTAATCCACCGAGGATGAAATCAGGCACATTGCCCGGGCGTTATCTTTCACCCACTTCTTGCCTTCGTCACCTTCTAGATCTTCGGGCTTTACCTGAGTTCCATTTATCACGCTTTGTACACCGTACACGGCAAATACAGTGTTTATTTGAAATTTCCATAACTGGAAATTACTTCCGTCGAATTTAACAACATTTCGCATCACGTTTTCATCGGCCATAATTTTCCTTTTTTTTTTTTCACTCGTAAATTATAATATTTGTCTAAAATTCAGCTGGGCCCATAACCTTTTGGGTTTTCTCTATATCAAAATAGATGCACTCACTCGGAAGACAAAATATTACATTTATTTAGCCAGATTAAACATTACATTAAAACATGTGCGTGTTACTCGGTGGTTCACACGTGGTTCACGCAATTAATGTACCCCTCTACAACTACAACTTCGCCTCTATATGTATATATAGTTGCAACATACAAAACATAGATGTCACCCAGGAGACAAAAATATTTCAAATAATAATAACAATTCTGTAGATTTATTATGCCAGTAAAGTTACTTGACGTTTATAATACGAAAATCTATCAAGTAAATTAATTTAGTTGTAGAATAAATTTTACTTGAAACGTAAAAAGTTTTATAATACCGGGCCTAAAACAAGAAATTGCTAGCGATCAAGTTCTCATGCCGTACAATCCAGGACTTCCCGTTCAACTTGCGTGCGATGCAAGTCCTTCTGGTATTGCAGGTATTTTATCTCATATTGTTGACGGACAAGAACGACCGATTGCATTTGCGTCAAGGTCATTAACACAGGCAGAGCGAAATTACTCCCAACTTGATAGAGAAGCATTGGCAATCATCTTCTCAGTCGATCATTTTTTTCAGTATCTATTCGCACGTCCATTTCAATTAATTACGGACAATCGACCCTTAGTGCGAATTTTCCATCAACATGCCAAAATACCACACAACGCTTACAACGGTATGCAACTTTCTTGTCGGGATTCAATTATGAAGTGATATTTAAAGAAGGTTCCGAGAATTCGAACGTTGACTGCTTATCGAGAGCACCAATCAAACCGAAACTACACACAGACAGTGCGATCAACGAAGAGGTTAATCAACTTTGTGAAGAGTCAGTCCTTTATATTTCAACTCCAGAAATAACATAAATAACATAAATAACATAAATCAATTCGTGAAGAGACGATGAAAGATGAAGGTCTCTCAAAAACTCTTCAGGAACTACGAGAATCTTGTACAGCAAAACATGATTTTACAATTAACAATGGCATATTATTCAAAGGACCTCATGTTGTCATACCATCAATCCTACAAACTGCAGTTTTACAAGAACTTCATCATACTCACATAGGAATAACAAAGATGAAGCAACTTGCCCGCCGTTATGTCTACTGGAAATCCTTAGACAAGGACATCGAACGTTTGGTTCGTTCCTGCCTAGCATGCGTTAATATTAAAAGTTTTGTGAAACTTTTTAACTTATCTGACAATACTCTTTATTCTCTTCTATTTTCACAAGAGCACACCACTGGGCCCATAACCTGTTGTTTTATTAGCAGAGTAATTCAAAGAATTAACTTGAACATTTTTATTTTAGATTGTCAGTTTTTATTCAACTTGAATACACACTAACTACTTTTGTTTTTTAACATTGCTTACTATTTTTAATTTACTAATGGCCGTTATACACTATAACATTTTCTAACTAAAATCTGTTACTAAACGAGTGAGAAGTACCAATTCAACCAATCAGAATTCACTGTGGTAGCTTATCTCCCTCACTTTGTACCAAAAAATGTTATAATGTAAAACAGCCTTAACTTTTATAAAATACCTACAAGCATTTTCTTCAACAGTTTCGTGGGTATTTTCGTACACGTACACTCCTACAGCATTCTCCATTCACCTCACTGGTTGCACTCAGTGTATTTGCATCTTTTTTTACCTAATGTAATAACACAAGATTAAGATATTCTGAATGCGCATAAAATTTAATATATTGTTTTAGGCCCAGCTTATCAATCACAAGTTAACTCTAACTTTCAGTTTGTTCTCATAGTAACTACTACGAAGACAATTGTTGTTATGGCAATTAACTGAAGGTTAACTTTAGTCCTTAACCGGTCACATGCCGTCTATGAGACTGCCTTGGTTTTTAGATTCTTGGTAATTCCAAAACGGGCCGGTTCTAAAGTCACCCCATCTAGTCCTTATATGGTTGGACTATTACCGATCACCCGATTTGCAGCACATTTCTTATAAAAACAGTCGAAATAATAACGTCCATACATTTGGCACAGTCTGGTAGACGGAACGTGTCCGTTTATGTTTAATTTTTCTACTAAACATTAGAACGGCAGGGCCAACAAAATGTGAACGTTATGGTAGTAAAGATTTCGAAGAGACTGTTTTACGATGAATCAACGAAGCAGAGAGTGATTTAAGTGATGTAGAAGGTGTTTCAGAAGATGAGTATATGGAATCTGAACATAATATTGAAACTGTGTTTTCGGAATATAGTGATGACTACAGCGAGAGTTAAGAAAGGGGTTGATGAAAAATTAGACATAGACAAATACGTATATGGAAAAATTGGTATAGATGGTGCACTTCGGAAGTGCGGCCCACATCACGTACAAGAAAACACAACTTGATAATAAAGGTGTAAAAACGTTGAGATGCAGGACATGTTGCAAATTCTATTTTTATGTATTCTTATGTTTTCTTCCAAGAAATATGTTATTTGTTTCATATTTTATCAAAATATATTGATATTTTAACATTCGTTCAATTAACATAGTTCTAATGGCCGTTTTACACTATGCTAAAATTTGATACAAAGTGAGTGAGAAGTACCAATTCAACCAATCAGAATTCACTGTTGTAGCTTATCTCTCTCCCTTTGTACCAAAAAATATTATAATGTAAAACAGCTTTAATATCATTTGTTTAAATACTCTCCTCAACTAATGCAAATTTCGGTGTCTGCTGTGTTCAACTGCCACTTTCTTATTTTTTTTTCTTTCACAAGTTGACTATATTTAATGCATAAATAACGAAGAATAAACGTTCAAGTTCAGCTCATATCGAATTTTGCAATTTTGTCAAAATTTAGTTTATCTACCAGCTTCTAAACATAGCAGTCTCAGAGACGCAGAAAAATACTGGAAAATTGTTTCTGAATTAAAAATGGAGTAGATCTTCCTCTTTTTAAAAATGTACAAGTTGTAATATCTTTGTTATTAGGTAATTCTACCATTTTCCAATGCTACTGTGGAGAGAGTATTTAGTAGTTTAAAAAATATCAAAACAGCTTTTCTCCACACAGGATATGATTCAAACAGTTAGCTATAGGTCTGTTCCAACATCACTTTCTAACGATTTTGAAACTGTCAAAAGCATGCACTCATCAAAGTTTTACACTTGATAAAATTGCCAGTAGATTATTATTTTGGTCGGCAACTGATCAGTGACGGTTTCCAAACGGTCAGAAAGTGATGTTGGAAATGGTACAGAGTTTGTATTTGGAATTGGAATAATACTAATCTTTCATGTTAGTAACTTTTTGTTATGTTTAAATTTAGAATTAAAATATTTGATTTTTTAAATTAAATATCTATTTGTATGTAGATAAAAAATGAATATGTATAAACAATTTAAGTAGCGACATCGCAGTAGGATTGACAAATTGAAGCTAGTTCGCCACATAATAAGTCATCCCATGCTTGCTGCTTGCTGCTAGAAAAATTTCTAAAATTCTCATATGCTTTGACAGCAAGCATGGCCGCCTCGCATGGGATGACTTATTATGTGGCGAACTAGCTTCAATTTGTCAATCCTACTGCGATGTTAGGTCAAAAAGCGATTGCAAGATGTCGCTACTTAAATTGTTTATTACTTTCACATCGCAAGGGCGAATAACCTGGACAGATCGGTTTGGTTTGCAGTGGATTTGTCGAGCTACGGTTCTGCTGACGAAGGCCTAACTAGGCCTGAAACAGTTGTACAGAGCATGCTCGAGGAATCTGCTGTAATCAAGACCGATTTGCACAAAATTGAATATGTGAGATTAAAAAGGGCCCAAGTCCAGATTGTATATGTCTATTATTTTGGTAAAATTTAAATAACGTTTTGATCTGGTTATGTGATCTAAACACAAAGATATTTAATATAGTAACAGTTGAAAGAAAAAGTTTACATATTAAAAAAAACAACTTTCCTTTTTTCAACAACCTTTTTTCTTCAATTTCTCATAATCATTCGAGCAGGACTTGGGCCTCTTTTAATCTCACATATTCAATTTTTCTGAATATGTATAGTTTAGAAAATTTGTATGTATGTAGGTAAACAAATACCTACTTGATTAACTTATGGATAGTTTGTAAAGTTATGACATAACCTATTGGTAAATTATCTTGTTCTTATATACATTGCGTATAATAAATTAATATACCTTATTTTTAATGTACGACAGTTTTTAAAAATTTATTGGAATATTTGGGGAGAAGTTTGAGGATTTTAGAAATTTTGTAGGGATTATTGAGGATTTCTAGGGTGTGTTTCATTTGCGCGCTTACATGCTTTGAGCGCTCATAAGCAGTGCTTAAACCATTCCCTTTGGCTTTGCCAACGCTCACAAAGCTCCAGCTGACGAAATGGTAACGTCACACAATCGCTTATTCCTTCGAGGTAGGGCAGCAAAAGCGTAAACGCTTATGTTCCAAACGAAATGTATGAGATGCGTACAAGGAGCTCCGCTGATCATAGAGAGTTACAAACAAAGATTACACTTTAAAAATAGCTGCAGCAGCTATGCTTGGATTAATTTCACTATTGAAGTTATATTTTTAAGGTTATGAATTCGTTGTGCAAACAATAGTCAAAAGAAACACCTCTGTGTATAATGACTTAAGCGACTGAACGCCAAATGAAACATTTTTAGTAGAGATATATTATAGAGTGGTTAAAAGTACTCTACATTTGTATGTCGTGTACGAAACCGAATGGGTTACTGTGTCGTCGTTACTGTATTCATTTTGTGTGGGTATCGATTTCGTGCATTTAAAAATGGCAGAAGAGTTATTTATTATACAAAATTTAGAGCAGAATATGAAATAGCTATGATGTACGAACGAGAAAAACATTTTAAAAAATTTTAAAAAACTTCGTTTAACAAAAGACGTTGTTGTGGATCTTATTGAAGTACTCAGACCTTTGTAGAAAGCAGACATGGTTCATCTTTAAAACTTGAGGAAAAAGGATGTACTTATTTAACCCGTAACTGGTATGACGGGGTTTATGAGACCCCAGCGTATTTATTTTTCGGTGTAATTTAAATAATTTTCGTTTAGTGGCGCTGTGTGCTACAGTACCTTTCTGGGTGTTTGTAAAGTATCGGCCAGTGTGAAAATTGCGTGTAATTTGGTAAGTAAACGTTTACTATTTACTTATTATCTTCGCTTGGGGTATGAGTGATCCCACCATACCAATTACGTTTAATATTTTTTACTCGGCATGATTTTGTTTTAGGCTTTATTATGGCTTCTTCTTCGCATCAGAGCATGAGAACTGATGATCCACGATTTGAGGAATGGGCTCGGAATGTTTTTGATGAACTCGAAAGCGATTTGAGCGGCAATGATGATAATGATCCAGATTACATCAGCGATCACGATAGTAATTCCGAAGTTGAAATTGATGATATGGACAGGATCAGGCACAGATCGAAAATATTTCCTTACCAGCAAGATTTAATTATTTCGGAAAAAACAGATTCAAATGGACCGCTACTCCACCTGAAACTAATATTCGGACAAGAAGTCATAACATTATATCTCATCTTCCAGGAGCTATTGGGCCAGCTAAAGCATTAGGCGGGAAATGTTCTGAGGTAATGGCATGGGAATGTCTCATTACGAATGAGATTTTAATTGAAATCGTTTTACAAACAAATGCGAAACTCGAAAGCATGAGAGATAAATTCTCTCAGAATAATAAAAACCTCGTTAGAGACATGGACATAATTGAATTGAGGGCATTTATTGGATTGCTGTTCTATTCGGCAATTTTCAAGTCAAATAATGAAGATTTGAATTCAATTTTTGCCACAGACGGAACAGGACGCGAAATATTTAGGTGTACTATGTCTCAAAAACGTTTCCATGTAATCCTTACAGCCTTGAGATTTGATGATCACACAATCAGGGAAGAACGAAAAGCAGTCGATAAAACCACTGCTATTTCTTGGATTTTTCAAAAATTTATAAACAACTGTAAAGAGAACTATTCGATCGGTGAATACGCTTGTATTGACGAGATGCTGGTGGGATTTCGTGGAAAGTGCAAGTTTCGTATGTATATCCCTATGAAACCACGAAAATACGGAATAAAAATTGTAGCCATAAACGATGCAAGAACGCATTACTTTTTAGATGGTTACATCTATTCTGGAAGGAACAGTGATGGAGAGACATTGCCAGAAGAAGACAAGAAATTCAGCAAACCCACACAATCTGTCCTTCGCCTAGTAAAATCGATTGAAGGAACTAATAGAAACGTTACAGCGGATAATTGGTTCTCTTCAATAGAGTTGGTAAACGAACTGAAAAAGAGGAATCTCACGTTTGTGGGTACATAAAAAAAAATAAAAAAGAGATTTCTCCGGAGTTTTTACCATCAAAAAGTAGAACTACGTACTCTTCTTTGTTTGGATTTGCCAACAATATGACCCTAGTCTCTTACGTTGCTAAACCAAAAAAAGCTGTTCTCCTAATCTCGTCAATGCACTACAGCGCCACTGTAAACAATGATGACAAAAAAAAACCTGAAATAATAAGCTTTTATAATCAGTCTAAAGGTGGAATCGATGCTTTGGATGAAAAATGTAGTGTCTATGCATGTAACAGACGTTCTCGAAGATGGCCATTGACAGTATTCTATACTATTCTGAACATTTCTTCAGTCAATGCCTCTGTTATTTTTTCTGCCCTACCAAATAATCCCCAACAGTCGCGATATGAATTTATCAAGGCACTGGCTTGGCAATTAGTTGTACCCCATCTAGAAAAAATAATAGAAAACAAACATATTCCAAGGTTTCTAAGACAGAACATTTTGTCAATTATGAAAAAACAAAATCCTCAAAGACCAGCAAGACAAGGAACGCATTTAGAAAAAAGAGTTAGATGTGCCAAGTGTCCACGGTCAGAGGACAGAAAAACCAAAGTCACCTGTGTAAGTTGTGAGCTGCCAGTTTGCGGAAAATGTGCGCAAAGCATCTGCGAAGATTGTGTACAAGAGTGCTTGTGATTTTAACTTTGTTACTCCAAGATCCTTATGATTTCTTTTGTTTGTAAAGTCAACATTCTTTTACAAATATTTGAATAACCAACGTGTTTCTAGTTGTCATAATTCTTAAATTAGGCAAAATTCTTTTCTTTTTTCTGTATTATAAGAATATTTTATTATTTTTAAATAAGTTGAAGCCAATTAAATAAGTTATTGTGTTTTCCTTTTATTTTAAGTTCAGTTATATCCAAAGATTAATAAAATTACACAACTCTATAATATTTTTTACTTTGACTTAATTATTGACAAATTTTAAAATGGGGTCTGCCTGACCCCAGCTTACTAACTGTGTAAAAAAAATGTACCATACTAGTTACGGGTTAATCATATTTTCAATACAATTATGTAAAGAATTTAATTGCTCAGTACTTTTTAAGTAAATTTAGCTGATTTCATTTTAATATTTACATATAAAAAGTTAGATGAGTGCCTGCTTTGAACAGTTCGAATCAGTTTCACAATGAACAGACCTTATAAGTCAGTGTTATTCAAAACTTGTTGAAATGTAATCAACTAAAAATATCTACAAGTGATTAAATTTCAGATTTGCCAACTTAAATTTGTGAAATTGTCAGCTGACGGTTACTCAATTGAACTAATATACAACGTTGCCAAATCACTTCATCGACAATTGGAGTCGCATACGATTTTCACTGTCGAGCAGTGTTTGAGAATAGAGAAAACAAAACTCGTGCGACTCTACCCTTTTTCTCGTTCGTACATCATAGCTATTTCATATTCTGCTCTAAATTTTATATAATAAATAACTCTTCTGCCTTTTTTAAATGCACGAAATCGATACACACACAAAATGAATACAGTAACGACGACAATAACCCATTCGGTTTCGTACACGACATACAAATGTAGAGTACTTTTAACCACTCTATAATATCTCTACTAAAAATGTCGAAAAATTATCGTATACGACATTTGAGAATTAACATCCGTAGACATTCGGGCAATGTCGTGTTCGACATAAGTATTCGTCAATTTGAGAATAGCCCCCAGTAGCGTCACTTAAAAAAAAAAAAGGGGCCATGCTGTTTGATACCCTTATGGAAATGCAATGTAATTTACAGCTGGGTAGATATTAAACAAAAGAGCAAATGTGACAGTTATACTCGAGTGACGCTATTGTGTGATTCTTATACTGTGACATTTACCACAGTAACATCTAGGTACTTTCTACTATAGGAGTTTGCAGCTAAGCTCGCCACCTGGTGTCAACTAAACAAACCCTTATATGCTACATCACGGCTTCCTCGATTAAGGAGTATTCTCACTTACGCGACAGCGAGCTTCACTGCACTGCACTTCATTGTGCTACCTCTAAAGGTTAAACGTGTTTCTATGAAGCCGTTCTCACCTATGCTGCACTTTACGCGGCTTCGCCGCGCTTGCCGCTGCTGCACGCTTCGTATGGCCGCTGTACCTTTCCACGCTGCATTTGTAGTACGGTGATGCCCACGTGGACTCGACAAACATAAAAAAACGCATGCGTACTGCAGTTTCTGTCTTTATTGAAAATTGGAATTGTGACGATTCAAGTATACCGAAGTAATATTTACCGAGTGTGAAATATTGTGGTGTGCATTATGGCTCGCATGGAAGAAAAAAATGTAGAAAAACTAATTTTATTAATTATTTATTAATATTTCATCAGATGATGTACTTTCACTGCTACTAGCACACAACATGGGAAATTATCTTTGAAAATTCTTTCAAATAACGTGGCGTACACCATCAGCAGAGAGGTTCTGTCGCGCACTGAAGCTTTGATTTTGCAGTGCACGTGAGAATGCAGTGTCGAATTCTTGTCGCGTTGAAGCAAGCTGCAGTGCAGTGCAGTGAAGCTCGCTGTCGCGTAAGTGAGAATACTCCTTTAATGAAGCCCAGTGTGCTTCATCCGGCTAGCCGCATTCTTAGTTCAAAGCTTTTTTTCTGTGCTTAGAGGGAGCTACAGTACAGTAAAACATCATATGACATTTCTTATTTGTCAAGTCACGATTTCAAAGTTGATTTTGGATGATGTTGAAGTAAGTCATGATCATAAGTTTATTAGTGCTCTTAAATAAATTGTGTAATGGCAGCAGTATCAACACGATCAGCAATGACAAAGCAATGATCGTTTATTAAGCTTTGGTCTGGCTGGCTTCGGCAATGGTTATTATGATGGGTGTTTGCATAACAATCTTCAATCCTGACTATGAATTTTGATGTGATTGAAGCATAAAATTTAATTCTAAGTGGAAGACACCTTTAAGCATTGCAAGTTATGTGTATTTTGTACATTTGAAAATAATTTATTATTAGTTTGCAACTTCAGATCTGACACATTGGAACTGTTGCTGAAACTAAATCAATAGGGCCTGTTCAGGTGACCATAGCAGTTGAGTTGCTGAGTTATTGTATAATATGTTTTCATTCTGAAGATTTAGTGGTTTATTGTCAATGTTTTGTGTTTGCAGATTACAAAAATTTGTTAACAGTGGAGGTATTAATTTCGATATAATAATGTTACAAATATTGGCGTTGTGCAGTTCACATGAGAACATGGGATTACCACTGAGATATGAGACAATTACTCTTTTTAAAATTATTTCCAGTTCTCGTTTAGGTAAGCTTGGTAATATCTCTAGGATAACTTGTATTACATAATGAATTAAGCCAACAAACTTTTCAGAGGGATAATTCAGTTTTCCTCTGTCCTGGTTATAGATCAAGTCAAGGAGAGGACTGGTTTTCTTGCAAGAATCATCATGCAGAGTAAACAAACATGAATTACATTCCACAGACTCTTCAACTTTCATGATTAAATATCCACATAAAAATGCAATTGCTGCAGATTCAATCGAAAGAGAACCTAAATAACTGCCTTCAAACTCCCTCATCATCTCCAATTTCTTAATTGTTATCTCGCTTAAGGTAAAGCTAATTTCATTATCTTCTAAATTTTCCTGAATATTTCCAAGTTTTGCAGTGCTGGCATAATGAACTTTACTCATCGTGTTACTGGTGTTTACATTTTCAATCAAACCACTTTTTAAAATTTGCCGGAGTGCATATTCAGCTGCTCTACAATCAGTCAAGTCATTTGAACCACCACGAAGTCGAATATTTGCAAAAATGGATTCGACAGCATCAGAACTAAAACACCTGGTTAACACATAATGAAAATTTAAATCACGAATCAAATATGGGATGCAGAGAGATGTGCTTCTCGCTGTGAAAACTAAAGCTTCTGCTGTTTCGTTAGTTAATCCAGCCATACCTGCTTCTCTTGATGTAAGCTGTATGTCAGCAATAAAATAGATGAATTCATTAGGTAGCCATGAAAGACGTGCATCTTGAATATCTGTGTATGGAGCATTGTTAGGTTCTCTTTGATGGATATATTGAGTTTTATTGCTGACATCGTGAATTTGAAAGTATTTGTACATGTTTTCCATATATTTTACTGTTGCAATGCAATTGTTGAATTGCAATTGCTTACGCAACATCTCTGCCGTAGAGGCATTTTTTTAAATAACGAAATCAAATTTAAAACGAATTATTTGAATTATCCGTCAAATCGTATAAATATTTCAAATTGACGTGTACACATAGTTACTTGAAAATTGTCCAGAGGGCGATACAGTACAGTGCGTCAAGGTCATTTTTCCAGGAACAACTTTTTTTGAAATGCGGCTAGCCGGGTAAAGCACACTGGGCTTTACTAATCTAGGAAGCCGTGTGCTACATCGCTACATCATGGCCAGCTCCATTAACATTCACTGACGTGTATGTATGGCCGTTTCAATTCGCTTAAAATTCAGTTCCGAGAAAGCATGCCATGGAGTAGACGGTAATGGAGTACTCCCCTCAGCGCTCCCTATTAATAGCGTTTTCGATCGATATGTATTTTCATCTTCTTTTAACTTCATGTAATAACACGAGATGAAGATACTCTGAGTGCGCACTAGTGCGGTCAATCGAAAACCCTGTAAGAATACTACACAACTACTCATAGTAACGTGTGGTAACGTAATGACAACTGTAATTCAGTGTTGCCACCTGCCTAGCGTATCCTGCCGCTACCGTGATCCGATAATTCCGCTACATTAAAAAAAAACCGCTACGCTAAGAGTTTTCTGTAATGGTAAACACAATGCAAGTTGCTGTATGTTAAGTTCTATAATTCTAGTTTCCTATTTATGATTTAAAGTGTGATACATTGAAAACGCTGATACGATTTTTCGATAGTTCTATTTACGTTACTCGACTAGAATATAGATTTTTGGTCTATACTGAACGTGAAATGAAATGACATAAGCGAACTAATTTTATTTTATAATTTATTAGAACAATCGTTCGTTGTTGGCATTCTATAAACATACATATATGGAGTCTTTATCCGATTTTTATAAACATACTACAAAATGTTTTGTTTTTAATTGAATTCTTAGAACGTTAATATAAATTAAAGTAGACCGATGGTGGTCTCCCAATCAGATCTACTTTAAAGAAAAAATGGTGTTTCCGCCGCTACGCCGCTACAAAGGGTAAAAAACCGCTACAGTAGCGGAATTCCGCTACGGATGGCAACACTGCTGTAATTACTTAAAAACTCACAAGAGGTGCTGAGTGGAGTACCGTCAAAATTTTTAAAAGTCGAATTTAAATGGCCATACATACACGTCAGTGAATGTTAATGTAGCTGGCCATGGCTACATAACATCTCGTGTTTTGGCGTCGATTCTGAGTATATGATGTATCAGGATTGTGTTATATGTGATATTTACATTAAATCAACTTGTGTATTTGTATTGGTACGCACTTAAACATGTGCATTACAAAAATTCCGAATAGGTTACAGAGGTTCAGATTTATCCGCGGTAGCGCTGCGATGCCTGCGATCTTAAAATCAAACGCCTATAGGAGCGGCTAGAGACAGGGTGACTCGGTCGCCGAAGTTGGCGCGGGAATTTTAAATAAATTTTCTATAGCAGATACAAATACAAAATAAGAAGAACCAATTACAAGTTAATTATCAAGCACATTTTAATTCCTCTGCTTACGTATTTATTTTAAATATTTTATTTATCCTTGATGTTAAAATATTTCCGTACTTTATATATTACAGAAAAAGAATGTAGTAAAAAAAAGCTACAAATTGTTCCTAAAGTAGGACTAGATACAAATTATATACAGGGCGTGGCATTTAACTAGGTTTCTTCAATAACATCCTTCCTGTTGAATATACGAACAAATGTTATATACACAATGCTATTATTGTTTACAGTTTGCCAAGGAATGTTGTTATTCCCCATTTATTTTCTGTCCTAATCGAAAATATGCCTGAATAATAGAAATATTTTTTTGCAAAGTATACATTGTGTGTTGTAAGTATTAACAAATTTATTTAAATATGTGCATTGTCCATAATTAGGTATAAATTTAAGTATGTACTTCCTAATTTATTTATAATAAAGTCAACGACCGGTTTCGATTGTTACATCACCACTATCGTCAATAAATTTGAAGAACCACGAATGTGGTTTTTCAAATTTAATTTTTATTTTCAATATTGACGATAGTGGCCTGATATGTAAAAATTTATTTAAAACTTATATGAATTTTCTATTTTTTAATTTGACGATTAATTAATGACAGTTCTGGATAATGCAAAAGCCAATATCAATACAGTGGCTAGGTAATACATGAAAATTTATATATAAAAATAAATTTCTATGTATGATATTGGTTTTTGCATTATCCAGTACTGTCATTAATTGTCAAATTAAAAAATTGAAAACTCACATAAGTTTTAAGTTGTAGTTACATATACAGGTTGAATTTTAAAACTAGGTGGATGTAAGTAAATTCGGACGAAGTCGTGTAGGAGTAGGAGGGTTCTAGTGTGTATCAGCTCATGCCTTCAGTTCGAAACATGCAGTTTTTAGAGCTGTTTTTTAGCTACATTATTATATTACAAATAATAATAATTGCGTTATGTAAATGTAATGGGACAATTAGAACAATATTTTACATGAATTATATTGAAATCCTAGTTAAAATAAAATAATTAAATACGCGCTCATCGCTCATCTTTTCGCTTCCCAATGCGAGACAAGGCCGGCCGTCCGAATACTTACGAGGACGCGTCCCCAACCTACTTGCTTCACTCAAACATATGTTACGATGTACGTTTCCGCGGGTGTTGTATGCTGTGATGTTCTTCCGGGTGTTCCTCCGCGTAGGGTTCTCAAAAGAACCGTTGTTGTCTTGACGACATTTCGGCAGAATCACATCTGCCATCTTCGTTTTTTTCCTTTAACTAATTTGAAATTGAGAGTTAAGTTTTGATATTTGAACTTTTGCGAAAAGTTCAAACATTGAAAAATTAAAGAAAGTTAGAGAAAAAACGTTATTTTCTGGCCTTGTGATTGTTCAATAAGCTAATACTAATACACAGTAAAAAAAAGTCTCGAAATCTTGATTAATTTCCAAGAAATAACAATTTTAAGATTTTGGGAATTTCGAAAAACACTAATTTCTAGCTAAGTAAAAATCACTCGGTATATTTAATAGGGGTTAAATAGGTTTTCAGACGAGCACAATTTATTGCCGTAAAATTTTTTCGAGAAATCAAAAATAAAAATTTTTCCCATTTGATGGAATGTTTATAGGTACAATGGCGAGCACTGTATAAACATCGTAAATTATAATTCCGATTATAAATAGGTAGGTACATACGTACATACATGTTATTTAGATTACGTAAGTAGCTTATGATTTTAAAAATTTTTGATAAAGGGAGACCGTGAAAGCAAAATGTATGGCGTAAATTAGCAAATACGAGTACAACAATTTAAGCAAAATGATATTTACAAAACTTCAAAAGGCATTCATAAATGAACCATATTTTCGCAATGGTGTTAACCAAAACTTACGTAGATGCATTGTCGTGGCACATCGAACATAAAATAAATTTATTATGCAGTTTAATTATTTCAACAAATTCATTATGTACAGGGTGGATCAATTTCGATGTCTCTTATAGGCATCTCTGTAACTATAAGAGATAGAAAAAAACTAGTGGCCAAGTCTTGATCTCTTTTTTAGAGATAAAGTCAATAAAGTAAACAAAAATTCTTTTGTTTTCGAGTTATAGGCAAAAATTGACATTTTTGACTTTTCGTCAAACGCGCATATCTCGTTTATTTTTACAGATATTGAAAAACTGTTTTGACATTATTAGGACACTTTTTTTAATATAATTCAGTGATATAGTTGGTTTTTTGATATTTAATAAAATTTACAAGCTATAACTTAAAGTTGTATTTTTTTTAATGGAAATCGTAGTAGGCAATGCCACCGTTAAATAGAGATTTTTTTTCTGGTTTCAAAAATATATACTTTGTTGGGTTTATTTCTTACAATTAATAGAATAAAACGCCTTTTTTATTATTTATCATTCTATTCTTAGTAGGCTGGTTTCAACAAAGACCGACAATTTTTTTGTTTGTTTTTATTAAATATCACCCAACAACTCTTATTCAAATATTATGACAGTTGCAGCCGCATAAAGAGAAAGAAAGATAGAACGACCATCCTCTAAGAGTCACAAAGATTACAACAATACCGATACCATGTAGTTTGGGTCAAATTCGAAATTATGTAACTTCATTTAATATTTAAGTTTGAAACGCATTTTTTTCGATCAAATATGCATTTCATGGGATAATGAACTGTATGAAAGTGTATAAATTAAAACATCTTAAAAGTAAGAAATTTATTGCAGAAAAATTAAAGATTATTGACATGTAAGTAGATAATAAACACAACTCTTGATATATCACCATAAATAATTTAAAACCCAGAAAATAATATCAAAATAAAATCACAATTGAAACCCAGCTCTATCGGCTTAGCTTTCTATCTCTTATGTTCATCGCAAAACCTTTGTGCTACCCAATCATCAAATATTTCTTAATATTTAATAAAAACAAAAGAAAATTGTCGGCTTTTGTTGAAACTAGCCTACTAGGAAAAGAATGCACCAAAAATAATAAAAAAGGCGTTTTATTCCACTAATTGTTGATATAAACCCAACAAAGTATATATTTTTGAAAACAGAAAAAAAAATCTCTATTTAATGATGACATTGCCTACTATGATTTCCATTAAAAAAAAATATAACTTTATCCTATAACTCGAAAATTTTATTAAATATCAAAAAACCAACTACACCGCTGAATTGTATTCCAAAAAGTGTCCTAATAATGTCAAAAGAGTTTTTTAATATCTGCAAAAATAAACGTGATGTGACTGATTGACGAAAAGTCGAAAATCTCAATTTTGGCTTATAATTCGAAAACAAAAGTAGATGGCCAATTTTTGTTTACACTATTGACTTTTTCTCTAAAAAAGAGATCGAGACTTGGGCACTAGTTTTTTTCTATCTCTTATAGTTACAAAGATGTCCATAAGAGACATCGAAATTGATCCACCCTGTACTTCTCGCATGTGTCTGTGTAAGTTACATCCTTTAGAAAATGTTTTATTACATGTAGAACACGTTTTTGAATCCATTCTGTTTAACAGAAGCACGGATATGTATTTAAAATTTTACTACAACTGATATCTCTGAACGATTTTTAAACTTCGGAAATATTCGGTTATTCTCGGCAACGAGTCACCCTGTCTCTAGCCCACCGACTCTAGCCGTTCCTCTATATCTATGGGTGTGAATCGTGTATGAATTGTGCTTATAGGGACCATGCACATGCGATGACAGCGCCACCAATTGTGCATTAGTGATATGAAAACACGAGTTCTGTCAAATGTGCACCTGTCATTTCAAACAGTTTCATATGTTTTTGAAATTTTGTAATTAATTTCATACCAGAAGGTCAAATACTTAAATTATGTACTACAATCGTAAATTGTCATAAGAGTAACAGGAAGAATGTTAAATTTTACAATTACTCAGACAATAGTATGAAAAAGAATGCAACTAAATACCTATTACGTATATGGATTGAAAATTTAAGTTTGTGCGCTGTTTTGAAAGTGATTAATAGATTTCAATATCGATTATACAATGTACTCTATTCGAAAAATGTGCAGGAGCTCAGATAAAATGAAAGTTTGAAGAATTTCATGAACAGAAGTCGGAAAGTAAGTCAACAAATGTAGGCCGGTTTCAAATGCGGTTGATTATCTACGGATGGTCAGTGGTATGTGTTTCATGTGAAGAAGTCAATTTAAACAATGGCCTCAACCGATCATCAGACCGACTGTCATGTCAGATGCATGTGAAACATGTTTTATACTATTTAACTAGAATACCTTGTATTAATTATATTAAAAGACTGATTATATTGGTCATGTTTCTTAAATTGGACTGATTATATTAGTGATGTTTCTTAAATTGAGGTTTGTAGTCAGATTTTTGTTTATATTGTATCGTACTTTTACATCAATTCTATGAGTTACTTTCTTATTCCACATTTTATACACACAAATGAGTCTAAAAAGAGCAAAAAAAAGTGCGAAGCACACCTTCCAATTGGGCAAATTTCCATAATTTTGTGTACGAAGGTCATGCATATGAAACCCATTATTTGAATTGAAAAATTTAGAAATAACGGAAAACGCCCATGTCGACATGTCCAGCAGTAACCAATTGCCGATCTCTTACTGCTTCATTGCCTGAAATATGTTTGTAAACAATAGAACGAAATCTAAAATATATTTCGACATCTATTGTAACGTACAATTATAAAATTAAAAAAACGTCACTTTAAAGTATGTTAGGAATAACCTAAAAAACAATGTTTTCATATCACTAATGCAGAAATCATCGCCTGGCGGCGCTGAACGCAGCGGTGTGCATATAGTTGTTACTACTCTATGAAATTATGAATGTTTTCTCGTGTTACGAATTCGTGCTGGCACGAAATTGAATGTAAATGTAGCCTAGATAAGGAGTGTGGATAAGGCAATCGTTCAAAGTACAAATTCTGAAATAAATTCGCTTTTACTGTGCTCTTCCTTTTTTAATGTAGCCATACTTTGCGCGAAAATTAAATTTATCTGAAAACGGTAATTTATTGTTTCTTTGTCAGTGGAAATTGGACTTTGAATGATTATTCCATTGTAAGTGAATTTTTTTTTTGTAGGTTTATGTAAATATGGAGGGATTAGAAACATATGTAAAGGAAAGAGTTAGATTCATAAAATTCAATCGACCTGGACGAAAAAATGCACTGACACCTGCACTGTATGCAGAAATAGCAAAAATACTAAATGAAGATGCCCGAAGCAATGAAACCGTTGTCACCATTTTCACCGGAACAGATGATTATTTTACTAGTGGTAATGATTTATCAGGTGCAATGGAGAACACTAGTGACACAGATCTAGATGAAGTTTCCAAGAAGAACTTCCTCAAGTTCAAAGAATTTGTCGATGCTTTAATAAATTACCCAAAGATACTTATAGCTGTTGTAAATGGTCCTGCAATTGGTGTTGGTGTTACGATGTTGGCTTTGTGTGATGTTGTTTACGCATCAGATCTAGCTACATTTTATACGCCATTTGTTAACCTTGGTCTTCGTGTTGAAGCTTGTTCGAGTTATACGTTTGCTAGAATTATGGGCAGGAGCAAGGCAAGTGAAATGCTACTTCTTGGCCAAAAAATCTCAGCCCGAGAAGCTTATCAGTCGGGACTAGTTTCTCAGATACTGCCTCATGATAAAATTGGTACGTTATATGATGAGCTGTTAAAGTACGGGAAATTGTCAGTGAATACCGTGCGTGCTAACAAAAAGCTCATGATGGAAGAGATTCGTAATGTTCTTTGTGAATGTAATAATCGTGAATGCGAAGCACTGTTGGAAGCTATTCAATCTGAAGATTTTTTTAATGGTATTACTGATTTTATGACCAGAAAGAGCAAATTGTAAAAAATGTGAAATAATTTTTTATATTTTTATGTATATTTATGTTAATTACCATTAATTTGGTTTGTAATACGATAAATGTAGAAAGAGAGAAATGCACAATATACAAGTGTAGGGCTTTATAGTTAATAATATTAAAAACCAAAGACCAGAGCTGTGAATTTTACTCTAAAAAGGTAGAACTCTAAAAAATAGAGCGTAATGTATAAATTAAAATGTTTCAAAAATATTTTTAACTTCTTTATCTCACTTTATTATTCACCAATTCGAGCGAGGCTAGAAAACGCACCTTAGTGCTAGGGTACTCCTGCTGACGTCACAAGCCATATACGAGTATCCGCGAATGAAGCCCGATCTACTATTAACGTCAGATTGATTGAGAATTGTAAGAGCCACAGGCACAGACCGTGCCTGTGGCTGTTAGGCTACGGTCACAGTGCATCAGTGTTTTACCGATTTTTTACACTGCCGGTGTCGGTAGAATAATTAAATACATATTGACAAATGAAAGTGGTCACATTTGGTCAAACCTACTGCAAGTTGCTGCAAATGTGACCACTTTCATTTGTCAATACGTATTTAATTATTCTACCGACACCGGCAGTGTAAAAAATCGGTAAAACACTGATGCACTGTGACCGTAGCCTTACAATTCTCAATCAATCTGACGTTAATAGTAGTGGCCACAGGTAAGAGCTTTTAACTTTCGTGAAACAGTTTTTCCTCTCGCAGTCGGTCACGTGCATTCTTAACTCAGATTGATCAGATCGGCATATAAAAAATTACATTTACCTACTTACAATGGGTGCGTTTCGTTTGCACGCTCACACGCTTTAAGCGCTCACGCTTATAAGCGCTGTTTTCTGTCGTTTCCTTTGGCGTTTAGTCGCTTAAGCCGTTATACGCTATACGTTATACGGTGTTTCTTTTGACTTTTGTTCACACAACGAATTCATAACCTTAAAAATATAATTTTAGTAGTGAAATTGATCCAATCATAGCTGCTGCAGCTGTTTCTGAAGTGTAATGTTTGTTTATAATCTGACTATGATTAGCTGATCTTCTCATACACGTCTCATACGTTCCGTTAGGGGCATAAGCGCTTACGCTTTTGCTGTCCTACCTCCATGGAATAAGCAATTGTGAGCGAAAACTATGACGTCATATGACGTTATCATTTCGTCAGCTGGCGCTTTGTAAGCGTTTGCGAACCCAAACAGAATGGTTTAAGCAACGCTTATTAGCGCTCAAAGCATTTAAGCGCGCAAATGAAACGCACCCAATATATTGGGCATTTACGATAATTGGAACGGTACCCCAGATGCGAAGGCTAGGCATTCCCGCCGGATTAAAATTTCTTTGCGCATGTACCGCGCCGCCATTGTTTTGATGGTTTATCTATCAACCTATAAACATCATTTGTTAGGTTATGATAAAATAATAGTAGATTATACCACGAGTCAATAATGATAGCTATTATTCCCGAGGAAAAGTATTTACGAACCGAGCGCGCAGCGCGAGGGAGTAACACTCCGAGGGAATAATAGCCATTATTGCAAGTAGTATACTCTACTTTATCTACCACTAAAATTTCAGTACAAATTCACAAACACTACGCGTTTAACAATGACAGTTTTGAGTTTGTGTATTTTGTTGCCATGGTATTATTTGATTAGAGAAATTTTGTAATTGGTGAGCAAGAGGGAATAATGACTGTTAATCCCTCGTCATTATTCCCTAATAGAATATTGCATGGCATTATTGTTCACAAACCACACATACATATAATACTTCCATTATATTTTAGTCGTAGATAAAATTATTTTATTTTATCATAACCTAACAAATGATGTTTATAGGTTGATAGATAAACCATCAAAACAATGGCGGCACGGTACATGCGCAAAGAAATTTTAATCCGGCGGGAATGCCTAGCCTTCGCATCTGGGGTACCGTTCCAATTATCGTAAATGCCCAATATATTAATAATAGTCCCTGATGACGGACGTTCTACTAGGAAAGCAGTAAATTCGATTTTAAAGAGGTGTAATTTATGTAATGCAAATAATAGTGATATTTTCGAACATCTTTAGAAATATTTTTAGTTTATTTTTGTTCTCGATAGTTTAGATTTGTTAAAAAGGCTTCGGATTAGCAATATGAAGGTCAAGTCCTACTCTCCGACCCTGGTATACTTGCAGTTGTTCATCCGGTGAATTTTGAAAGATTCTTTTCAGAACCACAAGAATGATCTTCCAGGGTTTCGCTGCTTCGTGTTTGTAAACTATAAAATAATTTATCTACGACTAAAATATAATGGAAGTAAGTGAAAGTGTCGTTGAAAGTGCATGCTCCTCACAAACTTGTGTAAATATGTGGTAAAAAACGCAGTTAAATCACTGAGTTTTGGTAGATCAGCGTATGCTACTGCATAGACCCTACATTTTCAAAATCGTGCAATTAAAAATATTTTAAATAGAGTTAAACTCATAAAAATAAAGTGCAAATAAATTCTCCTTGACCGTCATTGAGCGGTTCGCGCTTCTTTTTTGTGGCAGTAATAGGTGTGTTTGTTATCCTGCACTAGTGCAAACCAGTGTACACTTTTTTCTTAATACCTGTTTGGTATTATTCATTACAGTTACACTACCTTGTTTGTTATGTTAGTGTATCGATCGATTGCACGTGGATATGTTTTGCAAAATCTCACAAGGAAATGCAAAATGAATTATTCCAAATGTAATACTCGTTTACAAAGGTTTTTTTTTCGCCAGATGCGTTTACAACTAAAATAGACTGCCATGTATGCATTTTAATTCTATTTTGAAATAACATGTAAGATTTTAGGTTATAGTTGATGTTTACAAAGTTCAACGATTATAACACGTGGAAAAATAAACCGCACTAACTACACCCAAGCAGTTTGGTAGCACCAACTTCAGCTTGAAATTGAATTAGAGGCTAAGTCAAAGATAATCAATGAAATTGTGACAGAACATAAGACACAGTTTGTAAATTCTTGTACTCAAACGAAGAATAAACCTCTTAACTCAGTAAGTTCCCAAACTGATACTCCTCCAAACAGTCTTCCAGAAATTTCTAAATATAACGAACTCGAAACTAATAATAAACCAAAAAACAAGATAAACTATGAATATGATATTACTTTAAATAATGTTCCAAAAAATTCTAACTGTAAGGGACCCAAATTTGACAATAAGCCAGAAAACAAGATAAACTCTGAATATCCGAGCAGCAAAAAAACAGTTGAAAATCACAAAAATCAAAAAACCTCCCAAGAAACTGGAAAATCTTACTCAGATGAATTGCTTATTAATAATGAAAGAGTACTGTCTCGTGAACATAAAATATTAATTCTAGCTGATAGTAATGGACGAAATGCAGCGACAACATTGCAAACCATTTTAAACGATGTGAAATTTTCAACACAGTGTATGTTCAAACCAAATGCGCGTTTTGATAGTGTTGTTTCCGATGTGGAAAATTTAGTACAAAAATTCACCAAGGATGATTATGTGGTCATAATGGCAGGGACAAATGATATCACCAGTGGACTATGTCTCAATGAGAAAACTCTAAATAATACGATAGCGGCGCTGAAGCACACAAACTCTATTTTTATTGGTGTAGCTTATTGCGGTGGAAAACCGATATTTAATAATATAGTGTATGATTATAATTTAAAATTGTATCAACCAGTAGTAAATGCGGAAAATGCAGTTTTCATAGACTTGAATGCCATTGTTGGTATTAAATATAAAACCAAGGGTGGTCTACATTTAACAGAAAAAGGTAAGGTGTTATTGTTCTCTAAGGTTGCTGATCATATAAATTGCCAATGCACACACATGGAGCGCCACCCTCCGTTCTCACTCGCTTCACCTACCTATATTAACAAAAATAATTTAATTTATATTATACCAACAGAAACGGCTGTACAAGTTTCTGGAAATAAACGCAGTGTAAGGGATTCAAATTTTTGCTGCGACCGCGAAATGGCGACATTGAAATAACTCATAACGCTCCTGGCGAAGATCTGAATTTATTGTACTGTAATGCGCGTAGTGTTAGGAACAAATTAATTGAAATTGAAATGCTTTTGTATAGACAATCGCCTACTATAGTGTGTATAGCTGAGCACTGGCTCAAAGCCGATGAGATAGATGCGCTTCAATTTAATAATTATTATTTAGTAACTAGTCATTGTAGACAGGTATCGAACGGCGGCGGATGCGCGATATATGCAAAAAAAGATCTCAAAATGAAGGAATTAAGCCTAAAAATAAACATACAAGAAAATGACCTAGATATTGTTCTGCGCGATCTCATTACTAGATAAAACGTTCTTCATCTTATGCTTGTATCGACCTCCATGTGGTAACTTTGAAAATTTCGTCGACATGATCCAAGACATACTCGATAATGTCTGCGATAAAAATGATTATTTGATCATTACTGGAGACTTTAATATTAACTTTAATCAAATATCACCTAGAGCATCACAGGTAACTGATTTATTCTTGTCCTACAACTTAAAGCCGTATGTAGTGGACACAGTAACTCGTCGTTGCAATTCCGGGGGAACTTGTATAGATAATGTCTTCGGGAATTATCCATCAACACTTACGCAGTCGTTTATCTCGTATGAGGGTCTTTCTGATCACTGCATAATCAAAATTAAATTTAGTATAGAGATATCGCCAATTAACTCGCAATTCTACAAAAGATTCTATAATAATAATAATGTACAAACCTTTTTAAACTTAATTCAATCTGAATCTTGGGTGGAAGTGTTTCAAGAAAATGATGTAAACTTAAAATACGAAAAATTCTTCAATATTTTCTTTTACTACTTTGATGTGTCGTTCCCTCTAACAAAAGTAAAAATGCAACAAAGAAACGCAATAAATTAATTAGTAAAGACATTCGGAATATGTGGGACGAGGTTCGCGAATCTTATTCTCTCTATAAGATCACAAACGATGAGAACATACTTCAATGTTACAAGTACAAAAAACTTGTGGCCATTGAATATACAAATAATCATAGAAAATCTCTAAATGACAGCAAAATATCATTAGCCAAGAATAAATCTAAAGCCGTGTGGCAAATTCTTAATGGCAAAAAGGAAACTAAATCAAATGATACTGTGATTACACTTAGAAACGACAATGATATTATTGATGACCCTGTTGAAATAGCTTCTTTATTTAACTATAATTTCACCAAGGGACTTCCGAGGGCAGTTTATAATCCATTAGCGTCAGTAGTCACAGCTCCAGTTTTAACGTCAATGTTTATGATGCCATGTGATGCAAGGGAGGTCCTCAAGATAATAAAGGACATCCAACCCAAGTTATCATCTGGCTTGGATCAAATTCCTTTTAATATTCTTCATAAATGTGCCCAACAGATAGCAGAACCATTAGCCAACATTATCAATGAAATGTTTAACTGCGGTATATTTCCAACAAAACTAAAGGAAGCCAAAGTAATTCCTATTTATAAAAAAGGAAGTCGAATCGATATTAGCAGCTACCGTCCTATATCATTACTATCGTCGTTCTCCAAAATATTTGAAAGAGCTATCTATGTGAGGCTGCTATCGTATCTCAGTTCAAACTGTTTATTAAGTAAACGCCAGTTCGGTTTTCTTCCAAAAATGTCGTGTGAACAAGCTATCTTTTAATCTCTAACATTCATACTAGAGGAACTGGAAAAGAATAACAAGGTAACTGGTGTTTACTTTGATTTATCGAAGGCATTTGATACGATTAAACACAACACTCTGTTGGATAAAATGTCTGCGTACGGTGTCCGTGGTATGGTATTACATCTCTTCAAATCATATTTAAGCAACAGATCACAAAGAGTGTTCATTAGCACAGTATTAAATGAAGAACGTAAAAACGTATTATCTCCTCCCGCAGAAATAACACAAGGGGTGCCACAAGGTTCCATCTTGGGCCCCGTTCTATTTTTAATATTTGTCAATGATCTACACACGCACTTAAAAATAAATTCATTATACCAGTTTGCCGATGACACTTCATGTATTATTAGCGATTTGACCACTACCAAACTATCCGCAGCAGCAACTGATGTAATTAAAAATATGATCGATTGGTGTGAGTTACATCTAAACGGACAAAAAACCACTTTCATAAATTACCGCAGTAAAATTCCATATGGAGAATCTGTCAACATTACAGTGAATGAAGCCCCTATTGTGGAAAGTAAATTAGTGAAGTTTCTGGGTGTAATTATGGATCCTGAACTAAAATGGGAAGAGCAAACCAAAAACATATGTGCTAAGCTGGGAGAAGCGGCCTATGCAACTGAGGAATGAAGTTAGCCTCAATGTTATGAAAATCTTTTATCATGCATACATATATTGTCACTTATCCTACGGCATACTATTTTGGGGATCATCTACCCATATGCATAGAATCTTTACCCAGCAAAAGCAAATAATTCGCTGTATACTTAAACTTCCATCACGAGCATCGTGCAGAGATCACTTTAGACGTCTAGATATCCTTTCACTTCCTTGCGTATACATTTACAAATTGTTACTCTTTCATAGACAGCATTGTGAACTTTACAACTCCGAGCTTTTTAAAACAAATCGCGACGTGTCGACTGCCATGACCACGAGATATGGGAATAATTTAGTTACACCAAAACATTATTCATCTCGATACGAACGATGTCCAATATATAGAATGATAAAAGCATATAACGCGTTACCCGCCGAATTGAAGCGTATTGAAAATAGTAAGTGCTTCGCAAAAAAACTAAAATCGTATTTATTACAACACTGTTTCTATAGTTTTGATGAGTACATTACGCATAAACTCTAATTTACTTGTGTATCGTGTCCTAATATTGATTTTAGTGTGTACAACTTATTTTCTGTATATCTTAATCTGCATCCTATGCTGTTTGACGAACTGACAATGTCCATGTCCCATTGACTAGTTGACAATAAACAATTATTATTATTATTATTATAGTATTATATGTGTGGTTTGTGAACAATAATGCCATGCAATATTCTATTAGGGAATAATGACGAGGGATTAATAGTCATTATTCCCTCTTGCTCACCAATTACAAAATTTCTCTAATCAAATAATACCATGGCAACAAAATACACAAACTCAAAACTGTCATTGTTAAACGCGTAGTGTTTGTGAATTTGTACTGAAATTTTAGTCGTAGATAAAGTAGAGTATACTACTCGCAATAATGGCTATTATTCCCTCGGAGTGTTACTCCCTCGCGCTGCGCGCTCGGTTCGTAAATACTTTTCCTCGGGAATAATAGCTATCATTATTGACTCGTGGTATAATCTACTATTAGAGAGCTGTTTATGTAATTTTATAAGTTGAAAATGCCTTATAGAGGAGGAACAGTTTGAATATATCGGCCATGCCCTTCGAAACAAGTAATAAAAATATGTCGATGTTTAGAATCCCCGGGGACTCTTATTACAAGGTTTCTGTTTATCATTGAAAGAGCCATATGTTATTATATTATAGGCGCTTTCCATTTGCACAAATTAACCAGTGGGAACAACTTGGAGCAGCTGCGGAGTAGCTCCGAGCAGCTCATATGTGCAAGTGGAAAGCAGCTTATATACAATAATGATATAAGCACCAATTGGTAAACCTGCACTTTAGGTTCCTAAATTTGCGCGTACTCAGAACTGTCAGATGCTCGTGCCGTGTTGCAGTTTAATATGTAGTTAAATATAAGATTAGATTGATTAAATTGTGTTTTATTTATTCCTCTCTGATATAAAGTTTATTAGTGTTATTTTATAATTTTTTCCGTAATACGAAAATGACAGTTCTGAGTAGGTACGCGCAAATTTAGGAACCTAAAGTGCAGTTTTACCCACCAATTTAACATTCTCTCAAAGGATTTCAGTAAAAGTAAATGTAACAATTTTGACTTGTAGAGCTCAGTAATGGTTAAAGCATGCTGCCCGCAGTGATTAACTTTTTAAAACAAGTGAAGAACAAGAATTATAAATTCTGTGAGCTACATTTTGAACAGAAATGGTTTACTTCTCAACCAAAAGATGATAGGAAACGTTTATTAAACGAAGCTGTTCCCACATTATCATAGATAAAGGAAGATAGAAGATTGGTAACTCAATAATAAGAATCCACCACACTGTTTTCAGCGCCACAGGTGGTCGTTAGTTAAAGCTCAGTAATAGGCGGGAATTATTTAAATTTGAATGTTGACTACACTCGTATCTTCTATAACATTAAGGGGTCGTCATCCTACTTCAACACTACTCTACACTTTTCCCACCTTAAGTTCTCAGTTTTAATAAAAAGAAGCATGTAAGGCGGCAAAAGTAATGAGTGAGGATATCGAAGGAATGACGCCTCATAACGCTAAGTTATTGTTGAATTTATGAATAGTTATATTAATCAGCGGAGAACTACTGAAATGTAATAATTATTAAGAAAAGTAAAGACCTGCTTGAGGGTGCTGTATGATTTTGGTAACGAATAGTCTCCTTGTATAAAAGTGTGCTCAGGACTAAACATTGTTTTCTGATACACAAAAAATAATTTCAAGAAATTTCTTGTTTTGAATGTTTGAATTAATAATCAAGGCAACAGAAGGAGAAACGAAAGATGTTCTCTTAAATTTGCGGTCATATGAATAAAACGTAAACTCTTGTGTAATATATATTTAATAGGTCAAGTTATATGTATACAGGCAGAGCATTCAAAGCTAACCAGTAATCTACAAATAAGAAAAGATATGCCAATGTGAAAACAACCAATCTTCCTATTAATCAAAACTTCTTAAATATTTCTGATGTACGAACAAGAATAAACTATACGATGTTTGATTTGCACACTTTTTGGCAACAAGAAATGATGTTGAGACAATTTCCAAAATGTATTATGTATAACACAAATTCCGCATAAAATATCACTCATTTGACAAAGAACTGTGTACTCCTCCTAAGCAGCAGTTCATCTTTCCTACAAATACAAAGTAAATAAATCTATAAATATGTAGAATAGTAACAATAACTTATCAAACTTACCAAATTAATAAAACAACGTTAATGCTCTTACATACAGTCAGGGACAATATTGTGGGTACAGGAATAAATTTCCATAAGACAGCTAAAATATAAACAAAAAAATCCACTGGACAATTTATTAATTTATTTTTGGAATACCATCATGGAATTTATTACTGAAGCAGGTATAAAGGGATAAGCATGTGCAGGAAAAAACCAGTAATATAAATGCAGTACCCACAATATTGTCCCCGACTGTAAGTGCCCGAATGTTCTCGAGACTCTTGTGATAGATGTTTTAATATACTGACTTGTCTCTTTTATGTGAGAGTTTGGAACAATCCCTTCCTGTGATGTAAAATTCCAATATTGTTCGTATGGAAAACGACGCTGCGACGATCTCTTCCTATGAATGTCAAAGTCACTTGGTACTTAAAATGATGCACATGCATTAGTGCCACATACAGGTTTACAGACAAGTATCCTCAATTCGAAGTATTATGAGTAATTAACAAATAATAACATTGAGCAACTGAATAGTGCAATAGATAATTATTTGCGTTTACAATTTTTTTCAAAATAATCAAGTGCCGCCAAATTAATTTTGTCTGTAGAGTCATTTATTCGTAGATCAGAGCCATTTAATCTTCTGTTAACTATTTTGCACCTAGCCTAGATTATAAATTATAATACACAATCAGAGGAATTTCATCGAGCTTACATGCATATTTAATTTTAATTTACATACATACTTACTTGACGCATAAAAAAGTCCCTGCTTCTTTAAATATACACACGAATTTTTGCAAAAAGATATTCCATACGAAAGATACGAAGCTCAAAATGCAAATATGTCAATATGGTGGAACATGGGAATACCATAGCGCATCCGCTCAGGAAGCGCGCGTAATTTAAATCACGCGACTGAAGTGCTTTAGTGGTCGTTAGCTGTACTATAACATTGTAGCCGCTGTTGTCATTTAAGTTATCATACCGTGCACATTATTTACACAATCTGATACCGAACAAACTGTACCCTCCTTATCATACAACTCGCCAAGAAAGGAGAAGTTGCGACATCAGGTGAAGAATCTCAAACGCAAATGGACGTTAAAGAAACAAGAAACAAATGATGAGAGTCCATTTATATATAGTTTTTTATATAGCTTTTTTATAGTTAGTTTAAAATATTGTAATATGCAAATGAAGTCTACTGCCCAAAGGAGATACAGAAAAATTAACATTTTGTCACACATATAAATGTATAAATGTTTTCTTTTTTTCTCGCTTTTGTAATACCTATGATATGAAATAAAACATACATGTATAGGTTGAATTTATTTTATCATTTTTTTTACTTGAATTTTATGAATTTTCATACAATACGTTTGCAGTTCTTTTGTTTTGTCGGTATTGAGAATTAATTTATTTCTAAAGCAGTAAAAGGAGTAATCATTGTCAACAACTACTCACAAAACTTTAGGTTGTTGAAAGTTATTGTAAATGATTTTATAATAATTTAAGCAAGTTCTTCTCCGATGAAAATTATATCACAAATTCTTTGAAACGGACCAACATGGAAAATTAATAAATACATTCTTTAATAAATTGAGGCAGTTGTCATACACGTGGTTTTTAATTTCGCGCTTTATAATAATAATAAATTTATTTATTTCCTATTTGATGCAAGAGCATAGGTAAATTGAATTTGACTTTACCTCTAATCTATAGACCACTTGAAGCGGTATGTAGAAATCGTTTAATGCAACATGCCGTAAATTTCAAATTTCGCACCTTATGAACCACCTAAACAATGGCCGAAGGTCACGGAATTTTGCCATGCCGACATCAAAGGCACCGCCTCGAGCCTTCGTATTTGGTACGGTACATTGATCGAGGTAGAAAAGTGAGACAGAACGAATGTAAGAGTGAGAAAATAGACTAACCGGTATATACCGCTCCAATTATCGAAAATGCCCATTGTAGCTAATTCTTCTCATACAGCACATCAGCTTTCGAATACATGTTCCACAGTAATATGTCTAAGTGGTGCTATGTCCCCCAATGCATAAGTACAAGCAAAACAATATCTAACAATACCCACCAACTAGAAGAAAGTTCCGCTGTCAAGTTTTGACAAGTGTTTTACATACGAGATCAAGCGCGCCAAATCTTTCGGGTTGCTAACGGGCTTGTGACGTCACAACGCGTTTTTACAATTCAAATATAATTATTTTTACTTGCCACAAACATCATGGAAAATCCGTTAAGATTTAATTCAAATATAATTCGGAACTTTGAGGACCGTTTTTAAAAAAACTAAGACGCGTTTCAAAAAATTCATTCACCTAAATGAGTTTTAGATGCTTTTCTATAATTTTAACATAAAAATACACATATTATTTAATTTTTTTGGTGCTTCCAATTTTATCAGATATTAAAAAGTGCAAAATCATTCAACCTTTTCAATGATTATAAAATATTACTGAAGTCGCTGTAGAAAAATATTCAAAATTTAAAAAAAGAGATTTTTTCTGACTCTATGAAATAGTATATTGTAGACCGAGGCGGTAAAGTGCTTATTTACCAGGTCGAGAGAAGATATGGACAGGCGAGGCGGAGCCGATCCTGGCCACTTCTCGAGACCTCGAAAACTGCTTTACCGCCATTGTTTACACATTATATTTTTCCTACACAACATTATAATTAATTTTGTTAATATCACATAAACGTTCTTTTTCTTGAAGTAAAAATATTACAGTCTTTTTCTTTTGCTTTTCCCCTTTTGTCAAATGTGTTTCCGAATTTGTCAAATGACTTTCCAATCTGTTCAAAGTATAGTAGGCCTGCGGATTGGAAAGTCATTTGACAAATTCGGAAACAGAATTGACAAAAGGGGCAAACCAAAAGAAAAAGACTGTAAATTGAGTTACCGTCGAACGGGGTAATATGGGACGTTATTTTGTGTTTTGTATAGATATAAAGTAGTGATTTTCAATTTAAAAAAATTGCAAAAAAATATGTATGGTGCGTGTTTATAATAGCAATCAAAGAGCTCTGTCACATTTTGAAAATATGTCATATTAAAAAAAAAAAATTAAGTAGTGTCCCATATTCCCCTACATGTGGGGTAATAGTAGACATAAGTTATTTTTGCAGCAAAAACCTGCAAAAATTATAACTTTGGCTCATATTGTATTTTTGATAGGTTATATGGGACTTACAGATGGAAAAAAAACTATTATTCCTACCTACTAGTGTATTATGTAGCCCCGATACTTCCTATACAGGTTGAATTTTAAAACTAGGTGGATATAAGTAAATTCAGACAAAGTCGTGTAGGAGTAGAGGGGATTCTAGCGTGTATCAGCTCAAGCCTTCAGTTCGAAGCATGCAGTTTTTAGAGCTGTTTTTTTTAGCTACATTATTATATTACAAATGTAATGTTATGTAAATGTATTGCGGCAATTAGAACAATATTTTACATGAATTATTGAAATCCTAGTTAAAATAAAATTATTAAAAGTAAAGTACTAGAGTACTAGTAAAGATACTAGTAAAGATACTAAAGTATCAATTTTTTTATATGAATATCTTTTTTCTTGTTTTAATTAACGTTACAAAATAAATTTTTACTCAGCAAGGAGCTAATTCTATGAGCTTTTGATATGAAAAATGTTATTTACTAACCTCTCTCAACAGTCCCAACTGAAACTCCTGCGAGCTCCTGATTTACGTTGTTTCAACAGGTTAGGAAACAACGGTTGGGGAAGTTTAATCCTTTTTAAAACCAAATACCAGTGGAATTAAATAAAAAAAAAACGTTCGTTAATTTTTTGATGTCGATAAGAATGCATTCCAGAAATTATTGTTACGCCACCTAGTGGTAAAGATTCGTCAATTATTTTCTCGGCTAGGCATTGACCATTGATGTTTTGCCGGGCTAGCCGTGGAAACGTTTGCTTTCTCCTCTCTGATGAGCCGGTAAAATTAAATTTTCTACTAGTGTAGGAAAAAAAAAATTTCATCACTGAACACTCCAGCGAAAATTTGATTTCTGTCATTAGTGAGAGAAAAATCTCATAACGTTAACTTTCGACACTGGAGATGAAAATTACCTACTATCTAAAATCACGTTAGTTTATGCTGTTCGTAGCTTAATCATGATTTCTGATTCAGAAAGTGATTTAGATCTTCCCAATACTCGTAGTGTTTAACTCGTCGAAATCATTTTTTTAAGCTCGCGAACATTCTCTGTTCTCTCGCTTAAAAAATGTTACTTTCGTCACTCGTTGAACAATATACTGAATATACTATAGGCGGGTAGCAAACGTACAGTCACCAAATAATTACAGTACCGCAAACCATATGCTTAATGTGTAAGACAAAGAAACACGTTTTTGCACTAAAATGACCGACTTTTTTATTGATTTTCTTTCCGTCAAGTTTAATCAAATTTAACGTCTGTCACACAAAACTTTAAAAAATGATTTAAAATGCGCGGTTGTATCGTTTTGACATGTAAAAACAGTAAGTAAGTAAACTTAAAAAACATAAGGAAAAAAGAAATTCTTTAATTCAAAACAAACCACAACAAGTTTTCAAAAATGTCTTCATTTTACCTCCATTTATCCTAAACGATTATAAAAATTGTTAATTGCATTAGTGACTTGTCCAAGGGTAATTCTTCCTGATAAATTTTTACTTTCACATTTTCAACTTTCTTCGCCTGAAAGATATTCCAAATTAAAATGGACAAATTTTATTTGATATGACATTAGAAACTCCGACAACGGTAATGCAACGGTCATGCAACGACATTTTTAAAAATTAGAATTAGTTTCCATAGTAATATGAAGTAAATTTTTGCGAGATACCGGTATCTTTGTGTATGTATTCATAAGCATACCACTCAATAAGCAAATTTTTGCGAGATACCGGTATCTTTGAGTGTGTATTCATAAGCATACCATTCCATTTTTGCAAGAAAAGGTATCAGAGGGGAATCTCAGATGACGTCATTATTGAGCGTCAAATAACATACCGAATGTAACACAGGTCGCGAGATCTGTTACTTGCTGTATGAGTATAAAGGGAGTTTAGTTGTTAGGAACAGTGGGATACCGTTCACCTCTATATTTTTTCTTAATAAGGCAATGCATTTTATTCGTAAAAATAACATGTGGGGAATAATTAAATGTGTTTTTCTTTACGTGAAAGAACTTAAAATAAAATAAAATTCCATTTTGATGTATTTACTAACTAAACCATAAGCAGCGGTTAGCTTATGGTATAGTTAATTTTTAAGTGATTTTATGTATTATGGACACAATTTTTAAAATAAACTACTTCAAATTGTTACACGCACCTGAAATATACCATACCAATACATACTTTTTTCATTTCTCGAATCAAGCGGTAACACAAGAACTTAGTAGTGGGGGGTTAAATTAATGTAACCACATACAGTACATATAACCATAACGCATCATACCGGTATCTCGCAAAAATTTGCTTATGATCAGCAATATTTCATGTTAAAATAAAATCACGGTATAATGATAAATTATTTAGTGACGGGGTAATCTGTGGTGACGGTAAGCAAACGTACGTAAGGTTACTGTATTTAGAAGATACCGTCATTCATTTCCGCGGCTTCATCCACCAAATTAAAAAGGAAGCGATGAAACGCTAAAGAAGAAAAAGGATTTATACATAACAAGTTACTGTTGCTAAGGAGTTTATGAATGAATTTGATTAACCCCAAATTAAAAGAGATAGAAAGTTGCATTGCCGTCTTGGAGTCCAGGCCATCAGGTTGAAACGTGACGTCACCGTAAGAGGCCACCGTGACATAACCCTACTTTAGGCGCATGTTTTTATTTGTGAAAATGTTCTATTTCTTTTATGTTTTTTTACTTTTTTATGTGTGAAATTGCGAGAAGAATGTCTCTAAGACATTACTGATACTATAGGAATAGCCAGAAATATTTTTTATTTAGAGTCAGTTTCATAATCGAATTTAAAGGAGACTTCAAAATTAAAGTCACATTCTGACGTGTAAACAAATGTGTTTTCATATTTGTTTTGACATCTGAAAGTGACTTTAAATTTAAGGTCTCCTTTAAATTCCATTATGAAACTGGCCCTTAATGATTTTGTGGTTTAAATGTGACGACTACACGATTGAAGTGGCGATGAATAATAAATAATTTCTCCGAATTGCACATAGTAAGTGACTTTGTATATATATTTTTAATAAATTTAATCTTTTTAGATTAAAAACTAATAGGCCAATGTTTTATCTTCACTTGAATTTTCACATTTCACTGAAGGAACTTCAGAGAGATATGCAGGCAGATTGGGGAAAATGGAAGGGTAGGCATCAGTTTTAAGGGTTAGTCGATGCGTTGGTAAGGTTAATTCGGACCCTATAACATGCGTGTTTCATCACCGAGTAAAAATAATAATAATAATAATATCACAAACTCTTTTAAACGGACACTAAATGGCGCACAAACACTTTATGTTTTGCTATCGTTTGACAGCTTCTTCGGAAGTTGCTGTCAAACGATAGCGAAACGTAAAGTGTTTGTGCGCCATTTAGTGTCCGTTTAAAAGAGTTTGTGATACAATTTTCATCGGACAAGAACCAACTTCAAATAATAATAATATTTATTTGTACCTTTTAACAATATTACATGTATTAGGCAGGTCAATCAAATTAAATATACAAATGTACAATACAGTACAAAACAAAACAAACAAAAAAATCACAATCATTAGTCAATAAAAGGGACAATATCACAGAAAAAATTTAAGTTAGGAAAAAGATGCGTTATCGATACCAAAGTACTCATCTACTGAATACAAAGAGGTCCTTAATAAAAAATTCTTTACATTTGCTTTAAATACTGATAGAGAGCTTATCATTTTAATGTCTTTGGGCAAATGGTTGTACAATTTAATGGACATGACAGAGCAGTTTTTGGAGGTAAATGTGAACCTATGCATATGTTGACGTACTTTGATATCGCGTGCGGTTCTTAAATCGTAGTGAACTTCGGGGGGAGACAGTTCTGATAAATGCTTTTTTACGTACATAATAGCATGGAAGATATACAGTGTGTCCCAAAAAGTTTTATACAAATGGAGAAAAAGTTTATCTTACATTTCACAAAAAAAACTATTCTTTATAAAAAGCTCTGCATTACTTGTAGATCCATAATCAGGTACAAAATTTTTAAAAAATTAGCTGGAATACAGGGAAAATAAAAAATAATGATTTGGACGGAGAGCAAAATACGTTCAAACTGTAGTGGAGAAGCAAACTGTTCATTGAAATTGTGATTAAATAGCAAAAAATTATGCACACTTGTAGATTATTGATATTCCCAGATAAAAATTGATAAAGAAGGTTATCAATGTTTTATAAAAATAAATTATCTAACAATTGCTGAAGTGTTTATTTTTTAATTTTTATCTGGGAATATCAATAATCTACAAGTGTGCATAATTTTTTGCTATTTAATCACAATTTCAATGAACATTTTGCTTCTCCACTACAGTTTGAACGTATTTTGCTCTCCGTCCAAATCATTATTTTTTATTTTCCCTATATTCCAGCCAATTTTTTAAAAATTTTGTACCTGATTATGGATCTACAAGTCATGCAGAGCTTTTTATAAAGAATAGTTTTTTTTGTGAAATGTAAGATAAACTTTTTCTCCATTAGTATAAAACTTTTTGGGACACACTGTATATTGAAATAACAGTTAATATCTTTGCTTCATGAAACAGTTCCCTACAGGAAAAACGTGACGGTTTGTTCATGATAGTTCTTATTATTCTTTTCTGCATTTTGAGAACATTATTGATTTTAGATGAATTTCCCCAGCATAGAATTCCATAGGACAATATAGACTTTACATGAGCATAATAATAGGACAGTAAGATATTTACACTAACTGAGCTTCTTAACTGCCATAAGACAAAACAACTTTTGGCTAGCTTGTTTTGAATGTAACAGATGTGATCATACCATTTTAAGTTTCCGTCAACGATAATTCCTAGAAACTTGTTTACATTAACTTGTCGCAAACTAGATGTATTGGACCTCACATACAGGCTGAAAATTCGTATATGTCGTTGTGAAAAGTACAAGTTCCTTTTTCTCCCCATTTAACGATAAGTCATTATTTTTAGAGTAAGCCTCCATATCCATCACACAAGAGGAAGCAGCTTTGCTTAATTCGGAGGCGCTGTTTGCAGAGGTAAGGGCAGAAGTGTCATCAGCATATAATGTGTTGTGTGAATATTGCATACTGCGAATCAAGTAAGCGGTCGTCCGGGTGACGAAATAAGAATAAGAACAGTACGCATTGATCACAGATAGATCTTTCATATTGTGAATTACATTTACTGGAATTATTCCAATATTCGGCTTAACTAAACATGGTGTCAGGTGTGGAAGAATAACTTCACGATAAGAACAACTGCTATAGAATGGCGAATGGTGAAAATGCTAACTTGGCCTCCTCCGGGGCAATTAATTGGAAACCACCAGAAAATTTTGACTTTAATAGACCTGAATCGTGGAATGCTTGGCTGAAACGATTCGAAAGATACATCTCTGTAGTTGGTCTGACAACTAAACCTGATAAAGAAAAAATCGATCTGCTATGCTACGCAATGGGGGAACAGGCGGAAGAAATTTTGAAGCAAGTGTCACCAGATTAAGTTGGAGATGCAAACACTCAAACGTTTCAGGAGGTCATAAAGCGTTTCAATAGCTATTTCTCACCAAAAAAGAATATTATATTCGAAAGAGTAAAGTTTTAACACCCGTATTCAAAAGGAAGGCGAAAGTGTAGATACATTCATCACAACTTTACATACGATGGCCGATAAATGTGACTATGAACATCTGCGGGATCAATTGATTCGCGACCGGATAGTAATTGGTCTTTTGGATGCCAAAACGTCTGATCGAATGCAGCTAAAGGCAGATCTTACATTGGAAGAAGCGGTTACAATGGCTAGACAAGCGGAATTGCAGGGGAAACAGAACAGAATAATTCGAGGCGATCAGGAGACTACTGACAACATTTACAAACTGAAGGCAACTCATCAGGCTCAAAATAATGATTCGGCATTACCACAAAGTTGGAAGAATAACTCCTGTATGCGATGCGGACAACGACAACATTATGATACTCAAAAATGTCCTGCATTGAATTCAAGATGTCGACGTTGCAAGAAGGTTGGTCATTGGCACAGGGCATGCAAATCCAAATTAGTGAGACAGTTGGAAGGTGGGGAAGGTAATACGTCTTATATCAACGAAGAAGATTCGTACTTTTTAGGTACAGTAAAGAATGATGACTACATGTCAAATTTTAAAATAATTTTACACATTGTTGAGTTTTCTAAACCATTAGAATTTATAATCGACACTGGTGCAGACATCACGTGCATACCTTCTAGTAAACTACCAAATACATTAAATTGCAAATTAAATAAACCAGACCAAACAGTCCGTGGGCCAAATGGTGCCAGTATCTATGTATTAGGATGGCTGTATTTGACATTAAATTTGAAGGAACAACAAAAGAAAGTTAAAGTCTATGTCTTAGAAAACTTAATATCATGTTTATTAGGTCGCGAGGCTATAGAACAATTTAACCTGGTTAGACGAATTCATGAAATGTCGTCAATAGAAAAATTTGATGATGCAAAAAAAAAATTATCCAGCTACAATAAAAAACAAATATCCGTCGGTGTTTAAAGGTTTAGGCACTTTTCCTCAGAAATTAAATTTAGAACTGAAAAGTGACGTGACTTAGTGAAGTTACCTTGTCAGCGCCAAGAACGGTTCCTATACCGTTATTAGGTAAACTAAAAACAGAATTAGATAGGTTAGTAAAAGAAAATGTAATCGTTGCGGTTGATTTTCCTACAAATTGGTGCTCTCCCGTTGTTTGCGTTCCGAAGGATAAAAGCGATTCGGGTATTAGACTATGTTGTGATTTCACACAATTAAACAAATGTATTGCCAGACCGATATATCCTCTTCCTAAATTAAATGTCACTTTGGCACGCTTGAGAAATGCCAAAGTTTTTTCTAAATTAGACGCAAAATCTGGATATCACCAGATAAAATTATCAGAGGAAAGTCAACCATTAACCACTTTCATTACTCCTTTTGGACGTTTTATGTTTAAACGACTTCCTTTTGGCATAAATTGCGCGTCCGATTATTTTGCGAAGATGTTTTCCGATCTGTTCCGAGACATAGATAATGTTTTAGTTTACGTAGATGACATATCTTCGCAAATGATTTCGAGACACATAATAAAATACTTGAAAAAGTTATTCAACGATTATATAAAGCAGGAGTGACGTTAAATGAAGAGAAATGTCAATTCGGTCGCAAGAAAATAGAATTCCTGGGACATACTATTTCTGAAAGTGGTATTGACATTTCTCCTGAAAGAGTAGCGGCGATCACGGAATTCCCGACCCCCAAAGATAAAAAGTCGTTGTTACAATTTTTGGGGATGGTAAACTTCGTAGGAAAATACATACCACATCGTGCTCAGCTCCTAGAGCCATTAAATGTTTTGCTGAAAGATAATGTACATTATCAGTGGGATAGTCCTCAAGATCAAGCTTTCTCTAAAGTTAAAACTTTATTAACCCTTAATTGGTCGCGTGGGGTCAATATGACCCCACGTTTTGTTTAACCGCCGATAATTTTAAAACTAGGAATCTTTTTACGCTCATCTCTACTCTACCTTCCTAGCTAGACGTCTTACGGATATATCAGTATACAGTGTCGTGTAAACTGTTATAAAGTAATCAGTGTATAGTGTTTTGTTCATTTCTGACCCCACGCGACTAAGTGCGTAACAATTTTATTTCGAACTTTATTCGAATTTTATTTCGGATTTGCGTAAGCCAGAGTTGATTACATTTTAAAACTGTACAAAGGCGGGTGTAGACGTTTGTGATCAACTTTGTTCAACCTACAATGTGGGAAGATGGTCAAACAGATGGACTCTGGCTATATTTTTCCATTTTCTAAATGTTGCTGCTCACAATGCTTTGGTTATATATAAAATGCAAAAGCCCACGCAATTAAAATTAAAAGGAGGGTATTCCTAAAGCAATTATCCAAAGAATTAGTGAAAAATCACCAAATATCTCGCTCCTCGTCTCAGTATCTCCCAAAAAATTTACGTAAACGAATTCGCATTCAACAGGATATACCTGAAAATGTTTTGCGTGAACCTAATGCACCTGGACCTTCTCGGGGGAGGTGCGCAAAGTGCCCAAGAAGAAATGACAACAAACATTCAGTTAGATGTAATAAATGTACTAATTTTATTTGCAAAACTCACACAATGTCAATTTTGTGTGCAGACTGTGTTGACAGCGATTAACTTTTTTTGTAATAATTTCTTTTTTCTATATAGGTGTGTTTCATTTATTTTTAACTAGACGTGGTATTTCAGTTGAAAAAGATGACGATTAAAACCTACTATTTCATGTTAATACCTCCAAAATCCATTGGGGTCATATTGACCCCACGCTACTAGTTACGTGATTTTCTTTCACGCGACTAATTAAGGGTTAAAAGCGGCTCCAATCCTTGCACACTTTGATTATTCAAAAAAAATTATAATCCAAGCCGATGCATCTAGTTACGGTTTGGGGGGTGCATTAATCCAAGAGTCTAAAGAACAGAGAGAGGTTGTGGCCTATGCGTCGAGGACTTTAAGCGAAACGGAACGCAGATATAGCCAAATTGAAAAGGAAGCTTTAAGTTTAGTTTACGCTGCAGAGAAATTTAAAGATTAATATGGCACACAATCATTTAACCACTCTGGTTTCTTTGTTTTTCGGAAAGATTTTCGATTCTTGCCTGGGGAGATTGTGTTATCTTTCGGTGTTTGTGACATAGGCGCATTAATGTCTATATCTATATCCTGTGCATTTTTATTTGGAGTACGAATTTCATCCGTCATAACAGTTTGATGCGAATCATGTGTATAAGCGTTTTTGATTGGCACCTTTGGCATCTTTGGTTCGTCATTATCTATATCCCGTATATTTTCGTTTGGCTTACAAATTTCTTCTGTCTCAACAGAATGTTCCGGAATAGCAACATTATTTTTCGGGCTACAACCACTAATTTCGGAATCTTCATAAATAGTCATTTCTGATTTTGGAAAATCTAATTTTTTATTTCCATTGTTATTTTGAGGATCTTCTGAATCGACAGGGGCAAATATAAGATGTTTTCGATTCCGGCGCAGAACACCTCCATTACGTGATTTTATCAGGTAAGAATTCGGATATTTCGACGCTCCGATGATTTTTCCATACTCTCTTTTGTCAATTATCCATACATCATCTTTAAACTCCTGTATTCTATAACATATTAATTTTATTGTGTTCAAATGTATCTTTTATTATTTAAAATTGTAGTTTCTTTAAATAAAGGGAAGGATGTTGTGTGAACATTGCATACTGTGAATCAAGTAAGCGGTCGTCCGGGTGACGAAATAAGAATAAGAACAGTACGCATTGATCACAGATAGATCTTTCATATTGTGAATTACATTTACTGGAATTATTCCAATATTCGGCTTAACTAAACATAATGTCGTGCAGTCTGCTGCAAAGCTTTGAGTAATGTGCTGCTCCATCCCATTTAATAACTACCGAACCGAACTGCATTCGACTTCAGGGAAATCCCTTTTTAAAAGATTCTGAAGTTGTTTGGCATTTGTGCCAGGTGAAAATTTTGACGCATATAAGTATGCTTTTTTTGGTACTGTTTTTAATTCACTTGTGCCACTGTCTCTTCTACTCCCAATTAATACTTCTTTAGCTCGTGGCTTATGTTTTTTGTTTGTAACATTCGTCCAATCATTCGTATCCTTGAGCTTAAGAGAATCACAGTATGCAGTGGAAGTTTTGTGGGTTGTCGTGTCGAGGTAATGATACTTTTGGTGCCGGAATCCTGTTTGAGGCGGCTTTCGCGGCATGTTGGTTACGATTATCATCGGGTTTAGGCATTTGTTCAGAAACTCGTTGCAGATTTGTACATTGTTCACTCGTATTTCGACGTGGCAGCGTATTTTTAGCTAATTTTGGCTGAGTGATTTCATCATCTTTTACTAGAAGTTGATTACTACGTGCATTACTTACATTTGGGCAATTTTCGTTTGGCAGTTGGCAAGCATTCAACAGCAAGATGTGCTCATTTAACAGCCTAATTTTATCAGATAATTCATTGATCAATAGATCCTTTTGCTTTAGTATGTAAGTGAACATACGTGTGTTGAGCGTAGAGTCTGTAGGGAACTCACTTACTTAAAAGCGTAAACAGTAATAACCGTCATCCTCTGTTACTTCATGACTTCTAACTACAAACTCTTCCCGAAAGAGAGTATTCTTTGAAATAACAAAGTCATTACGAGGTATTTTTCTTAACCATAAGGAGCGCATGGGTTCTTCTTTCGGAAAGGAAAAAGTAGGAATATAGGAGCCACTTTTTGTGTTGGACATGCAGTTTGGCACACAGCACTTGTTAGGCATTTTCTAGAAACAGGAACATAATGGGATTAATATAGTAGGTGTGGAGAATGATATATTATATTGCTTATGTATTTATTTCAACTGAAATTCAAAAAACACAACACAACACAACGACTTTAAAAAAATGTTCTAACCTATAAAATTATGAAAAAACTAACACTACAACTAATTAAAACACAAACACGTAGTTTTTTAACCAAACACAACACGAAAACATCCAAAAAAACATAAAAATAACAACAATTAACATAAAAACACTCGAAAAAACTTAAAAAAAACACGAAAAGACTAGATATTAAACCACCAGAAACAAAAGCCGGTAACCTGACGGCCTTTACTTCAAGACGGCAATGAAAGTTGGCGCTACCTTCTCGATACATGGCGTTTACGAAAAATTGATCCAGATTAGTGATCAGAATTGCCTAAGGTAGAGAGAAGGTAGCGCCAATTTTCTATCTCTTTTAATTTGGGGTTCGTCAAATTCATTCATAAACTCCTTAGCATCAGTAACTTGTTATGTATCCATACTTTTTCTTCTTTAGCGTTTCATCGCTTCCTTTTTAATTTGGGGGACAAAGCCGCGGAAATGAATACAGGTGACCAGAAAAAAGCGTACACGAAAAAAGCGCACACGAAAATTGCGCACAAAAAATAGCCCACGGCGAAAAATGCGGACAAGAAAAAAGCGCACAACGAAAATTGCGCACACCGGAAAATGCCCACATGGAAAAATGCGTACACGGAAAATTGCTCACACCGAAAAATGCTCACATAGAAAATTGCGCACATGGAAAATTATCCACATTGAAAAATGCCCACAGAGAAAATTGCGCGCACACAGAAAATTGCTCACACCGAAAAATGCTCACCCAGAAAAATGCCCACATAGAAAAATACGCACATTAAATTTTATTTTCACATAAAATTGAAATTTATGCGCATTTCCATTAGCGTAGATGGTGTGTTAAACAACGTGCCTTTTTTGAATTTCTCCAATTTCTCTTCAGCAAGAGTTTTCCGTAGAGGTCTCTTTAAATAAAATAAAATTGTCTTTGTATCACTTCCGGTTGTACCGGAAGTCGTTATCAACTCGCTTATTTTAAATAGCAACCTACCATTTGCGAAATTCTATTTTCTTTGGTTTACTACAAAATTTGTGGTAACAGTAGTCATTGTTATAATTTATATGCTATCTTAACAAAATTAAGAATATTTGACCTATTAAAATTGTAATTTTCTTTGAATTAAATCGAAAATGTTTCATAACTCAAAAATTGTTAAAGTTAAGTATAGGGAATGCTAATACAGTTCGACGCAGCATTTGATTCTACATACTATGCTGTATTAAAATATTGGTCGTTCCATTTGGAAAAAAGTATTTCTCTGTGTTTGAATACCTTCGAGTGGAGCGGTCCGTTTTAGACACCCTGTAGCTTAATAGATTATGCTTATGGAATTTTTAAGAACCTTAAAGCTTCAACTACAATATCAGCTATTACAAATGAAATTGCTTCAATCATAGCTGTGTTATAATTTTTTGAAAATCAGATTGCAGAATACAAATTTTTAAGAAAATTCAAAATATCTCAAAAATGATGCATTTTAGAGATAGGGAAATGTATTGCAATTTAACATATTTTTACATGTAGAATTCAAATTCCTAACAAAAATGATAGGTTGCTATTTAAAATAAGCGAGTTGATAACGACTTCCAGTACAACCGGAAGTGATACAAAGACAACTTTATTTTATTTAAAGAGATCTCTACGGAAAACTCTTACTCCTTAAATTTCAAATATCTACGTCAACTGCAACCTTGAAAACTTTTAACGAACGGTTTATGTGAATATCCCTGTATACCTATACCTATACCATACCATCAATCTGAAAAAGCGACTACACTCGAAATTTTAGTTAATTGAAGCGTGCTTTAAAATGAACTTCTGTCATTTTGACATTAGTATTATTTTGACAAATTAAATAAAAATACCTCAATTAAAAGCAATGCAGAAGGCAATAATTCAAACGCGATTGCAAGACGAAATCAGTATTCGAGCAATTGCAACTGAATTTGCTGTCAGTATTAGTAATCATCAGTCAGAGGACGGGCGGAATTTTTACGGTTTACTATTGCAACGAAGCGGTGAGATGTTGTAAATAGAAGTCCACACGACCCAGCATATTTTCCGGTGTTGCGCGACTTGCAATAATGAACAATCGGCGAGTCAAAGAAATAGTGCGCTCATCAAATCGAGGTGATTCACAATTTTATACTGGTTGACTGGCTGCTTCATTAAAAATATTGAGATTGTTGGTTTATTGTAAGTAATATATGTATGATATAGTTACGTATGTTTGTATAGCAATAATTGACATATTACTGTTAACTTTATATTTAATCGCAAAATTTATACCGTGAATGTATCTTATTCTGAAACATGCAAAACACACACATAAGTTTGTTGCTAGAGTAACGTAATTATTAAATGACAACAATGTATTAAAGCGTGTATTTAATTTTGGAACATAGGGTGAGTTTGCGTTTACGCTCGGGTCGATCGGAGTGTTTCTTTTTCTCGCTCTTATCTTACATGCAGTGAAACGCAGTCGCTCTCCCTCACACTTTTAATCAGAGCATACTCCGAATGTAAACGCGAACTTGCCCATAGGAGAAATAAAAGTACTGGAACAAAATATTATGTTTCAAAATAAAATACACGCTTTAATACATTGCTGTCATTTAATTATTACGTTACTCTAGCAACAAACGGGTATGTGTATTTTGCATGTTTCAGAATAAGATATATTCACTGTAATAATAATTAAGTGGAATACAGTATTCCTTTTTCTTCCTTCCAACGATGGTGTTTTCAAAATTTTGTTCAATTTCTAGACGTTAGTTGCCTTATAAAGATAATATTACTTATCGAAACCGATAGCTAGATTACACAAATTAATAATTAGGAAGTACGGTCGCGGACAAAAAATTTCGGATGTCAGTGTCACTCATCTGACGTATACTATAGCCTATAGTATTCCTATAGTCTATAGGAATTTCTTAACTTTTACGTCAGTGGAATGACACTGACATCCGAAATTTTCTGTCCGCGACTGTACTTTTCATTACCATACTACAAAAAATAAATGTTTAATTAAAGTTATCGTTTTTAAATTTAAGATAAAGCAATTATTATCTTCTAGAATTTACAATAAAATTGTATTTGTATTCTGGCTATATCAGACTGCCCGGTGCTCTGATTAAAAGCCTAGTTTACACTATGTGATTTTGCATGTGTTTTAACCTGTGATAAGTCATAAGGCCATTTTGTTGATATTTACACTGTCTGATTTGACACAGCGAACGACACATAAGCACCAGCATAGATGAAATCATTAGCTCTCTTTGGGAATAGGACCGGACCAGTGAGTATATAGGTACTAATAAGAGAGATCACGACGGGTTAAAAATGCGTATACCTAAAAGTGAGTCGCTGGATAGATGGCTCTTCGTGAACTCCTCTGTTAGTTGAGTCGTTATATAGATGGCGTGTCGCTATGAGAGTCTTTAGGGTCTAGTACAGTTGGTGATTACAGATTACTATTATGCGTTATGCCCTCTAGTGTCAAAATTAAAAATGTTAGTTATTAAAAATGATTATAAATTAATTATTGGCGTACATGCCCAGTAAATGCCGTAGCCGTAAATAAAGTAACCGATGTTTGCGAAACTGTAGAATTAAGGTGAACAAAAGTCGAAATAATCAAATCAAACCTATTGCCACATAAGGCTGCGCAAATAAGCTCCCCCACAGGTCCTTATATGACAGTAAAATAGTATTTTGAGATTATATACGCCTAAAACATACTCAATAAAGAATCAATATAACAGAATTCATATTCATTGTATTAATTCAATTTTTTTTCTACGTATAGTAAACATCATAATCTACACGGGACTGCAGCATTTGTAGCAAAATTTGACAGGAATTCAACATTGTTTTTCTAAATAAATTGGATCTTTTTATAAATAATGACGACAGCCCCATGTCATATAATTTTGCTTTTATAATAAGTTTACGTTTTTTTTTCCTAAAAGAAAAACTTTAAAATGTTTCCTACAAACATTATTCGTAAACTATGATTTTCATTTACCTTGACCCTCAAACTGAAACGTACGTTTTTATAAAAATAGCTGATTGGTGATTACGAGAAAGACCAACCCCTAATACATTTTACGCGTAATTATTTAAAGCAGACCTAAATAAAGGAATGGGATCCATCCAATATTCGCTAAAGGCGTTCGATTCAGAATCGATCTTTTGGAAGGTCGATCTTTTTCTCATAAAACTCGATTTTTAAATCGATTCTGTTTGCAACCGCTTTCTTAGTGAATCGATTTTTTTCAAGAATCGAATCGATTTTTAAATTTGAAATTGAAAGCGCTTTACAGCTTTGACACCGCGTAAAAAATTAATCTGACTGCGACTGACCGAAACCCGACCGCGTATTTTGAGGATTACTCTTGACACTTGACAGGTTTGATATTAGACGTGATAACTTAAGTAGAATAAATTCTGCTAGTACCAAATTAATGCAGTGCTCTAAAAAGTAACTGTTCAGCATTATGTATAGCTGTTTTAATCTAAAGCTTCCCCTATTCATAGTTTTTGTTTGTGTAATAGTGGTATAATACTTCACGTGCCATTTCTGGTTTCTTAAATAAATATTATTTTTTTACAACTCGATTTTTTTATTGATTTTTTTATATTTCGATTCGAGATCGATTAAAAAATTGCTTTATTTTACGTAGATCGAATATCCCTATAACTAAGCTACGACCTGTGGCTACGACTTACCGTCATAAAATGAAAGCAAGTTGAGAGCCATTTTGATAACAGATTTTTTTGAACGCTTGTTATAATAAGAGTATTACTTAATTAACTAAGTAATTAACTATTATATTATTTTTACTGCGAAAGAAGTAATAAATGCCGTGATTTATTTCTTTATTGTAATAATTTGGCAATAGAGACCATAAGAGAATCGAAAAGTTATATGCATGCGCGTAACGCATGACGAATCACATTCCTTTATTTAAGGCATACTGTTTATTTATAAGCTCTTTAAAAATGTATGTACAGCTGAATTTAAAAAAAAAAAAAAACGGGAAATGAAATTTTTTAAAACGAGGTAATAACTCGGTCAAGTTAATTGTGGAGGAAAGTTGATCGAGTGGTTAACTCATTTTATACAACTGGCCCTATGACATACAGCGACTATATTTAGTGACCAGTTTGGACGAGAAACTACTGAAAACTTTAAGTTTGATCGAGTGGTTAACTCGTTTTATACGTACAACTGGCCCTATGACACACAGCGACCATATTTAATGACCAGTTTGGACGAGAAACTACTGTTAGTATAGCTCTCCTGTTATTCTTAACTCGTTAGTCAACACTGAATGCACATGGAAAATTTCAACGGCGACAGATACATGCATTTGTCTTCATAAAATCTTTTGGTGAGGGTTCTTCAGCGACACGCCTACTGACAGTTCCTTCCCCTCACCCTTTAGCCCCTCAGAAACGCGTATCATCTATCGGTGAAATGTGATACTCGTGATTCTCGTCATCCAACCAGTGATGCATCAAACCCAAACATAGCAGTTCAAAACTGTCCGACAGCGGCAGCATTTTACATGCACACTCTCTTCACGTTGCTTCCCTCTCGCCTACATTTTGCTACGTACGCTGAAACCTATCGCAGTGAGTACCTATGTACTCACTGACCGGACCTATTTGCTGTGACTTGTTAGAAGACGATTTTAAATTTACCGCCAAACAAGTGTTGACAGTGAGGTAGAGGTTATACGAAACCGAAATAGCGAGGACGCGAAGTTGTCGGCGTGTATATGAACAACTAGAACGAGGAAAATAGTGGTACAATGTGGTACAATGATGGAAATACTGAGTACAGATATCCTAAACGTGTACTGCAGACTTTTATAGCTTTCTCCGGTAGCCAGAAATCTCAGAGTTAGTAGTAATCTGTAATAGAATATATGAACACTGGTCAGTAAACTTGTCATATATTTTAAACATTAAACATCGTTTAACCTTTGTTTTGCAGAAATTGCTTCTCGTAACACTGTGTTCTGCTTTTGTATTACGGGCTCCACTTTGGAGAGTAAGTCCCGAAAAGTTGCTATAGACATTCTCGTAAAATTTTTGAAACTTAATGGATCTTCATATTCTAATTCGTTGAATATCAAGTTTGATATCCCGCGGTTTTCATTTCTTCTTTGCAGCCATTTTCTTGCCCACAGTTTCCGTACTTGACGTTTCTTTCTTTGTAATAATTGTCTCTTTCGTTGAAATAGCAACAGTAACAGTACATTGATTGTCAGTTGTAAATAATATACTCGCATCCTCCGTTTTCGCAAAGGGGACATTTCTAACCTCACTTTCTTGACAGGGAATAGTCACATCTCTTACCTTACGAGACAACAGCCCGTCTAAACGAATGTGACTCACACGGTTTTCGCAACTGTATGATTTTTGACATGCTGTTATCATAGGAAACGTTACATGCAAAATCACGTAGTGTAAACTAGGCTTAACGTTCGCATATGAGCGCAAGTTTGCAACGCAACGTAAGTTCCCCACCAGGACTGCCGCTGTATCAATCTGAATGGAACCGGAAAAACTTCGCAAGTCCTCTCACTGGTAATCATAGAGAATATTTACTTCTTTGGAATCGAATGAGATGGATGAGATTTTATAGGTTGACAAATACATGACAAATGGTGCCAAACCTGCTAAGCTAAGTTCGTTTTTTCAACTCCGTTCACTCTATTTACTCTTTTCGCAGTCTTATCTCACTCTTACTTGTATTAAAACTTATTCGCTCTCACTCTTTAGAGTGCGAAAAGAGTAAATAGACTGAAAGGAGTTGAATAAACGAACTTAGCTCTAATAGATTCAAAGTTTATTGGTTCACAGCCATTTTATTTTATTTTGTCAATTTGTTATACAAACTGTGACATTCGTTTAACGTTTTCGAGTATTAAATTATACTCATCTTCAGAACTAAAATTAAATTACAGTTACAATAGTTAACATTAATAACAATTTACGAAAATACGACATACCAAAGTTACAATCACAGCACGTGCTTGTGTTGTGTTGTATAACAAATTGACAAAATAAAATAAAATGGCTGTGAACCAATAAACTTTGAATCTATTACACAACCAGCCAAGAACCTGAGCACAATTAAACTTAGCTCTAATGTTACACAACTAAATTTCTGGAAAATGGAAGTGTCGATTACACGAAGCTAGTTTACTGGCTGCTAGTTAGATAGTTTACTGGCGGATAGTAAAAAAGCTACGTGTAATTGTAGTACCTACTAAACTATCTGGAAAATTTACTGCTGATACTTTACTATCCGCTAGTAAACTATCTAACTAGCAGCCAGTAAACTAGCTTCATGTAATCGACGCTTAACAAATGTCATAAGTAGAGAAATGCTAAAAATGTTGAAACGTAACGAAACATCTCCCTCTACAATCACAAATCGAGTTCCCAGTGCCGTTCGCTCGAACCGTGCGTTCGATACAACAACGTAGCCACTAACCGCGATTTAAAAATATCGCACGGTTCAGTTTTACGCTGAAAGGATGAATTTTATTTTTGATTTATTTAAAATGTTTCTTTAATAAATTATTACCCTTGATTTTTAATACATAGGTATGCTTTATTCAATTACTCTGCCTTAATATTCGGCTTGAAAAGTGAATCACTGCAATGAAATTTTACAAAAATTTTACTGCTTATAAAAAATCGCGCTAAAAAAGTTGAAAATAATTTTTAGGTATCCGACTCTAAAGCCGGACTCAGACGACTGGTGTACTTGGCCAATATTTGTTAATGGCGTATACTTGCCATGCCGTGTGAGTGGTTTACTTGTACAATTATTTGTCACTGGTGAGTACTGGTCAATTTCCCATCGTCTGTCGGTAAAAATGGCACAAGTCAAAGGAATCACAATTATTGGTCAACTTGACAAGTTCATACTTGTGGTTGCGCTCACACGAGTTGTTAATATAATTGTCTATTGCTTTGCAACTACTATTCATTCTGTATTGATAAGCGGATAGAAAAGGTAAAGTGTTTATTAATAATTATAAAAAAATTAAATGGAGTGGTCTAATGAAGTGGTACTTGAATTTCTTGATTTTTTTTACTTTTAAATAATATCCACAAATTAGTACTAAAAAGCTGCACAAGGGACAACATTTTCAGAATGACCGCTATCCATGATGGCCAGCACTCTTCTATCTATTCCGCCAACATTTTATAAATTCGCTGGAGTATTTAAAAAAAATTGTACACGTCGTGTGAACGCCTTTGCGTAAAATGGCCTTTATGAGCTGGTACATTGGCCAAGTATACCAATGTTCCCAGCGAAAACACGTATGTGTAAAAAACGTTGTAGAATAACACGTAACCAAACGTTGAATTCATATGTTATTGTTATGTTGAAACAACGAAAAAATGTCGCGGCAATCAATTTCTTTTAAACGTCTCTGTCCACGTGTAAAAAACGTTGTAGAATAACAATTAATCAACGTTGAATTCGTGTGTTATGGTTACGTTGAAACAACGAAAAAATGTCGCGGCAATGTCCACGTGTAACGTTGAATCAAACAATTACGACGTGTATTAAAGGTGGGGGTCTAAATCATTAGACTGAACAAACATACATGGCTAATGGTGGAATTCGAACCCACGCCGCCGAGTAACACGACTTTCCAAGTCGGCTAGGCTAGACCGCTAAGCCACTTGGAGACCCCAGTTCCGTATGCCGTATCGCTTCCGTGACTGATTCGTAAAGCGGGCAGAGGCAGTGGTAATAAAGCTGAACCGGGGAATTTATCTTACAATAGCTACGCGCCGCCCTCACTCGTTCAATTTCCGAACTCCTTACTACCTACAGTTTCCTTCTAACATCCATATTATCATAACATCATTAAATCAATTTTTCTAATTATTACAATCCTAAGCTTATTTTCTTTGTATATACATTTCAAAAATTCTAAATAATTTATTTATAATAAACATGTAATTCTAAATCGCCTATTTCTAAAAATATTTACACTAACTTAAAATATTCGACAAAACACATTTAATACAGTACTCTCAATTTACTTTATTATTTACAAAATTATTTCTCTTTGAAAATTTTAAAAAAATTACATGCTGCTCATAAGCACCGCAATATTGTCACGCTCTCTTCGCGCTTGCAATAAATTCAGCTGTTGGGGTAAACGTAGCTCTCGGTAGACGGTTCCGTCCAGGTATGGGCTAAAGGCACTTGGGGATAGTTTACCCGAATAACAAAGACTTGCTTACTTTGTCCCGGTTCTCGGCTCTAAAAAGAAAGGTCCTCTTCAGAAAAACCACCGCACCATTTTTAGGCTTTATTGAGCACCCTTCGCTATTGGGCCACCTTCCCGCTCGATCCCCAATCGACTGTCCCGCGCAATTAATCCATTATCCGTAGTTCAGCAAAGTGACCCCGTTAACAATTATACAGAGTGGAAAGTTTAACTGCAATAAATTCTGTAACTTAGAAAATTGCCATTTGTAGCAAAATTCTTGGAACAGGTCAATTTTTATTTTTATGGCGCTTATTATAAATGGATTTCTTTAACTTTTCAATTATTTGGAGGGATGAAACAACCCTTAACTATTTTTTTTAATGGAAAGGGTATGTTGAGTAATTTTTTTTCTTAAAGCTTGTTCAATTGGGAATACAGCTACGTTTTTATTTTTTAATTTTTCTTAAACAGTGAAAGGCGAAAGAATAAAAAATAAATTTTTGACTAGAACGATTTTAACGCATCAGATGTTCAAAATGCTCGCCACCTCTCACTTGGCAATACCCTAATCGATTATAAATTCCAAAAAACTTCAGTGAGGTAATTACGTACAATTAAAAATTTAGCGCATTGGCAGCGCCATCTATTGGCTGCACGCAACAATACGATACCATATGGAATGCTTATTTCTTCTTATCAAATAATAAAAAAAATGGAGTTCCTGAATTTTTGGCATTAAAAACAGTTTTAGTAAAAAAATTCTTTTTTTTATTTTTTACCTTTTACTGCTAAACAAAAATAAAAAAATAAAACGTAGCTGTATTCCCAATTTTTTCAACATATCCTTCCATTAAAAAAACATAGTTAGGGGTCGTTTCACCCATAATTGAAAAGTTAAAAAAGTCGTAATATAAAAAGTTGTAATATGCGCCATTAAAAATAAAAATTGACCTGTTCCAAGAATTTTTTTACAAATCGTAATCTTCTAAGTTACAGAATTTATTGCAGTTAAACTTTCCACTCTGTATACAGCTGTCCCCAATGAGTATTCGTGACAATATATGTGTATAATTGATTGACTATTGCGTTTTTTTTGTATTTTTAATCACAGATTTTGGGCATCAAATTCAAACGAACTTAAAAAAATTTGACAGATTACGTCAACTTAAAAAGAGGTTATAGTTAACTCGTATGTGCAAATTAGCAGTACTTTTCATACCTGTTTCGTTTCATTTCAAAGCTGCTAAGCATGGAGAAGAATCTCATATTTCAGAGATTTTTAGTAAAATTAGAATTCAAAGGTGTGGAACACGATAGACAATCACTGTAAAATTAAGTGTTTTCTAACGTCAACATCACGTTTTGTAACGCATATTTATTCGGTATACGTTAAAATAACGTTATAAAACGTGGATTAAAAATTTAGTTGTAAATTATGATTTATCTAACGTATTAGTTTCGTTAATTTTTTTCTCATTTATTACATAGAATAGTAGATGTTGAATTAACGTTGAAAAGATATGGTAATCAACGTACGGTAGATACATCGCATTTACTCATAGTATAAATCACGTCGTAAAAAGACAAAATTATTACATATTTATTTCACGTTATAATTACGTTCATATTAAACTGATCGTTAAAAAACACGTTATACAAACGTCATATAATTATGGTTGCTAATTCAACCAAAAAACAACGTTGCATTTTTCAACGAATAACGTTATTTCCACCGTAACAACGTGAAATTAACGTTGAATAAACGTACATGTTTTCGCTGGGTTGGTATATTGGCCAAGTACACCAGTCGTCTGAGTCCGGCTTAACACAAGTACAAATGTACTTGCATAAGTCTGTAGTGTTTTTAAATTTTCTTGGGTAAGATTTGTGTTTTGCAGTTAACAAAATTATACGCCTACAAAACAACAGCTTTTTATGCGCCTGCAAGTGTAATTTCAAACTCAAACGATCCTCTTCAATATATCGGCAATACTGCTGTGACGATTGCGGTGCCAGCCCGTTTGATGCGTCACCGCCGACGCGGTGACGAGAAGCTTCGGACGCTTCGACATCACGTCAGCGATGGAATCAATCTAAGACTTTCCGTCGCGCACTCGAATGTTCGAAATAAACAACCCCGGCTTATAAAACACGCAGCCGGTGAATTCGAAAAGGAATTCAGCATTTGACAGTTCAGAATTGAAGTCGCGTTATAAACTTTCGCTCGGCTGTTAAAATAAATTACGTATAAGTTTATAAATAACTTATTGTTTAAGTTAGTGTTAATTCGTTTGTTTTTAAATAAATTAGTTTAACTATTTTGTGTTTTGTTTTAAAATAAAAATTAATAGAACCTTTAAAAACGTTACATTGATGCCAGGTGTGAGGTTCGTGAAAATAAATAAACAATTAAAATTAAATTGAAATTAAACTAATTATTAAACAAAGTGCAGTGTCGAAAAAGAAACAATGGCTTCAAAGAAAGTGCTGTTAAAAGATTTAAAAGTGATCGACTTGAAAGCCGAATTAGAAGAACGCGAATTGGAAATTTCCGGAAAGAAATCGATTTTTCAACAAAGACTTCACCAAGCTCTACTAGAAGCAGGGGAGGATCCGGAAGTCTTTCTTTTTGAAATCTCGGGCGGTCCTGCAGATTTAAGTAAGATATTAGAGGATAAATTAAAGGAACAATCGGGAAATTTGAAAGCTAAATTAATGGAACAATCCAGAAGTTTCAAGGAGGAATTGCAAAATAAATTGTTGGAACAATCCGGAAATTTGAAAGACGATCTGGATAAATTAATGGAATACTCTAGAAACTGTTACAGTTCATTTTTCATTTGTGTTCTAAACACACCCTGTATATGCATACTTCGACGTTCCGGGTTGTTTCTTGGAACGCGCCGTTTTACGCCTTGCGTTCGGTGTAGGAATGCACCGTATTTCGCCGGCGTAATTTTCTCAAAATTTCGTTCTAACATATTTCCACTAACAGAACCCTCGATTAAATAAACAAATTCATTTTATAAAATTAACCCATCCTTGCTTCGGGCCGAAATTGCGTGTACGTGGAGAGTTTTGTCAGGATCTAAAGGACTCCTACTTCACAGCGCGTATTATCCGCGACCCCTGCCCTTTGCGACAATTGGTTCGCCCTGTTGCCGAGCAAACCAGCCAGTGAAAAACGTGAATGTGTCTCTCTCGATGAGATCCTTTCCTTTTCTGTCGAACGAGAATTATTCCGCCACTTCATAACTCACTTAACCACCTCGTGGATCACACGTTTTTCCGTTAGATATTTGTGTGTGTGCCCAGTGCATCGAAGGGATGTACGTGCATGTATACGGCTAATTGCCGACTTTGACTGATCCATTCGGGGGCAAGAAAGCCGCGTGCTACGTGGCTTATCTCAGCTCGGTTGAAAATACTGGGTGAGTTCTCTATACGAAGTTATTCTCGATCTGGCCCTTACGTTCGTTTTTCTCTCCTTGTTTATAGGCTTTTTATCTGGAGTTAGTTTTGTTGGGAATTTTCATTGGGAGTTACTTTAATAAGAGCTATTCCGATAGAGGCTCTTTCGTAGAAGCTGTTTTAGCGTGAATCATTTAATGCGAAGCCACGGAATCTGGTCCTGATCTGGTTATGCGACTGCCCTGAAATTGCGTCGTTGGAAAGTCCCCGCCCCCCGTGACGAGAAGGCCGGGTATTCACCCAACTACGCTGCTGTTTCCCGCGAAAATGGCGACGAACGACTTGGGATATCGGTGAAAAACAGGTCGGATTATTTTCTTTGCAATTTATTTATGTGCATTAATCACGCGTATATATTTTTTTTGTTGTTTCGGTGTGCTCCTTTTGAAATTGCCGCAATTGAATATGTAACTTTGTTGCGTACACTTCTCCGTTAATCAATGTTTTCTTTTTGTGATTAGAAAATACGTAGACGAACGTCGTCGTTCGTAATAAGTTAAGAACCTGTTCTTTGCTTGGTTTGGATAATTTTAAATTAGAATAATACGAAACCCGGATCCGGCAAAAAGTAGTTGTATTATGTAAAGTGATTTCATGTCGTGAGTCGATTAGTTATTTTTTTTGTGTTCAGTAATTATTTAATAAATCTAAAGTGTGTTGGACGTAACGTGTTTTCTTAATTTTTCACTTTTCCCCGTTCAAGAAAAAATTAAGTGGCGCCTATTTTGGAATGGCCTTCGCGGTTTGGATTTGAACCCCCCCCCCCGTCCCACTGAAGTTGGCTGGCAACACCGGAATATTCCGCTCCGGTGTTAAAACTTCTGCCTATTAGCTCAGGTAGCTAGCAAGTTTTGGCGCCCAAACGCGTGTGGCTTGATTTTGTTTTGCGTTTTGACACTTGTTTTGTTAGAATAGTTTGCGCATAATCATGGAGTATAAATTATTACCGGATCGTCTTAATTCCGAGGAATTAAATTATGAATTATTGGTAAGAGGTATTCAAATTGACGGAACAGTTGCGCAAAAACATGCAAATTTAAGGCGGCAAATGCGATTAGAAAAAGATTTACGCCTGCCTGTACCGAAATATGACGTGACTTTTAACGATGACGTGTCAGTCCTTCAGGAAAAAATTAGCGAGATTCGCTGTTTAATAGAGTCGTTTCCCGGCTCGACAGCTGTTTGCATTCATGACAAAATTTCCGCTAAGTTGGCTCACGCCATTGGACGTGCTCAGCGTAGCCAACCGACAAATAGCGACGAGACGCGACAACGTGCCGCCATCTTACGGACGCTAGACGAACTTGCGTTCGATTTCGAGCAAACTGCGCTAAATTTTTCACCTAAAGAACCGGAAGTCACTGGGGTAACAACATCCCCTATACTTGATTTGACTGCGATTGCCGAACACTTTCAAAACAATCCTTTGTCAGTATCTTGCGTAGTTCCCGACTCGATTTCGCCGCCTAGCGCGACATCTTCACCTGTGGCAAGTCCGTCATCGCCGAAAGCAAACTCATCGCGATTTAAAGTCACGCCTCCTGTAGTTAAGGCTGCTACACACTCCGCGGCCGTGAACGAGATTAAGTCCGTGCCCGTTCCTAAGTGGGGTTTGACTGAAATAATAAAGTCCTGTCACTTAATGCTTTTCTCGAACGTGTTGACGAACTTTGTGTTTCGAGAAACGTGTCCGAAATCACGTTATTCGCTTCCGCATCCGATTTATTTCGAGATAAGGCGTTAATTTGGTTTAGGGCTAATAGGAAATTTTGCGATAATTGGACTGACCTCGTTAAACGTCTTCGCGAGGAATTTCAACCATATAATTACGATGACAAATTGTTCGAAGAAATTAAGAAACGCACTCAAGGCCCTGACGAATCAATGGGAATTTACACTTTGGTTATGATCAATTTATTTAATCGTTTGAGTGTCCCGGTTGCCGAAAGCATTCAGGTCAAAATTCTTTTGAACAATATTGCCCCTTTCTATCAACGACAATTAGGATTGGTCGAGGTTACCTCGGTAGCACACTTGTTAAGGTTGCGTCGACAGTTGGAAGCTCGTAAATCAGCTGTTGAAGCATACGTTCCGCCTCCACGTAAAAATATGGTCTTAGAACCCGATTTGGCGTACGTACAAGCCTGTGCACCTGTTGTATCTGAATGTAAGGTGGACCCTCCTAAACCTAATAAGACTTTTAAATGTTGGAATTGTCAGAAATCGGTAATTTGTCTCGAGATTGTTCCGAGCCCTTAAGAAGGCATTGTTATCAGTGCGGTCGTCCCAACGTCACTACCAAGACGTGCCCGGCGTGTTCAAAAAACTCCAGAACAACGCGCTAGATGATCGGTTAGTACGTTGCTTCAGTATTTCAAAGCCGATCGATCCTTTGGCAGTCCAACCTGTTCTTGACTATGTCTTGGCTCATGCTAAAAATGATGAGCGCCCTTATTTAACCGTGTGAATTTTGGGCATCCCGTTTCTTGGCCTCTTAGACTCCGGTGCATCTCGCACAATCGTTGGCAGTTCGGGATGGGAAGTTCTTCAAACTTTAAACTTACCTTTCACCAAACATGTAACGTCGTGTACCGTAGCGAATGGACAACCCTGTTCTAGTCCTGGTAATGTGGCCACCCCTATACGACTGCGAGATCGCGTAAAAATCATCGATGTTTTAGTTGTCCCTGAGTTACCTCATTCACTAATCTTAGGAGCAGATTTTTGGAAGTTGATGGGCATCGTCCCTAACTTGCGCTCCGGTGATTGGGCATTCAGTAAAGAATCGATTGACTTGGTTGAACATCTCACTTCTTGGCAACATTTAACTGATTCGCAGCAAGCTCAGCTGGAAAATCTAACTAATCAGCTGTTTGTAAACTCTCCACATGGTGAACTGGGTTGTACTAAACTCGTCGAACACACTATTCACACAGATAGCGCCCCGATAAAACAACGCTATTACCCCATCTCGCCAGCAAGGCAAGCTGTTGTCAATAAAGAACTAGACGACATGTTGAAGCGTGGCATCGTAGAGAAATCCAAAAGTACTTGGTCATCTCCCATACTTCTCGTGCCAAAAAAAGATGGAAGTTTTCGCTTTTGTGTGGATTATCGTAAGTTAAACCAGGTCACGACTAAAGACGCGTACCCACTACCTTATGTCTCGAACACCCTTGACAAATTGAAAGATGCTAAATACCTGTCATCTTTGGACATTAAGTCAGCTTATTGGCAGATCCCAGTCGCCGAAGAATCCCGCCAATATACAGCATTCACTGTACCTAATCGTGGATTGTATCAATTCCGACGAATACCTTTTGGCCTGCACAACTCTCCAGCGACTTGGCAACGTTTTATCGATCGTGTAATTGGTGCTGACCTTGACCCTCACGTGTTCGTCTATCTGGATGACATCATTATTGTCACACAAACCTTCGACAAACATCTAGAAGTATTATCTGAAGTCCATAAACGCCTAACTGAGGCTGGTTTGACCTTGAATCAGGACAAGTGCAGTTTCTGCCTTAGCGAATTGAAGTACTTAGGTTACGTGGTGGATCGCCACGGTCTTCATGTAGATCCCGAAAAGGTTCAGTCGATTTTGAAAATGCCTAAGCCCACAACGGTTAAGGAAGTACGTAGATTAATCGGAACCGCTTCTTGATATCGTAGATTCATCCCTGGGTTTTCTACAATTACCGCCCCTTTGACCAAATTGCTTAAGAAAAATTCTAAGCATCGGTGGGACGAAACTTGCGATGAAGCGTGGGAAAAGATCCGTGAGCATTTGGTTTCTGCTCCAGTCCTTTCGTGTCCTGACTTCACCAAAGAATTCACGATTCAAACCGATGCTTCTGATTATGGTGTTGGAGCTGTCCTCACTCAACAACTTGATGATGGCGAGAAAGTCATATGCTATCTAAGTCGCTCATTATCTCGAACTGAGCGCAATTACTCGACGACTGAGAAAGAACTCCTTGCGATGTTATGGGCGATTGAAAAACTTAGGCCCTACGTGGAAGGTTCTCACTTCAAAGTTATTACCGATCACCATTCGCTTCTTTGGCTGAATAAGTTGCAGAACCCTTCTGGTCGTTTGTGTCGTTGGGCTGTACGCCTGCAACAATACGATTTCAGTGTAATACACCGCAAAGGAAAGGAACATGTCGTACCTGATATGCTTTCTCGAACTGTCCCTGTTATCGACTCCATCGACTTCGATAATGTTAAAGATAGTTGGTACCTTAACTTCTTAAAGAAAATTCGTTTGGCCCCGGAAAAGTTTCCGAGTTTTCGTGTCGAAGAAAATATTATCTATAAACTCGTCCGAAACACCTATTATAGACTAGCTGAGGAGGAGCCTCACTGGAAGGCTGTTGTCCCTAAGGAATCTCGATCACAAATTCTTCACGAACATCATGATTCCCCGACTAGTGGTCACTTAGGTGTCTACAAAACTTACAATAGGATCGCCCAAAGTTATTATTGGCCCAAAATGCACGCCGATGTTGCGAAATATGTTCATAGGTGTCAAACGTGTCTTCGCACCAAATCCGAACAGAAAGCTTCGGCAGGGCTAATGGGAGGTCACTCTCGAATTTCACGATCTTGGGAGGTCATTAGCATCGATCTTGTTGGACCACTACCTAGATCTTCTCGTGGGTATCAGAACATCCTTGTGGCAACTGATTGCTTCAGTAAGTTCACTTTGTGTTTCCCTCTTCGAAAGGCTACCGCCCCTAAGATCGTTCAGCACATTGAGGAAAATATCTTTTTGGTCTTTGGAGTACCTGGTACTGTCATTTCGGACAATGGAGTCCAATTTAAGTCTAAGGAATATCAAAAACTTCTGACGGCATACCATGTGCGCCCTGCGTACACTTCGTACTATCATCCAAAAGCGAACCCTGTCGAGCGCGTTAATCGCGTAATCAAGTCCATGTTGACTGCTTATGTGACGGAAGACCACCGCAAATGGGATTTATTCCTGCTCAAAGTCGCTTGTGCCTTACGAACTGCTCGTCACGAGGTTACTGGTGTGACTCCATATTTGGTCGTGAAATGTGCCTGAAAGGTAGTCTAACCCCTGACAATGACATGGTGAAAGATGAGTCCTTGGAAGTTGTTCCTCAGGATCCTAAGGATCTACAATCTCGCAGTCCTCTACAAAAACGTACAGGAAAGGTTGCAAAAGGCTTACGAAAAGGCTAAGGACCGATATGATCTTCGTAGGCGAAAGGTTGTTTACCAACCCGATCAGCGGGTGTGGCGTAAGAATTTCGTGTTGTCCGATGCGTCAAATCATTTCGCGGCCAAGTTGGCCAATAAATTTGTTGGGCCTTTCCTCATTAGTCGACGTACGTCTGCGGACACTTACGAACTTAAGGATTTTGATGGTAACATACTTCCTGGCACTTGAAATAGTGAACATCTTAAACCTGATCCCCCTGATGAGTAGAGCTTGTTTTATTCTTATATCGGCCTGCGGGACGGGTCTTTTAGAATACTCCCGACGTAAAATTCTGCGTGGAGTAAAAGGCTCCTAAAAGATACGGTTCTTTTCGTTTAACACCTGTGGAAAATTACTATTATCGGCCTGTGGACTGTGACTTGGATCACACCTGCCTGCCCAAGAATTTTCTTTTCTTCTTGCTTCACCCTTTCTTCTACTCTAACTCTGTTTTCTTTTCTAATTGATCAGCTTGGCCTTGACGGCTCTGAGATTTCCTCCGGCATCCGTCAAAGCGTGTGGGAATGCCAAGCGTACTGGATCCCGTGAAGGTATGGCTTGCCCTCTCTCTCTGATGTATCGCTATGAGATACGCTCATGGAAGTCATGTCTGTAGTATGGTGTGTTCCGGGAAGAAATCTTTATCTCTCCTATCATCTGTCTCTCTCGACTTTTCTTCTCTATTTCTTTGGTCTCTACTTTCGGACATTGGGTTGAAACTCTGTTCCGTTTGGAATGTCTGTTATTCGGATTCGACAATTTTTTTTATATCTACCGGACGTGTCTTGCGTCGTGGAATGTGACATTCGTCACTATAGAAGCTTTAGTCCGGAGAACGTCGATTCTCTTCCCCTTTTAAGCCGTCTCTACGTCAGGACGCAACATTCCCGGGGGACGAATCATTTTTGTTCTCCAGAAAACTTCTTCTTTACCCGATTGTGACTCATACTAACCCGGCTGAAGTAGTGACCGTGGGCGGTGCGAAGTGGTTTCCACTGGGCACTTTCCTATTTCTAGGGAACTGTGGGAGAACCTGGAGTGTTGGATCTCGTGAAGGCACGAAAGCCCTCTTTTCTCTTGAGTACGGTAGGAACAGTGTCTTGGGAATTGCCCCGCGTTACTCACAGTCATGAAGAGCCAAAATTTTTGGATGAGAATCTTCTCATCTTGAGGAGTTTTGTTTAACTGTCGTTTGGTGGGACGATGTTATTTCCTTCCGGTATCCCCGTGTTAGGCTGTGCCGCCTTTGGGTTGGTCATGGCTTCGTATCGCGCTTATTCGGCAGGATTCTGGTTGGGAATCCGTCGTCGTTGGGTCTTCTTCGAAGACATTATTTTGCTGCTTAGCAGGAGCCGACAACTCCTCGTGACTAGGGGACCCCCAGAATTTTAATTTCATTAAATTTTATCCCCGCCATTTTGCTTTGCTCTGGGTGTAGGCTTTGACTTTAGGTATTTTATTACCTCATCGTTTCGTTGTTCGACCTAATCAGTCGAACACGGATTTTACTTGCTCTTATAGCAAATTTCGTTTAGTTTCGCGTTTTTCTCTTTTATAGTTCTTTTTTCGGAAAAGACTTTCGATGGACCGAGATCGTTTGGATCTTCACTTTGCTATTTATGATTTTCTCACTCCATTCATAACGTTCCGTATTCTTTGAGGTAGTCTACCATTTGCAATAGTTTATTTTGTTGGTGATTTTTGGTTTATTTTCGAAATTCGGTTCAGATTTGGTCGTTACAACCTTAGGGTTCGGCCATTTCTCAACCTCTGTGACACGCGCGCGGTTGGTCTTGGTTTGGGCCAAGTACTGGCCAAATGGGTTTATCTTTTTATATTTTTGCTTCGTTGTTTAATCCAAGAAAATTTCTCGGTGATGTCAGTCTTTTCCAGGATGTCCCAGCATCCTTGTTAACCGTCAAAATTTTACCTTTTGTCTGGGAAACTCTTTCGTGATCAATGAATATTAGTTTAACGTTTCAGCGGAAGTTGCGGGATTGAGGTCGTGATTGGTCGTTGTGTTGGTCGGACTGGTAAAGTTATCTTCCGTCTTGTGTTCTCGTCGAGATGCGTGGTGGTTTCCTGGTCAGACGATGTTGACGCTTGTTGACATACGGACCCATCTTGACCCTTTCTCTTCTCTTTGAACTTTGCGTATCAGTCTGACCAATGCCTCGATTGGGTGCGGCCGGGGTTCACAACTTTTGGCTTTAATATTTTCTTTCGTGGTCTCCGACCAAATGTTTTCGCGTAATATCATTTCGTCCGTGTTTCGTTTATGTTGTCTGGCTTAGTTTCGAGCCCTGTCGTTCGTCTTCGTGCCATTTCGTTTCGGCCAACTTATAGTTTGGACCTCAGAAATTTTACCTGTGGGCAAAATTTCCACCTTAGTAAGGGTGGGATTGTTACAGTTCATTTTTCATTTGTGTTCTAAACACACCCTGTATATGCATACTTCGACGTTCCGGGTTGTTTCTTGGAACGCGCCGTTTTACGCCTTGCGTTCGGTGTAGGAATGCACCGTATTTCGCCGGCGTAATTTTCTCAAAATTTCGTTCTAACATATTTCCACTAACAGAACCCTCAATTAAATAAACAAATTCATTTTATAAAATTAACCCATCCTTGCTTCGGGCCGAAATTGCGTGTACGTGGAGAGTTTTGTCAGGATCTAAAGGAGTCCTGCTTCACGGCGCGTATTATCCGCGACCCCTGCCCTTTGCGACAATTGGTTCGCCCTGTTGCCGAGCAAACCAGCCAGTGAAAAACGTGAATGTGTCTCTCTCGATGAGATCCTTTCCTTTTCTGTCGAACGAGAATTATTCCGCCACTTCATAACTCACTTAACCACCTCGTGGATCACACGTTTTTCCGTTAGATATTTGTGTGTGTGCCCAGTGCATCGAAGGGATGTACGTGCATGTATACGGCTAATTGCCGACTTTGACTGATCCATTCGGGGGCAAGAAAGCCGCGTGCTACGTGGCTTATCTCAGCTCGGTTGAAAATACTGGGTGAGTTCTCTATACGAAGTTATTCTCGATCTGGCCCTTACGTTCGTTTTTCTCTCCTTGTTTATAGGCTTTTTATCTGGAGTTAGTTTTGTTGGGAATTTTCATTGGGAGTTACTTTAATAAGAGCTATTCCGATAGAGGCTCTTTCGTAGGAGCTGTTTTAGCGTGAATCATTTAATGCGAAGCCACGGAATCTGGTCCTGATCTGGTTATGCGACTGGAATATTCCGCTCCGGTGTTAAAACTTCTGCCTATTCGCTCAGGTAGGTAGCAAAACACGGAAGAAAATGTGAAAATTTTACAAAATAAATTGATACAACAGTCGAAAAATCTGGAAAGTAAATTACAAGAACAGTCTGATAATTTGAAGGATGAATTTCTAGAGCAATCAAAAGGGCTCGAAGATAAACTAGTTGTAAAAATATCAAAAGAGACAAGAAATCTGCAAGAAAATGTTGAAGAAATACTATTCCAGCAGGATAACAAAATTAAGAATCTCGAATAAATCATGGCAGGATTGAGAATATCCGGGGAACCGTCATCAGCAGAGAGTACCAGAAAATAATGAGGCCCAAACTGTGGTAGGGCCAGTGGGAACTTCGAAATTAAAAATTAAACCATCGACATTCGGTGGGAAGTCATCTTGGCCTAACTATTTCAAACAGTTCGAAGCGGCAGCAAAGGCGAACGGATGGACGGCCAGTGAAAAAGCCACTTCGTTAATTGTGGCCTTGAGGGGGGACGCTAGCGATGTGCTACAAATGATGCCGGCAGAAGAACAAGAAGACTTCCACAAGCTGGTGAACAGGCTAGAGATGCGTTATGGCCAGGCGCCTAGCCCGGTTGGCATATCCTACAGCGCCTGATGAATTCCTGCAATGTTTGACGATGCAGACCTTGGTAGATGGAATCCGTGACCCGGACAACCAGCAGGCATTGAGAATGGCCCACCCTAAGACATCCAAAAACGCATTGGCCTACGCTTTGGAATACGAGGCGGCGAAGCGAGTCTCAAGAGGACATGTCAAGGTACGAGCTGCCATGGACTCCCAAGAAGAGGAACCCGCCAGCGTCAAGGTGCGATCTGCTACAGAAGAACAGCACAAGGAGTGTGCCACCGCGGAGGATGTTCGCCGCATTGTGGAACAACTCCTGAAGCAGAAGAATCCGCTGGTGTGTTGGAATTGCCAGGAAGAGGGACATGTTCGTAGGCGGTGTCCCAAGGCCAGGCAGGAACCTCCACGAAGGAAGCCACAGGGAAACTAAGCCGGGTCGGTGCAGAGGGACAAACATCGACCCGTATTCAAAGGCCCCCAAAGACAAGAGCCACGAAAGTAATAGCCCTGCGGCGATTAACCAACAGTGTCTTCGTGGATGCCACCATTGATGACATCCCTCACACCATGTTATTGGATACGGGTGCGACGAAGACTACCTTGAGGCCCGACGTTATCAAGTCATCAAGATGCACCGAGCCGACTAAATGGAGACTGAGGACAGCAACCAGAACATCAGCGACTGTCCATGGTGAAGTAGAGGTGACCATTACGATTGGAGCAACTCCCATCAAACACCGGTCGCTGGTAGCAGAAATAGAGGATGAGGCGATTCTGGGCATGGACATCATGTGTGCTCATGGGTTCCAGTTGGATCTGAAGCGTGGCGTAATGGCGGTTAACAACGAGGAGTTGGTTCTACATCAACGAGAGGACGTGGCCGCTCGAGTTGTTCTCGCAGAAGATGTTGTATTGCCCAACAGAACCGAGGTTATAGTTGACGCGAACCTGAATGGCGCTTTCCAAGATGGGCAAGTCATTATGGTCGAACCTAATACCGACGACCAGAAGATTGGAAAAGGAGTTCTCGTTGGAAAAATGTTGTTGACAGCGAGGAAGGAGCCTAATGAATATGAACTGTTTCCCCGTCAACATCAAGAAAGGTACGGTCTTGGGAAGCTGTGCCATGGTGTCCTCCATCTCCCGCCAAATAGAAGCACACGTACAAGAGACGAAGGTCCCGAAGAAGTTGTTGGAAATGGTCATGTCGACGGCCCAGGAACTGACTCCAGAACAAAAGACAAAAGCGAAGCACTTGATCTGTCAGTATCAAGATGTGTTCGAGGTAGAAAATGAACCTAAGGGAAGAACCGACATAGTCAAACACAAGATAGAGACCGGGGAAGAAAGGCTCATCCGTCAAGCTCCAAGGAGGTTACCATTGGCGAAGCGTGAGGAAGCAGAACGCATTATTCGTGAGATGGAAAAAGACAATGTAATTGAGCCATCGAGCAGCCCATGGGCGTCACCGGTAGTGCTTGTGAAGAAAAAGGATGGATTCACACGATTCTGCGTAGACTATCGATTGCTCAACAACGTCACCAAAAAGGACAGCTATCCTCTGCCACGGATTGCTGACACCCTGGACGGTTCAAAGATCTTCTCAACCTTGGATCTAAAGAGTGGTTATTGGCAAGTGGAACTAGCGCCCGAAGATCGAGAAAACACGGCGTTTTCCCTTGGTATGGGTCTATGGCAATTCATGGTGATGCCGTTCGGCTTATGTAATGCCCCAGCGACATTCGAGAGGCTGATGCAGACGGTTCTGAAGGGTCTGACCTGGACAACGTGCATGGTATACCTGGATGACATAATTGTGGTGGGGAAAACTTTCGACGATCATCTGAAGAACCTGGAAGGAGTGTTCCAGCGGCTTCGCGGAGCTGGACTAAAGCTTAGTCTCAAGAAGTGCCACCTGTTCCAGAAGGAAGTGAATTATCTAGGCCATATTGTTAATGGGAATGGAATCGCCGTGGATCCACTGAAGATTCAGGTCGTGAAGGACTGGCCAACTCCCAAGAACAAACACCAGATAAGGAGTTTCCTAGGCCTATGCACTTACTATCGTCGCTATGTTCCCGGATTTGTGGACATCGCTAAGCCGTTGACAAAACTCACCGAAGAAGGTCGTCCGTTTGAATGAGACCAACATTGCCAAATTAGTTTTGAACAACTAAAACAGTACTTGATAAGTGCTCCTATCCTAAGTTACCCTCTCCCAGAAGGCAAGTTCATCGTGGACACTGACGCTAGCAATGTTGGTATCGGTAGCGTACTGTCCCAGATACAAGAAGGGCAAGAGAAGGTAATTGACTACTTCAGTAAAGTCCTGTTAAAGCCGGAACGAAATTATTGCGTCACTAGAAGGGAATTGCTAGCTGTGGTAAAGTCCATAGAACATTTCTACAAGTACTTATATGGCAAACACTTTCTCCTGAGGACGGACCATGCTGCTTTAAAATGGCTCATCCGATTCAAGAATCCTGAAGGACAAGTCGGACGATGGATCGAACGACTTCAGGAATACGATTTTCAAATCCAGCATCGGGCCGGAACTAGCCATAGAAATGCCGATGCTTTGTCGAGAAGACTTTGTGCCGAAGACTGTAAGCACTGTAGTCGGCTGGAGGAGAAAGTGGCCACGACTGCGAGGACGGCCGTCGTAGACAAATGGCAAGGTGAAGAATTGCGACGAGACCAGGAGAACGATCAGGATTTGAAATTGGTGCTGGAATGGAAAAGTAGGGAGGCAAGGCCTACTTGGGAAGAGATAGCACCGTGTGCATGTGCACCATCCGTGAAATCGTACTGGGCGCAGTGGGACTCCATTGTGCTGGATCATGGTCTTCTGAAACGAACCATCGAGAACCAGGAAGGCACGGAACAGAAGACACAGTTACTGATCCCCAAGAATAGGGTGCCGGAAGTTCCGAGGGAACTTCAGGATGGAACTTCGGGAGGGCATCTGGGAATCAAGAAGACTATGGAAAAGGTGCGCGAGCTGGGTGCACTGCAAGGAAGGCGTAAAGGACTGGTGTAGGAAGTGCGTAGTCTGCGCAGCCAGTAACGGCCCCCACAGACGAGGCAAGGCTCCCATGAAACAGTATAACGTGGGAAGTCCTTTCGAAAGAATTGCCATAGATGTAGCCGGCCCATTTCCACAAACGAATAGTGGAAATAAGTACATTGTCGTGGTGATGGACTACTTTAGCAAGTGGGTTGAAGCATACGCCCTACCAAACCAAGAGGCGATAACTATTGCTGAAGTCCTTGTCCGAGAATGGATCAGTCGGTAGGCGCGCCCATGGAGCTGCATTCAGATCAAGGAAGGAACTTTGAATCGGCTTTATTCAAGAACGTGTGTACTCTGCTCGGCGTCCGGAAAACTAGAACCACTGCACTTCACCCGCAATCAGACGGAATGGTGGAAAGATTCAACAGAACCATCAACCGACATTTGTCCAAGGTAGTCTCCGACTGCGTGAGCGGTCTACGCAGAAAAATGGACGACATTCACAATCAAGTGCGTCACAACATACAGACAGCCAGCGACCGAATGAAGGAGCATTATGACATCAACGCTCAGAATGGGGGATACAAACCTGGAGCGCTGGTCTGGCTTTATAATCCTCAAAGACGTCGAGGTCTGTCGCCAAAACTGCAGACATCTTGGGAAGGTCCTTACAAAGTAATGAAACGTATCAACGATATCATCTACCGCATCAGGAAGGTTCCGCATGGCAAACCCAAAGTTATCCACTTCAACCGAATGGCTCCTTACAACGGAGAAGAAAATGAGGGGACAGTACAACGGACGCAAGGTTCCGAAGTAAACTTCGAAACCTTCATGTTTCATTACGCCACAGGAAGTAAGGTGCGATTCAGAGTGACCATAGAGAGACAGCAAGACCTTTTTCAAGTGTCACCAGAGTACAGTCTGGCCCACTGTGTGGCACAAGACCTAAGGATGTCCAAGGGGATAGCCCAAGTCTTCCGGAAGAAATTTGGTCAGGTCGAGGAACTCCTAAGACAGCACCCCATGGTGGGCAAGAGCCTGCAGATCATCCACACGGAGGCGGAACGAAGACGACACGTGTACTACTTAGTCACCAAGAAGACATCAAGCGGTAAGCCTGACTATCGCAGTATTTGGAGAGCTTTATGCCTGAAGAGACAGCTGGTGGAAGGCAAGGAGACGAAATTAGCCATTCCCAAGATAGGCTGCGGACTAGATGGGCTGGATTGGAGGGTCGTTCGCAGCATGATAGAAGTCATCTTCAACGGAACGGGAATTGAAGTTCTAGTCTGCAGTCACCACCAACAGGCAGCTGTTGGCAGTAGGAAAACCGTAGACTGCTATTTCTTCCAGACCGGATGTTGTAAAGAGGGACCAGCATGCCGATTTCGACATTCTCCTTCAAGGCTATCACGAGGAACGTTCCGAGACGAAACGTTTTTAAGAAGGGGGCAGTGTGACGATTGCGGTGCCAGCCCGTCTGATGCGTCACCGCCAACGCGTCTTAGACGAGAAGCTTCGGACGCTTCGACATCACGTCAGCGATGGAATCAATCTGAGAGTTTCCGTCGCGCACTCGAATGTTCGAAATAAATAACCCCGGCTTATAAAACACGCGGCCGGTGAATTCGAAAAGGAATTCAGCATTTGACAGTTCAGAATTGAAGTCGCGTTATAAACTTTCGCTCGGCTGTTAAAATAAATTACGTATAAGTTTATAATACAGAATCCTTCATGAATTTAAGTAAATCAAATGCAATAATAGTATATTATGCAACAAGTTTTATAAACGGCATTTTAGTCACGAGTTTTAATTAGGCACGAGCGAAGCGTAGCGGAGCGAGTATTTAATAAACGAGTGTCTAGAGAAGTTTATAAATCGAATTGCATACTATACTTTTTCTACGACCAACACAAAAATACTAAAATTCGGAAATTGTGCCGTGACGCCGTGACTAAAACGCACAAAGTCACAGCGTGTCAATGTGTATTTAAAAGATCGCTTAGAAACGTGGAAACAATGGGCGCGTTTAGCGAACAGCAGCTGCTGAGTTGCTTACTCAGCAATCGTTTGTGATTGGCTATTACCTTAATGTGAACCAATCACAAACGATTGGTGAGTAAGCAACTCAGCAGCTGCTGTTCGCTAAACGCGCCCAATAATACGATAACTTGTGTTTTAAAGATGAGAGTAGAAAAAATAATTTGTTACATTTATAAGGAAAAATGCCATGTAGGTAACACCACTAAGGAATATGACAGAAAACAAATATTAAAAATTAATTTGAAAACTTCATTCAAAATGAAAGTAAAGACTGATTTACATTAGGATTATTTCATATTTTTATATCAATGGAATGACAGCAGTATCCAAAATGTTCAGTTGGCAACTGTATATTTTACACTCACCTGAACGTGATATGTGTAATGTAGCAGCATTTGTTACGTCAGCATTAAATGTTTTAGCATGTACTTCCTTTTTTAATTCTATGGTTTTGCCTAAAAAGATAATTATAATTTAATATTTGGTTTTGTACCTGAAACAGATGAATGCATTGATGTATTTGCACTGATTTCATATAAATCATCTAGTTCATTCAAATTCATTGTTACACCTAAAATATAAAGGTAAATCATCTTGATGTAGTTGACAAAATAATTTTCTAGTCCTAGGCCTAGATAATCAATAGCTTTATTCGTTTTATGCCGCAGACTGTACCAAGTCACTAATGGCCGATTTCTTCACCGTGTTTATCCTAAGGTTAATTTATCTTTCAGTTAGAATGTGGTGTACAATTGGTTGTAGATAAACTAATGTCACATTCTAACTGATAGATAAATTTAACCTAGGGATAAGGCGGTGAAGAAATCGGACATAAGTCACTTTATAAACTAATTAGTTTTTAAAATTTAGTTTTAGATGTAAGACGTTACATCTCACCAGGTATGCATCGATAATATTTTAGATATTTAGAATAATAATTATTCTAAATATTTTAGATATTTAGAATAATAATTATTCTAAAATGAAAACTATTGATGCATATCCAGTCAGATGCAACGTTTTCCATCTAAAACTAAATTTTAAAAACTAATTAGTTTATAAAGTGACTTATGTCCGATTTCTTCACCGCCTTATCCCTAGGTTAAATTTATCTATCAGTTAGAAATCAGTAGAACATATAATAGGATGATCGTGAATTTTACTGGTCTGTTTGTCCTCTTGGAATTATACGGTCCAATTGTAGACTACATAAAAATTTTAATTTCGTATATTACTCTGACGTTAATTCTATAGTGGTTGTATAATGCACTGTACTTATTTTAAATGTACTTAAATATAATTTGTTTTGTGAAACTGTGTTTTATTTTCGGTTTTACAAGTTATTGCTGGGTTTCACCAACACTAGATACATGTAATCATCGACTAAAAGTTAATATTGCTGTTGATTTTTGTTAACTTTTAAGCACTTGTTGCATTTTGATTTGTTTAAATTAAAGATTCTGATTTAATTTTGATGAGATCTCGTTTTTTCTAACGTTTATTTTTCAAAAAATTCTAAAGATTATTGTACATAGTTAACAAATTAATAACAAATTTTTGAAATGAGTCTTTAACATACACCGCCCCTTGAAGAGTCCATGTTCTTCAACCGCTTTGTTGACGTGTTTAGAGTACTGGATCGGTTGGTAACACACATATTTTGTTGACAGATCTTTTGGCTGTAAAGTTTGAAAATTTGATTGTCACAACACGAACTATTCCATCGCTGCCTGGATGCAATTGTACGATGCGTCCAATTCGCCACTGTTGAGGAAAAGTCTCTTTGTCATTGACAATTACAATAGCATCTTCTTTTAATAAAGTTGACGAATTTCTTTGCCATTTTGTACGTTGTTGTAAGTTTAGTAATTACTTCAGTTTGCCATCGTTTCCAAAAATGTTGCATTCATTTTTGCAAATGCTGGTATTTATTAAGTTTGGATTCATTAATATCAGTAAAGTCCTGATCTGGTAAAGATGTTAATGGCTTTCCGATTAAAAAATGTGCAGGAGTCAATGGTTCTAGATCTGACGAATTATCTGATAAAAGTGATAAAGGTCTTGAATTTAAAATAGCTTCGATTTGAGTTAGAACAGTATAGAATTGTTCAAATGTTAATGATGTGTTGCCTAAAATTCTTTTTAACTGAAATTTTGTGGATTTTACTCCAGATTCCCAAAGTCCACCAAAATGTGGAGCATGTGGAGGATTAAAATGCCATTTGATATTATCATTTGCGGTTAAATCAATGATTGACTGTTTGTTAGCTTCAAAAAACTTACGAAGTTCTGAATGAACACCAACAAAGTTGGAACCGTTATCTGAATTGATTTGATAAGGTTTACCTCTTCTGGAGATAAATAGTTTTAAACATGCAATAAAACAAGCTGAACTAAGATCACTGACTAATTCAAAGTGAATGGCTTTGGTTGCATAACAAATGAAAAGTGCGATGTAACATTTTTAGGATTTCTTGTTATCCTATCTTTTAAGAGAAATGGTCCTGCATAGTCAACGCCAGTAATATGAAATGGCACAACAGACTTTAATCGACTTGCGGGCAAGTTACCCATTATGGGATTATTATGAATAGTCTTATATTTTGTACAAATGATGCATTCATGCACTACCCTTTTTGCTAAACTTTTTCCGGCAATGGGCCAATATGTATTTCGTATTAAAGAAATTAACATTTGAGGTCCACAGTGGAATACTTTTAAATGTTCGTGTCTCATAATGAGAAGTGTCAATTTATGTTTTGAGTGTTAAATTATTGGATGTTGTTTATTGTACGAATAATCTGAAAGATGTAATCTTCCACCCACTCTTAAAATAGGTACCTTTCTCATCTAAAAAAGGATTGAGAGAAAGAATTTTGCTAGTATGAGTAACAGAATTACTTTTTTGTAAACTATCAATTTCTGGAGAAAAATATTCCCTTTGAGCTATTTTAATCAATTGATACAATGATTGTTGTAAATCAGAAACCGATAGTGGTAAAAAATTTCTATTTATTGGTGTTTGTGTCATATTGTTTTTGAATCTAAAGCAATAAGCAATAACTCTTATGAGTTTATTAAATGACGAAAATCTGTTAAATATATAAGAACATTGAAGATCATCATTTAAAATATTTAAATTATTGATTGTGAATTTAAAACTATTTTTTGTTTCAAGTAGATCTTCATTTTTGAAAGATATGTTAGGTTGTGACTGCCAATTACTATCATCTAATAATAACCATGATGGTCCATACCACCACAAATTAGAATTAATAAGTTCTGATGGATTCATACCACGTGAAATAATATCTGCTGGATTGTTTTGAGAATTAACATGATACCAATTTGATTGTTCTGAATTATTTTGAATATCTGTTACTCTGTTTGCAACAAATGTAGTTCTTAAATAAGATGGAGATTTAATCCATTGTAATACAATGGTAGAATCACACCAATATGTTAATTTATGAATTTTTATGAATATGTTTTTGTATACCTTCTTTGTTAACTGAACAGCAAGAACAGCAGCACATAGTTCAAGCATTGGTAAAGAAATTTTATGCAACGGCGCTACACGTGACTTTGCACATACTAAGTGAGAAGATATGGTCCCATCAGAAGTTTTGGATCTAAGGTATATTACTGCGCCGTAAGCCTTTTTCACTTGCATCACTAAATGTATGTATTTCGTTTACAATAGATTGTTGCAAAACAATGTGTCTATTTACTTTTAGTGAATTTAAATTATAAAATTGAATCTTAAGTTGATTCCATCTTGAATGAAGATTTTGAAGTATGCTTTCATCCCAGCTTAATTTAAGTTGCCATAACTCTTGTATTATTAATTTTGCTATGACTATTATTGGTCCTAAAATTCCCAATGGATCAAAAATTTGAGAAATTTCAGAAAGAATAGTGCGTTTTGTAATTTTTTGATGTTTCACTTGTGTTGAAAATGTAAATTGAAAAGTATCTGAAAAAGCGTTCCAAATTACACCAAGTGTTTTTGCATTTTCATATTCTCCTAATTGTAAAACGTTAAATTCAATGTTTTTGTCTGCTATTTGTTTTAAAACTTTCGAAGAATTAGACAAATATTTTCTTAATTCCAGTTTTGCACTACCTAATATTATTTCCAATTCTTTTTGAATGTTGATTACTTCTTCAACAGATTCTCCACCGGTTAATAAATCATCAACATAAAAGCAATTAGCAATGATTTTACTGGTTTTGGGAAACTTTGTTTTGTTTTCTTCAGCTAATCTCATAACACACTTTGTAGCAAGATAAGGGGCTGAACTTGTTCCGTAAGTGACTGTGTTTAATTGATAAGTTTTGATATCATCTTTAGTATCATCGCGCCATAAAATTAACAGAAAGGATCGATGTTTATGTGAAATTTATATTTGTCGATACATTTGCATAATGTCTGCTGTCAAAGCAATATAATATTGCCTGAAATTTATAAGAATAGAGAATAAATCTCTTTGTACAGTAGGTCCTACCATCAAAAAAAACGTTTAAAGATTTGTTACTTTGACTTTTAGCTGATGTATCAAAAACAACTCGGACTTTAGTAGTCAAACTTGTAGTTTTAATTACGGGATGATGAGGTAAATAAAATGTATGTGTTTTGAAGTCATTTAGATTTACTTTTGTCATATGTCCTAATTCTTCGTAATCATTCATAAACTTTTGATATATTTTTTTTAATTGAGAGTTTTTATTAAGTTTTATAATTTAACAAATCTGTTTAGAGCCATTAACCTTGATTCGCCTAATTTAGAAGGCTGTGAATTAAATGGTAATGATACTATGAACCTGCCATTAGCATCTCGTTTTGTATTTAATAAAAAGTGATTCTCACAATGTTGTTCTTCTGAACTATATTTTGGTTGTGAAATTAATGGTTCTTCAAGCTGCCAAAATTTCATGATATCTTGATGCAAATCTGAATGTAAAGCATGAAAATTTAGTCCTTGAACATGATTGACTGAATTTAATTTTTTAGGAAGTGAAATGATTCCAGAAAGAATCCACCCTAACTTACTCTTTTGTAGTGATATTTTGTTATTTGCATGAGTTAAATGAAACTGTCCAACTGATAATAAATCGTAAAAGTGTACAGCTCCAATTAAGATGTCTATTGACTTACTTATGTTGAATTCTGGATCAGCTAAAGTGATGTCTTCCGGTATGTTTAACATTTCATAAGTAAATGTCATAGAAGGAATGTTTTCAGTTAGTTTGGGAACTAAGCATGGTAGTGTTAAAGTGAATTCAGTGTTTTGTGATTTAATGATAACATTAGTGCGTGTTTAGAAGAAACACCATTGATACCAAAAATATCAATATTTGCAATCTGTGTTTTGAGTTGTAATTTCTTACAAAAATCCTCTGTGATAAAATTTGTTTGCGAACCTGAGTCCAATAAACACCGCGCTGTAACATATTCATTGGAAGATTTTTTTACTTGAATTAATGCGGTGGAAAGTAATATCTGATTATATTTACGAGACATGCATTGATTGACAATTGTATTTGTTGGGACTTCTGTCACCTTGACAGAAGAATCTTGTTTGACATTTCTTGTTAATGAATTGCTTGATGATGATGTTTGTTGGTTTGTTGAACTTTGTAAATGAAGCAAAGTGTTATGAAATTGATGGCAAATTTTGCAACTATAAGTTGATTTACAATCTGAAGTTTTATGATTATCTCTTAAACAGTTTTTACACAACTTAGTTTGTTTTGCATATTCATATCTAGCTTTAGTATCAATTGAAAGATATTTCTTGCAAAAATATATTTGATGATCATTTGAGTTACAATAATGGCATTTACGATTAGTAGTCGTCACATGTGTATGAGTTTTTTGTGTAAAGTGAGAATTAGAATTATATTTATTAGAATGTGTAATATTTTTAGATGTATTGAATGTCTGTTTATCATTTACATGAATGTTTTCCAAAAAATTACATTGTTCTGTTAAAAATTCATTAAACTCCTCAATTGTGGGCAACTTATTTGACATTGAATATTTACTAAATGCACGTTTGGATAAGTTATCTAGTTTTTCATACATTAAATGAATTATTATTGCATCCCAATAATCTACAGCTACATTTAAACTTTTGAGTGATCTTAAATGCTTATTTAAGTTGTCTTGTAAATTTCTTAAATCAGAATATGATTCTTTCTTAAATGACGGTATGTCTAAAATAGCTTGAATGTGACTATGAACAAGAATGTAATGTAGTGAAATGAAACAGATGAATAAAGTGGGTTGTTGAAATAAGCAATAAATACGTGTTTGATATGCTACATTTGGCGACGAGGATAAGCGAACTTTTTACTGAGAAGAAAAGAATTTTGGTGAAGTCTAACTAGTGGATTCGTAGGTGAACACCTATGAATACCTTGTGAGCGACATTTTATGTAATTTATGCATTGCCGCCTGAAAAAAACAGTAATACAAGTTGGGTGACATTTCTGACAGAAGAAAAAAATTTGTCATGAGTGCGGACGGCAACGCAGGTGGACTTTTAGCTCATTTTGCTCCATTTTTGCTTGGAATAGATGATGTTTCGGCAGCTTCTACTGCACAAAGACGATGGTTAGGACGATTTGAAAATATGCTTGAAGCTTTAGGAATGACAGACAGATGACAAGCGAAAGAAAGCCATGCTTTTACATTACGGAGGTGAACATATGTATGACATCTTCCAAACGTTAACTGTAAGAGATGAATCATTTGAAGCTGCTACTACTGCCCTGACCATGCATTTTCAACCAAAGAAAAATACTATATATCAGATTTATAATTTTCGGCAAATGAAACAAACTCCTGATGAATCCATTGACCAATTTCATACTAGACTACAAACACAGGCTGCTTTGTGTGAATTTGGTTCGTCAAAAGATAATGAAGTGAAAATGCAGATTTTAATTGGAACAAAAAAATCCAAGATTGCGTCGTTAAGGTTTGCAAGAGCAAAGTTGATCTCTGAATGACTTACTAGATGCTGGAAGAAATTACGAATTGTCGGAAACACAAGCTGCGGCAATGGAAGGTGAACGGAATACAACAGTTGCCCGTGTACAGAAAATTAGTTGTAAGTACTGCTCAAAGTCTCATGGTAAAGGAAAATAAAATTGCCCAGCATGGGGTAAAACGTATCGTCGATGTGGAAAGAAGAATCACTTTGATGTTGTCTGTAAACAGAAACAAAAATATTTTCAAAAAGAAAAAGAAAAGCCACAAAAAGCTAAGCAAGTTAGGATGCTCGAAGTAGATGATGACAGTGATACGTCAGGTGGTGTTTTCAATATATTCAGAGCATCAACGGGAATGCCAAAAGCTGAGATACTTTTAGGAAAACATAAAATCAAAATGAAATTTGGCATTGATACTGGTGCAGATGATAACGTGATCTCAAAAAGTACATTTTTGAAATTACGTCCTAAGCCAACTTTAATAATGACTGAGCATAAGATGTATGCATATGGGCAAAGTGACCCCTTGCCAACATTGGGGATGTTTAAGGCAAGGTTCCACTTCAAAAAGTCAGAAACAGTTGACACTGTTTACGTAGTTGATGTAATTGGAGAGCCGTTGATGTGTAAGAAGACCGCAGAGGCACTGGGAATAGTTACGATAACTCATGGTGTTACAAGGAACATTAGTAATTCAAAGTCACTGATAATAAAACAGTATCCAAAATTGTTCGACGGAGTTGGATGTTTCAACGGGGGCGAGATTCATCTACATATTAATGATAAGATACCTCCCGTGGCTCAACGGTATCGGAGAATACCATATAATTTACAGAAAAAGGTTGAAAAAGAGATTCAGCATCTTCTGGACGAAGATATCATCGAGAAAGTGAAAGGAGAGGCTACCCCATGGGTATCCCCGATAATATGTGCTCCTAAACCAAAAGATACCAATCCTGATGCAATAAGGATGTGCATTGATGCCCGTGAGATTAATAGAGCAATTTTACGGGAACGACATGCAATGCCAGTTTTTGAAGACATTGTGGCCATTGCTGATGGTGCGAAAGTATTTTCTAAACTTGATTGCCGACAGGGATTTAATCAGCTCGTTTTGGATAAAGAATCCAGGGCGGTTACGACATTTGCTACTCATTGTGGACTATTTCGATTCAAGCGTTTGTTCTTTGGAGTGAATTCTGCGCCTGAAGTTTTTCACAACCTAATAAGACAAATTCTGGAAGGGATACCAGGCCAATTTAACTTGATTGACGACATTTTTATTTGCGCTTGTAATGTGATGGAGCACGATAAGATTCTTCATATGGTTTTGAAACGACTACAAGACTCTGGACTTACGCTTAATTTAGATAAATGCCAATTTAGTGTGAGTAAAATGGAATTTTTCGGACACGTTATTTCTGCAGAAGGCATAGAACCAGACCCGAAAAAAGTCGATGCAGTCAATCCATCTGATGATGGATTAATTTTAAGGGGTGATCAAATTTTATTACCAAAAGCTTTACAACAAAATGCACTTGATCTTGCCCATGAAGGACATCAAGGCATAGTGAAAACAAAAGCTCTGCTGCGAACAAAAGTATGGTTTCCTGGAATCGATGATGCGGTGGAAAAATTGGTTAAAAATTGTATTCCGTGTATTGCAGTGACGCCTACTAAGACACGAGATTCTATACAGATGTCCAAGTTGCCAAGGGAACCTTGGTCCGAGTTATCTCTTGATTTTTTAGGTCCAATAGCTGATGGACGATTAGTTTTGGTTGTCATTGATGACTATTCGAGGTATCCAATAGTTAGAATTTTACCGTCAAACATGGCAAAGACGGTAATACCGGTTATTCGAGGAATATTTGCTGATTTTGGGATACCAGATGTGTGCCGAACAGACAATGGTCCACCTTTTAACAGCGAAGAGTTTAAAAGGTTTGCAAGCGAGCTTGGTTTTAAGCACAGAGCAGTAACCCCGTTATGGCCAGAAGCAAATGGAGAAGTGGAAAGGTTCATGAGAACTTTACAGAAGACAATTCTAACAAGTGTCACTACAGGAAAGCAGTGGTCCAGTGACCTTCAACAATTTTTAATAAACTATCGCGCTACGCCACATTCTACAACTGGGAAAGCTCCTGGAGAAGTTTTATTTTTTAGAAAGTTTCACACTAAATTGCCTCATTACCAACCGTACGTCACAAACTCTGATATCAGGAAGCGAGATGAAATTATGAAAAAAAAAATGAAAACCTACGCTGACACAAAAAGACATACAAAAGCTCATCAATTGGTGGTAGGAGATAAGGTTCTACTGAAACAAAGAAAACTTCATAAGTTAATGCCACCATTTGATCCGGTTCCTTTTGTAGTGTCCGAAATTAAAGGAACACAGATAAGTATAACACGAGGAAGGCAAGTTTTATTACGAAATTCGTCTCTATTGAAAAAATTCAGCATCACTCTCCAGCACGTGACTATGATGTGGATGACATTGCACCAATCAATAGGAAAAGAGAAGGAAAAGAATTACTGGAGCAAGTAGAGAAGGATAGTACCGATAAAGTTCCTGATACCAGACATAGTAGCGATAAAGTTCCTTATACTAGACCCATGCGTGAAAAAAAATACCAGAAAAATTTAAAGACTATATATTGAAGTAAAACTTACATGGGTTTAGAGTTTAGTTAGTTCTGTTGCATTCTACTTAACTTTATTCTTTAATTTAAGAAAGGGAGAAATGTAATGTAGTGAAATGAAACAGATGAATAAAGTGGGTTGTTGAAATAAGCAATAAATACGTGTTTGATATGCTACAAGATGCGTTTTGAAAATGTGATTGAAGTAAATCCCAAGCCAAAGTGTAATTTTCTGAAGTAATATTTATGTTTTCAATGACAGCCAAAGCCTTACCCACAAGTGAACATTTTAAATATTGCAATCGCTCAAAATCTGTTAACTCCATATTGTTATGAACTATTGCCAAAAAAGAATCTTTAAATTCTAACCAGTTATTGGAATCTCCATTAAATGTATGCAATTTTATTGAAGATAGAATGTTTTTTTTGACACTGACAATTTGATTTGTCATAATTGATTCTTTGTGTTTAGTCTGAAAACTTTCAAGACAAATCTTTGCTTTTGCCAAATTTTGGAAATAGGTATTTTTAAAATGAAGAATTTCTTCATTAGACAAAGATCTTTGATAACAGGTAAGCATTGACACAAGTTCATTGAAATTGCTCAAAAAAGGTTCAATTTGAGCAATTCTAATTTCTAATTCAAACTTATCAAGCTCTTCTAATTCTCTATGTGATAAACTATTTATATAATCAGCAAAAGAATCTAATTCTGAAATGATGTTGTTGACTTTTGATTGTGTAATGTCAGCATTTGACAATTTTAAAGGCATTTTTTTTTATATTCTACTATAGTAAAGCCAATAACAAATATAGATGGACCTTACCAAGTCAATAAATCCTGATATTATCTTCGAGAAGTTGTTGGAATTGTAAGGGGTGTGGGGTTAATTTTGGGAATTTAATTAAAATAATTTTGACAGATAAAACAGATCCAGGTGATCTCCTCCTTACCGTGGCCGTTAAGGTGGGGTAGCGGATCGCTGCCACCACCGGAATACTTGGGGATTCCGGACCCCTTAAATTTAGAAATGAACTATTTAAAGAGAACAACGAATTGGCGGAGGCTTTGGTCCTTCCAGACTCCGGGACTGTTAGAAATTCTCATGATCAGCGCATACACAAATCAAACACGTCAAATAGGGTTAAAACGTATTAATTTGATAATGTTAAACATCAAAAGGGCTAACAAAATTTACATCACGTAACAATGAAAAAGGTTACAAGTACCTGATTTCTAGAGGCGGCGGGGAAACTCAACTCCGGAGGAACTCCGGGGGTTCAGTACTTCCTCGGTTCTTCCGGGGGTTAAGGGGGGTGGAGGCCGCAGGGGGTGGCACTCGCGTACTCAACAAAATTTTATAATACAGAAAGAAAGAAAATTTAGAAAAAAAAGACTCCCTCGTCAGGGAAATAAAACAGTTTTTTTTAATTTTTGAAGTTATCAGAATCATTGAAATTAAAAAAAAATAGACAACTGATTTTTAGAATAGCTGGACCAGGAATGACTTTTTGAAAAACTCCCCGTCCGCGGGACTTCAATTTTGTTTATCTTAGCCCCCCTTTTCTTCGTTGCTCTCCCAGGACGTGCTGCTATCCTGGCGAGCTCGACAAAATTTTGAACTACCGAACCGGAGGGAGGGCAGAGGGTAAATCTTTCTCACGTCTTGGGTTTCTTAGGCGCCAATGTTTATCCCTGCGTTATCTAAGTGACTACTTGAGTTATCGAAATTTATTTAGTCTAACTGACTTCCGAGGTGCCAATCGGTTTATGAAAGGTTTCAACATTTTTTCTTTTTCTTTTCAAGCGTCAAGAACAAAGGAAGTTTGAATTTTTATTAAACGTTTAAATTTTGAAAAAACATTAAATTTTCACCTGTTTACAGAATCCTGCAACAGTGGCAAATATCAGCTTCAAGTTGTAATTACAGCCAAGGCAGGAATCGTGTTGCTAACTCTCAAAATGGTGAAAATTATAACTGCAACAAAATGTGCTTGTTTTAATAATATGTCGTGGACAATCTTCGTTCAGGAACGAGTATCTTAACTTCCACGGCGATGGAAAAACTCCGCAAAACAGCCGAAGTCCAATGCTTGATGATTTGAATCTTGAGCTAGGGACCTTGTTATCTTTAGCTATCGATCCTGATGCAGTACTCCGTAGCAAAGGCAGAAGTCCGCTACACAACTTGATTGAAGAGTCTTAAACCAGGGACCTTGGTGTCGCTAACCAGTAATTCTCTTCACTTGCAGTAATCCGCAGCAAAAGCAGTCCGCTTCAAAAAATGGTTGTTCGTCTCACTTGGAAAATTCTTGGATTCTTCCAAATGATCCGGCAAACGAAGGACCAAAAAATATGTTGATTTTTGTTAACTTTTAAGCACTTGTTGCATTTTGATTTGTTTAAATTAAAGATTCTGATTTAATTTTGATGAGATCTCGTTTTTTCTAACGTTTATTTTTCAAAAAATTCTAAAGATTATTGTACATAGTTACATAATTATAAATATGAATTTTAAATAACAACACACTTGATATCTTAATAACAAATTTTTGAAATAATTCTTTAACAATTGCTATGGTTACACATGGTAAAATCATAACAATATTTATTTTTAACGTATGATTATATTTATTTCGTGTTGATAAATGATAAATGAAAACTAAATATTGAAATATCAAAGGTTATATTTGGGTTTGGAACTACGGTTACTTTTTCCCCTAATTGTAGAGGCCGCTTTACAAGGTACTCCGACTTTCTATTGACTGACCCATCTATTTATGTATCATCTATGGTCTTAACTAACAATCTAAACTGGGTTATGACTATCAACATACCACCCCATGGCATGAACGCATTCGTGAACAGCTGACTTGCCGGAGTCAAATAATTGTTCATTTTGCGTATTAATAAGTAGTTTTGAATGAAAATTAATGTGATAACTTGTATCATGACTAATTCTTATGCTATTTGTAGCATCATTTATCAGTTTCGTAAACGTTTACTTACGTTTAGAATCGCACATTGGCTTTCACAGAATAAAATTATGGGTAAGAGCTTTTTATTTAGTGCCAATAGCTCACAGTTGTGTATTTTATACTGAAAGAATGAGAAACATTCCCCTGCTGTGACGGTACGCTTTTGGTCCTGTGGGAAATGTAAACAAATTTAGAGGTTATGTCAACTTCAAAGTTTTAATATTGGATGCTATTTCTATGCTTAATAATTCATTGGTTTTGCAAACAGTAGTCAAAAGAAACATCCTTGCTTATGACAACTTAAGCGACTGAACGCCAAATGGAACCACAGAAAATAGCGCTTATTAAGCTAAGTTCACATGCATTGCGGATACGCAAAATTTTTATTGCGGATCGTTTCTAATTGGTTCAAAATTCAAAATGAACCAATTAGAAACGATCCGCAATAAAAATTTTGCGTATCCGCAATGCATGTGAACTTATAGCGTTTTCGATTGACTGCACTAATGCGCACTCAGAATATCTTCATCTTGTTTCATTACATGAGGTTAAAAGAAGATGTAAATACACTGAGTGCAACCGGTGCAGATGAATCGAAAACGCTATTAGCTTAAAGAGTGAGCGATTAAAGCGTGTGAGCGCGCAAACGAAACGCACTCAAGGGCTGCGCTTTTTTAATACTCGAACTGGTATTTGTGTACACAAATACCATGAAAGTCGTTTTTAAAGTCGAGTTGGGTACACAACTGGGCGTTCGTAAAGTACTCGACGTTTAACTCGAGCGTGAGTTTCATGCACTAGAGGTATATTTTCGTGAGTAACGCGGTTCAATGCCTGGTTTAAAGATTATGTCATGGATTATATTGTCGCGAAAGCGTGTTGGTTGAAATATATCTGTGGTACGTGGAAAAAAAGAAAACATAAAGGTTGACAGATGACAAATTTACTGCACACGCGTGCATTTAAAATATGTAAACCGGATTACAACGATTACCAGTCGAAAATAATCGAACCATGGATGCAGAAAATGTACACAGGTCGAAAGGTTCATCCAATTGTTACAGTAACCGCGTTCAAAAATTGTAACCATGACGTCACAGTTACTCACGAAAACGTTGTTGTTTAAAACACACCGTCTTTCATCCGTCGCGAAAATATCCCTCTAGTCAACAGAAGGTGCATTTGAGCAATTTCCTAAAAGCGCGGGAACATACGAACATAGTATAACCTTAAAATTAATAAATACAACAATTGTACAAACCATGGGTGATTCAAATAAGTATAGTTGCTACTATTGTAAAGTAAGTGATGTAAGTTGGGAAGAGATGCGATATCATGCATGTTTTCTTGGAAAGAGTGGAGCGATTTGTATTGATGAAAATAATGTAATATTATATGTAGAAGGTATGTACACAAGAGGCGTATTTGACTGATTTTCAGTAAATTCTATAAAGTAAAATTATAATAATTGTATTTATATATCTTCAGATGTGAATGCAAATCAAGTAGAAGAACCGAACATAGAAAATTTTGAAAACGAAAGTGATGTAAATACGATTCTCTTCCACCTCAGCTTGATTTCAGGTTATGTTTCTACACTCTAGGCGTTTTTAAATTCACGGGAGTTCGAGTAAGAAACACGAAAGTTCGAGCTAAATTAGATAACTCGAGCACCATGCACTAATGCATTAAAAAAACGCAGCCATTGTTGTATCATGCTACTACCGAGCACTCTGCTCTGGTGGTACCACCTACTTATTTTTGCATTCTAATCACATTCTAATTCAGGGTGGTATATAGTTCAGTGGCAAAATTACATATGCAGCTAACTTCAGTGTTGTATTGTACGTTTGCGAACGCACGTCTCCCGTCTTGCCGCGCTTTGGTACTTTGAAAATCATATACAATAAAAGAAACAGAAAGTCTGGTCCTTGTCCAACATTATTTTTTCAAAAGTGGATTTACTTAAGGCGTTTTCGATTGACTGCTCCGAGCAGCTCCAAAGCCTCCAGATCAAATTGCACATGCGCATATAGAGCGAGCACTTGTGGTGGCGTATTCGGATGGCTGTTGCTCTTTTAGGGATCAAGAATTGGCGGATTCGATTGACGGATCAATCACCGTTCATCGGAGCACATTTAATCCGATCAAGTGCAATTCTGTCATGAACTGATCTGGATGGGTGTTGCACTAGAGCGGATTAGGACTGATCTCAATCGAAAACGCCATTATATTGTGGTAATACGTTATGCACAATGAATGATTTGTGTAGTAGCAATATACAGAAGCCTCACAGTGGAAAACTAGTTTTTACAGTTTGTTTTGTCAAAAAAGCTTTAAATTATTAATAAATTGTAAGTATATAATTATCAAAGATGTGTAAGATTGAGGTATGTATTAAAATGAGAGTGATTCTAGCCTACAAAAAAGAAGTAAATTTTTCTAAAAGGTTCTTTCACTGTCATTGCTGTTTTAATTGAACAGATTGAACTCATAGGCTACTGCGTAACCTGACATTTCAATTAAAATTTTTATTAAAACGCTAATTCTTACATACTCATGCGCACACTGACGAGAGCATGTTTACCACTGTTTTAAAATGGTTGCAATTTTAGACGCACTTTGCGACTGCTGTTTCACAATTAGAATACCAAAACAACAGGGTTGCAACTAGTTACCACGTTACTAAGGAGGTACCACCGTCGTCAGCTTGCAAGCATGAATTAGAATGACCCCCTTAGAGTTTAGAGCATGAAGGACTTCTCGAGTTAGCAGTTCGAACTCCGAACGTACCCAAGTCTGCGCGAAAGAGCGCACGCGCACGTGTGAATGCAGCAGCTATTCTCAGAACCAGGGTTGCCGTTTCTAGTAAAATTGTATTTTTCTAGTACATTTGAGAACAGAAAATACGCTGGTAACAGTTGAAATCAAAAAAATCGGGAAATGTCAAAATAAATCGACACGTTTATAAATCGAAATGTTTTTTTTTATATTTTCATAGTGTGAAAATGGATTTATTAGAAATAGGTTAGAATTATTTGACGGTATGTCAGTTTATAGGTAATTAGGTTAATTTTTTTGAAAGGTATGTATGTATTGTCGTCAAGTAGACAATGACAAATAGAACCAAATTTACAATTGGAAAAATTTCATTTCCCTTTTTTTTAATTCAGCTGCACATTTCAGACTAATTCTAGTACAAAATTTCAAAATTATTTAATTTTAGTCAACATGTCAAGTCAAACATATTCCACGTTTTTGAGATACAGAATTTTCAGTTTACTTTAAGATATTTCAGAAATGAGTGTAGATAGAAGAGATTTTTTGTACGTTATTTTAGACCTCAAAATAGCACACCTTTCTTTTATAATTTAACCGTCTTTGTTTTTCTTATAGGTTACGAGCCTTTAGCCTTTAATTAGTTGTAATTCTGTGTTTTTGTTAAAACTTCAAAGTTTGTTGCAATGTTTGCCTAAATATTTTTTTTGTTAGAAATGTAATTTAATTTGTGTAGAAATACATATCACAATATAAACAACTTCTATTTTTTTTCATATTCCCACCTTAAAATAAATCTAGTACTATTTCGTTCTGTCTAGTACAATTTTGGTTACAGTTCTAGTACATTTGTGAAAATTAAAGTGGCAACCCTGCTTAAAACTTAAAATACCGCGTTGCCAAATTGATGCGCGTCAGCCGAGAGTTGTATCGGGAAATGTAATAATTCTTGAAAAGTACATAATCTGATTCAGTGGTCGGAATTTTCAAATTTTTTCACATTTAACATTTACTTTCTGCGAACGACAGTGATACGTAATCGGTTATTTGAAGATAAACATTACGCATCTACAGAACGCGGTTTGGTATTATAGATTGTAAAATGTGTCACTATCGACCCTAAACACAACAAAGAATGCTTTCATTCGATCTTTGTTTAGCCAACGGATAAGGTGGGAGACCTGAAGAAAATATAAGTAATCCGAGTGTAATCATTTCGTAAATTTGTGTCGAAATTAACATAATGGAGGCAGGAGATACTGTTAACGGTAACACTCACGTAAATGGTAAAGGAGAAGATGTGGGAGACGCACTGGGAAATACCAGGTAAATTTTACATTGATTTCAAATTGGGCAATAAATTTTTGAGTAAATTGTTGTGTTTATGTGTAGGTTACCAAAAAATAATGTTATTGCTCACATGCCAACAGACAGAAATGATCGGTTTTATAAAATGAACCACGAAAAACGAGGAGTTGCGATCATTTTTAACCATGAGTTTTTCAAAGTACCTGGATTGAAAGTTCGAGCAGGTACTCAAGTGGACTGTAAAAACTTTGTCGAACGCCTCAGAAGATTGCACTTTGATGTGTTTGTTTACAATGATTTAGAATTACAAGATGTTCAAGATAAAATACAAGAAGGTAATTCTTTAAAATGCGTTGGCAACAATATTTGAGATTTTTTTTTTATTACAGTAACATCTTTGGATCATTCTCGTCATGATTGCTTCTTACTGGCTGTGCTTACGCATGGAGAAATGGGGATATTATATGCTAAAGACAAAGCGTACAAACCCGATTCTCTTTGGAACCCCTTCACAGCAGATTCAGTACCTTCTTTAGCTGGTTTGTAGCATTTTTTTGTTTTTATAACGGTCAAATAATACTTTTTTAGTGGTTTTTGGTAATCCCACAGTTTCAGGACCTGACCTTGAAAACAAGTGAGCATTTTACGTGTGAAGTATGTATGTCATTGTTTAAATTGTGATAAACATGAAATGAAGCAAACATTAAAAAGAAACAAATTGAACTGGATATTGTTCTGAAATAAGTAAAGCATAAAATTACTGCACGTGTCCATAAAGCAATCACTGCTTTAAATCGTTTACAAGGCATTACAAGGTCAGGTCCCGAAACTGCAGGATTACCAGCTTGATATTTTCATCGCCAGTTAACTTTTAATCCAGTAATATAAGGATTTGTCTCCCGAATAAATCAAACGTAGATGAATATTTGTACCATATGTCCAAATAAATTTCTGATAAAGGTAGGTCATGGAGTGTAAAAATCTACAACAAGAAGCAGTTTTTGAAGTTAGTGACATATCAAGCTGTAAGATATGGCCAATTAAACTTCAATTTTACTTAACTACTCAAGAACTAGACAATATTTTAGTGTAAATAATGTAATAATTTATCTTCCATGACCTACCTTTATCAGAAATTTATTTGGACATATGTTATATATCTTTATGTAACTATTATAAACAACATGCAAAAAGTCCCCATCGATATCAAGCCGGCTTCTCATATTATTGGAGGAGGTCAGAGGTCATGAAGAATAGTTTCCTGCGAATATCTTGCTTTTTATTAGTCCAACAACAATTTAGGTTATTATAAAAATTGTAAATTAGACAAATTCCACACAAAAAAGTTTATAATATCCGTTCACTCGAGGCGAGTTTTCGCGATAGTAAAGTTGTAACTTTGTTACAACTTTGACAGCAAAAAGTAGTTTTCGCGGATAATGTTTTAACTTTAGCCGGAAGTGCCGCCATGTTCACTTTCAGTCAAGTTATAACGTTGGTCAAGAACAAAGTTAAAGACGTCATAGAACTGTCACTGCTTAAATTTGGTTAGATGTGATCTTATTCCACAGCAAATCCGAAGTCATGATTTCATGAATTTATACTATAGATTACAGAGAACTCCATTCATACTTTTTGAAATTCAAAAAAGCTTTAATTTAATGATTTTATTTGAACTGACAACCTTCAAGTAACAACGATTTTCGTTTTCGCGATAACTTAAAGTTGGAACTATAGAGATGTCATTTAAGTTACTTTCAGTTATAACTTCGCGTTTTAACTTTGTACCGCGAAAACTCGACTTCGGTTTCTTCGTCAGAGCAGGCCGTGCTCTCATTTCGTTTTTCGTTAACTTGCAGACATGAATTTTAATAGATGCCAGAATCTGACATGAAAAGTTTTAAGACAATTCCACACTACTGATCTACAAATACGAAGGAGCACCTGTTTTGATCTATTTGTTTTATCCATATGCATTACAATCGAGCTAGAAACGTCTCTCTCTGTCAGTAAACTCAAATCATCATGAAATTAAAAATAAACATAACCGTTTCATCTGACGTCTATATTTCATTGTGATACCAACAAAAATGTCACCCTAACTCGCCTACTCTGACAAGGAAACCAAGTGAACGGATATTACATTTTTGACGTACAATTAACCATTTTCATGGGCTGAGAATGCACCAATAGCGTATGATGCGTTCGTTTTTGCATCACCTCCGACTCCTCGAGGAGGAATGCAAGATGGTTCTTTTTTACATATTTCATGTTTTACATGTTTCAAAAAATGATTATTCTTATTTGGTTCTTCTCATCCTCTTCTCTTTTTTTGGTGTCATTCATTTTCACAATATTTTCATAACATTTGTGAGCAAATAATCCTAGAAAGGATTTACTTCATCATCTATTTCTATTGATATCAACAGAAGTGTCAGAAGAATTAGGGCTATTAGGGGTGATATTGAGGCACGATTTCTTTTTTCAGTTTAAATTGGCCTTTGGCTTTAACCACATCAGTCAGTCGCAGTTAATTTTTATGCGAGGTCACAAATTTTGACAACACAAATGTCCATGGACCAGGCGGGATTAGAACCTGCACCGACGAGCAGCGATGGCTTCTAAAGCCGACTAGGCTACCGCTCAGCTACTCGCCGATCCTTGACAGCGCGTTATTTAATAAAAATGTGTAGAAATTTTGTTTGTAGAGAATTGTCTAATATACAATTTTTATAATAATCTAAATTGTTGTCGGAATAGGAAGCGAGATATTCGCGAAAAATCATTTTTCGTGACCTTTGACCAATAACATGAGAAGCCGGCATGATATCGACTTTTTCATGTTATTTGTAAAGTTCTTCGCCTCTACGAACTTTGACGGCCGAAATAATAATTCACAACTAATTTGAATAAAGATATATTTCAATAACACCAATAATCTTACATCTATACGCCATATTCTATTCTCCAGTCTCTCCAACTTCGTTTATTTTTTATTTCCTGGTTGGTCAGTGCTGCCAACTGTTTTCTTACACTCGGCCATTCCTGCACTCTTGAGCGCCCTCTCTCAAAGGCGTTGTCGATTTGTGAATGCCGTGAACTAGTTAGTAAACAATAATCCTCTAACTTGAATGGCATACGAACCTTTCTCCGATTACTCTTGCACAGCTCACTTCGTTCCACCTGTTGTAACTCGTTACCCGCCTCTCTCGATTCAGTTCTCTCCGCTACGATTTCGAGTTCGCCTCCGTCCTCTTTCTCTTCTTGTCCGTCTTCGTCATCTTCTTCTTCTTCTTCTTCCTTTCCGTCTTCGTCATCTTCTTCTTCTTCTCCGTCTTCGTCATCTTCTTCGTCTTCTTCGTCTTCTTCGTCTTCTCCGTCTTCGTCATCTTCTTCGTCTTCTCTGTCTTCGTCATCTTCTTCTTCTTCTTCAGCTTTTTTGCGGAAGTTTAGGCACCAACAAATTCAATTTTAGGCGCCTAAAAAAAAGCTCATATACCGTCTATCTTATGAAAAACGCACGACACTATAACTCCGTTATTAATGATCCGATTTCAATAATTCAAAAAGCACATAACATTTTAGATTTTTTTAAATATGACATTTTTGTTAGACGATAGTCAACTTTTTTTTTTTCAAATAGCGGCAGATATTTTTTTTTACTCAGTTTGATAGAGATTTATTTTCTGAATTCAGTTATTTAAAAGTCGATTTCGAAATATCAAATTGGGGGGGGGGGGGGGGGGGATAATCGAAAAACTTTCGGAAAAGTGAAACTCACCGTGCGGGTACTCAAATTAAAGGTCTCAAAGAGGAAAATCAGATAATCGAAAATGTGCAGTTTCCCGAATTGAAGTTCTTGGATTTTCTTGAACACTAAGAACGACATCTAACTCTATATTTTCACGACATTGACGTTGCTGTTTCTTGGATTTCTTAAAAGCTTCGTGATTTCTTATATTTTTTTCAAGTCTTCTAAATTTCTGCGGCTAGGAACTTCTCTATTAGGAGAGCGAGCTGCGTAAAGGCGCTCAGCTTGACCAGAATTTTTGTGGCACTCGAAAAACACTTGCACCATATCAGTTAATTGATTGTTATCCATAATGAAATAATAATGGTATAACAAAATAATAACAAGACGGTAACAAATAATACAAATAAGAATAAATGAAAACAAGTTGACAGATAAATACTTAAATCGTAAAAGATAGTTACTGTTTTGTGCAATTTGGTAGGAATCCAAAGCATACTTGAAAATGTTATTGAAAAAACAATTTTCATTTCTCAAAAACATTCTACAAAAAATATCAAGTTGAAATAAGTCGTTGAATTCCGAAAATAAATCTCTATCAAACTGAGTAAAAAAAATATCTGCCACCATTTGAAAAAAAAAAAAAAGTTGACTATCGCCTGACAAAAACGTCATATAACAACCCACAGTATGACATTTTACACTCGTACATCATCAATTGTCATGCTCGAGCGAATATAATGTTTACTTTCCACGACAGGTTTTATAGTTCCAAATCCGTACAACGTTTTCTGACCTGCTTCATACCGCAGTCCATTTTCAGTAACCGCAGTTTCCCTTATAGTACACATTGCACTACCAGGATCAATCGGACCTTGTAATTGCAGATCACCTACCTCCACTTCTTTCACAAATTTATTCAGGTCGTTTCCTGCAGGAAAGTCACAGCTTACTTCATTCACAGAAGATTTATTCTTAACTGATCTCACCGTTTTATTCAATTTTGGGCAGTTCTTACGTACATGCCCAGATGCTTTACAAAAATAACACACTTAAACCAGTTTGTTTTGGCTCAGTACAGTCTTCAGAAATATGTCCTGCTTTCCCACAATTGTAACAACTCATTTGTTTTTCAGCACTTGTCCCAGCCATCGCTGTCAGTTTTTCTCCTTTCTTATAGTTATTGCCACTTAAGTTTTTATCAATGTTTTTACCTCGCACCTCATGTCGCACATCTGTCAACTTCTATGTTACTAAAATGTCTTTACAGAACTCTTCAATGTCACAATAAGTTTTCGTTACCAAATTCCCTGCAATTTCTTGCGAAGACAGACCTCTCAAAATTTCTTGTTTCGTTTCTTCGACTGACAGATTTATTTCACGACACAGGTTATGTTTTTTTCATGAAAATATGATGCTGCTCCCTCGTTTACATTTTGTAGTCTATTACGCATTCTATCCCATTTATCACTTAAAGTACGATTACTAATAAAAGTGCGGTGTCCTCGGTACCAATACTGTGCTGGTCCTATTAGATGTAAACGTGGAGTTTCGATTTTCACTGAATCGGGCCAGTTATACAGCAAAGCACTAACTTTGACTCCATCCAACCATTCTCTTGCTTTTGGTTGATCCTTGTCACCATCAAATGTACCAATCGACTTTGACATGTCAGGCATAACCTGAAATTTGACACCTGTATTATTTTGTACATTTTGCTCCCGTTTTGAAATTTGCATTAACATCTCAGCCATTGCCGCCATCATGTTTTGCATCGACGCCAACATCGGACTCATCTGAGCCGTGCCTTATTAATTTGATTGTTACCAGAGGTATTTGGCATGACATTTTCACCACCCATGCCACTGCCACCATCCGCGGATTGTTGTGATTGTACTTAAGGTACTAAATCAACATACTTCGTATAGAGGCAACGCATTTAGTGATTTTTTATATCTATCCTTGTTGCACATTCTTCTCATCTAGGGATAAAAAAACAGTTGGAAATATTATTTGAAGTAATGTTTGTCAAAGTTACTGTTAGTGGTTAAGAAAATTGAGTTTAAATATGGCACCCAAACTTTTATCGCATGACATTTAATGCTTCCGCCTTTTTCGTAAAAGAAAAATTCTGCAGTTCTTAAAATAACAACTGTTTGATTGGTAAATAACTTAACTAGGCAACCTAATATATTTTTAAATTGAAACCACTGACATTGCGGTAAACAGAATTCCCTAAAACTGTTGTCTTCCTTATTGCACCTGCGACAATTATATTTGTTATCTTTGTTTCTCAATCTTCTCACGAGAGGAATGGGATTGCGTTACCGGGCTGTGTTCATAAAATACACTCTAGAGTTACTCTTGCCTAATATTGCAGTCTCTCTCGTATAAATGAATTTATGTATTTTGTTTCTCATCTATGAATTATAAAAAACTAAATCAGGCGTGGTTTTCATAGCAACAGGCACATTTTCTATACCCCACTTAAAAGTGCGGAGTAAAAAGTGCGCCCGTTGTCATGGTAACAATATAAACACAAGACTTCTTGAAACAGATAAGCGAGACGCAAAATAAGCAAATAATCATGATTTCAGAGAGATACGATTATACGCCCAAGGTGCACTCGAAGGTGTATTTTATGAACGCAACCTTGCCGCTCATCGTTGAAGAATAGATCCCTTACAAAGAGTACCGAAAACCACCATTTCGATTTACAGATGTCGCTGTATTCACCCCAATGTCCGCGTCTATTCGTGTTTCTCCCGCGTTTTCTACATCGCCATTGGTCGCCATTACGAAACAATCACGTTTCGATAGTTAACTGAATTTAACTACAAAGTGATCAATAATCACTGTTTGAGTTGGCAATGCTGAATTTTATTCTTAAATGGTACAGCTGGAGTAACTTTCGGTATTTCCGGTTGTTGATACTGACAGCCGTCACTTTACAAGCGTCATTTGACATTTTAAATTCAAATTAAAACGCTAATTTTTATTCACATAACCTGCAATCTTGTCGCTGTTCAGGTTAGGTCAAATAAACCAACAAAATATATATCCGGTTGCAGTGTTGCAAATAGCCATAAAAAAATGCTCTTAATTGTATTGCCAACTCAAACAGTTATTCTTGACCACTTTGTATTTCACCAATTACAAAGTCACTCAAGTCAAGGTACACTTTCGCCGCGTGCACCTGTCTCATGCCTGTCACTTTTCACTATTTCGCCAAAAGTCCCATAGTTCACCGAATTCGCACAGTCAAAATACCACCGTGATTTTATCTTTCGTTTTACGAAAACTGTTTACGTTCAAATACCACTTCTGAAATGTAAAGTTCTTCGCCTCTACGAACTTTGACGGCCGAAATAGTAACTCACAACTAATTTGAATAAAGATATATTTCAATAACACCAAATTAACACCAATAATCTTACACCTATACTCCATATTCTATTCTCCAGTCTCTCCAACTTCATGTATTCTCCAGTCTTTCCAACTTCATGTATTCCCTGGTTGGTCAGTGTTGCCAACTGTTTTCTTACATATTTATAATGGCTAAATAAAGGTGTATACAAATATTCACCTGGTCGATTTATTCCCATACTAACAATTATTGTGATCACATCACAATCGTTACTATAGGAATAAACCGACAGATAAAGTTAACAGAAGATGAAAAAAACGGGTATTTCTGCAATAAAATTTGCGGATTATCCGTAAATTTCAGCATTATTAACATACGAATTCGGTGAGCATGAATGTATTAATAGGTCTTATCACACGTGTAAGATACAACTTCTTATCTACGACTGCCCAGAATTGACGAAAACTGTTATTTAATAATATGTTAGAATAGTTTTCTGACAAGCATCATAAATTTTTTTAATCTAGACTGGTTGGATAAGAACCTATTATGGTCTGAAGTCTGAAATGGTCTGAAAACGCACTAATTAGGTAGATCACTACAATGCCGCTAAGCTCAAGGCTTGTCAGCAGCACCAGTAATAGTTTGTGTTAATGCGTCACGTGTATTTACATTTAACCTGGACCGATAATTTAATTTTACTAATTTTTTAATTAAATTAAATAAAACATTTTTTTTTTTTGGGTTTTACTTTTGTTATAATTGTTGACAGCAATATTTTCTAGTTAATGGTTTTAAATACGATGATTGTTGTCTTATAAAATTACAATTTAATAACCAATGCTAGAAACTGAAAACTGATATCGTCATTGAATGTAGATTTAAAATTCCTTTAAAATTATGTCACATAAGTTTAAAAATTTGAAGTTCATAGTACGCACAATGCCACCTCTTGTCAATTTAATGTTTTCGGTTTGAAGAGACAGGTTTTTATTTGTTTTGGTATTTATAAGCCTACTAGAAACGGTGATTTTATAAAAAATAACCGATATTTAATAAAAAAAGTTTTTTGTCATTAACTCAACAATAAATGAGGACTGTTAAAAACTGACAGCGTCATTGGATGTAGCATTAAAATTCCTTTAAAAATGGCATCTCACTTAAGCCATTATGCTATTTAAAATTTCAAAGTTCATAGTGCGCGCAGCGCCACCTAGCGGATGTTCTAAAGTAATTTTATCTCAAGAATTAGTATTTTTTATCTACTTTGATTTGGTTTTTGTTTGAACTTTGTATCTTATTTGGTTCCAAAATTAATAGGGGGGGGAAGGAACTTTAGACTAGCACTGTATATGTATATTTATAGATGTATATTTAGCTAGAAGTTCTTTGTCATATACACTATAGTTTTTTTTGGAGAAATATGCTAATGGTCTCCAATCTTTAGGTTCCATCTGCTGTACTACCCCACCGACAGCTATGTTTGATTCATCTACTAAAAGTGCTAAAGAGGCATCTGGAATCGGATGTGCTAGAAGTGCTGAACTTGCCAAATCTAATTTAATTTTATTGAATGATGTTATTGCCTCTTGCGATAAAGTTACTTTTCTGTTGTCATTCTTTTTATTCCCTTTAAGGTGTTTCAAAAGTATTGCCTGATGTTCTACTGCATTGGGTAAAAAACGACGATAAAAATTTACTGTTGCAAGAAAGCGCTTGAGTTCTTTTATTGTCTATTTTTTTGGGAACTCTTGTATGCCTTTCACTTTGTCAGGATTGTCAGGAAGCAGTTTGATACCTATATCCGAAATGAGATGGCCTAAAAATCGCACTTGCGGTTGTCCAAAAACACATTTGCTGGCGTTGATTACCAATCCAAAATTCTGTAAACGTTGCAAAATTGTTGTAAGGTACTGCCTGTGTTTACTGATATCTGAGGAGGCTACAAGAATATCGTCAATGTACGGAAATTGTGTGAGCTTTTTTTCGAAATGCCAAAAATAAAGGAATTATGAATTTTATTCCAGACTTTTGAGGTTGACTGTATGCTATGTTTTAGAATATTAGTCTACTTTAATTTTAAATAAAAAAGATTATGACAAGGTTGCCAAATTTAAAATTCTTAAATTGCTTTTTATTCAACGAAGAAATTCATAATAGGTCCGTTCCATTCGTCAGGATTTCGAGTTCTGAACCGTTCAAAATCTTACTGAGCATGAGCAGTGCACAAAATTGGATATAAATTTCATACTGCACATGATTTGAACGGTTCAGGACTTGAAATTCTGTCAAATGAAACAGACCTAATGTATACACCCCAAAGATTAGCGTCTCATACATTTGGTGCCACATTTCAATTACATCCTGTATATTTTCCAAGTTGTCCCTTTATGAGGTTACATTTAAGAAACTTTAAACTCAAACAAGTCACAAACGATTCATCTAAATATTAATATATTTTTTAAATTTTGAAATGATGTTTCAATTTGGCAAACAATATACAGAATGATCCATTTAAAACAACAAAAATTGTAGTTTTTTCTTCACTTTGCGATATGTTTTTGTTTTTTGTGATAACTCTTTAACTAAAACCTCTACGGTATAAAAAAAAGAAACATGTACGTGTTTAAAAAAATGAACCGATTTTTGAATCGAATCGATTCCATACAATCAATCCAACTTAATGTAAGTTTTCATATGTTTTGTTGTCTTGTTTAATTTACCATTCACACAACCTTAATTATTTTTCTTTTTTACCATAACATCCTCACGGAAATGTGATGATACACATAAAACCACAGAAAGCTGTTTAAAAATAAGAAATAGGAAAACACGAAATTTGTTTTTATTTCTCAATTATTTCATTTGTTTCTGAGTGATTATTTCAATTCGTTCCGAAACTCTGTGCTTTCTTGTAGCACACTTTTTGAAAGACACTGTATATGAGTCGTTCTACGCCAAATGGCACATCTGCGAAACATAGGGTGCGTTTCATTTGCGCGCTCACATGCATTGAGCACTCCTAAGCAGTGCTTAAAGTGCTTAAACCATTCCCTTTGGCTTTGTAAACGCTCCCAAAGCGCTAGATGACGAAGTAGCAACGTCATTATGACGTCATAGTCTTCGCTCACGATCGCTTATTCCATAGAGGTAGGGCAGCAAAAGCGTAAGCGCTTATTTTCCAAACGGAATGTATGAGGAGATCAGCTGATTATAGTCAGGTTATAAAAAACATGTTATAAACAAACGTTACACTTGCGGAAGCTTTGCATGGATTAATTTCACCACTGAAGTTATATTTTTAAGGTTATGAATTCGTTGTGCAAACAGTAGTCAAAAGAAACACCTTTACTTATAACAATTTAAGCGACTGAACGTCAAATGGAACAAGAGAAAATAGCGCTTGTAAGCGCGTGAGCGCGCAAACAAACGCACCCATAGTATTTGCTCCAATTTTTTCTTAATATACACGGTGGTGATAAAATCCCGCAACAAGCTCATACTTTGTTTATTTATGGCGGATTTCACAAACGTTACTTAAATTTAATCATCCGTTAAAAGTAAACGTTGCCATGGTTACATGTGTTGAAAGTATAGGAATGATTATTCTTAATCGATGATTATTAAAGTTAAGTGACGTTTGTGAAATCCAGCGTTAATGTTTTTTCGCAAAATCCTAAAACAGGTATATTTTTAATTTTAAAAAGACACCTTTTAGTGGAGAAATCTTTTTTCGATCGGCATTTGTTTTTCCGTTGTGACGTCATCATTAATTTTTTTAAATGGCAAGCCTAACTTTTTTTCATGCAGATTTTGATAGTCCTTCTTGTGACCAAAATGGTAACGTAAAAAAGTTAGTACTTTCCATAACAAATTTTTCGAAAGAAAATTTTTTTTTTTTTTAATCTGGTGGTTGCCCAACGGGGGTCATCAATAGACATTACAATTCAAAAATACAATGTTATTTTATTTTATTTTATTTTAGACCTCGTACATACTAGCGACTTAGTGTGACAGTCGCGCGATTTAATCGCGCTGCTAAATCGCGAACCACGCAACGATCACGACTCGGTTGACAGTTACTTGAAAGAGGGATTTTACATATCAGAATAATTTTTAGATCGAGAGTCCCAAATTGCTGAGTGGTTTTCAATTTCTATTACAAATAATTCTGTATCGATAGTCATCTTAACTACCGAGTGACTTTTAATGATTGAAAATTATTTTATTAGATTGGCAACACTTTTCAATGTTTATGTTGGTGTGCTGAACTTTCAAATTCAAAAATTCAAATTTTAGGTTAGTGCACTAGATTGTCAAACTCAAATAAATTCGTTTATTGTCGAATCAAGAAAACCAAATAAATCAGATATTTAATTATTTCAATTTATTACCAAAATGGTTTTGAGCACAGAATAAAATACATTTTTAGTAATGGCTTATTTTCGAAGAGGAGTACAAAATGAAAATGGGCACATTCAGCAGACCCGAAAGTTGTGCAACTGTTGACCAAATTTCTGCTGAATGCGACCTCTCATAAGTTGATGAGTTGGAGGGGTCACCATTTTTTGTAGCGTAACTTCTCCGCTACCTGACTGGAACATGTTATGATGAGTGAACTTCATTCAGCAGAAATGAGTGCTCAGTCTCAACTGTTGGAGCAGGAACTGTTACTGATATGTTCTTCTGAATCAGCCCAATAGTAATTGAATTTATTCACAGCAGCATGCCTATGACGATTTCATTGAAATATACCCTGAATAACAAATTGAGTTTTGCCTTTTTTCACAACACTGTTTTAGAATAGCCGTCCTTCATTTACAAACTCACTTAAAAATCGTTGATTGCATTCCATTTACAGTTATTCAGTTGGCGACCAGTGATGAGAAAGTGATTGAATTTCCCCTCCCGCACACCGTACTGATCAAGCTGGTTTTCTAAGTCAGTTATCAGTTTCATATTTCATACGTATTTTGAGGTTATGTTAATTTTAGTTCCAAAACATCATTCCTTTTATGAGTCTCTCTATTCACTTTAAAGTTAGTTCAGTTCAAAATCAGTTAATAAATGAACGTTTCTTGCAAACCAGTAATGTAGAAAAAGGAAAATTCACTGGTCGCCCCACTATTGCTGGGTTTGGTAATTCCTCCGTGCTTGCTCTATTCACTCCTCGAGCACTTTTGTCTCACTTTTGCGTATATCAAAACAGCTGTGTTCTCACTCTACTTTTCACTCCGAGCTTGCACCACGTGAATTTCTGAACTCAACATGTAATAACACTCGATATTGTAGAAAATGTTAATGATTCTGTACAACAGAATCCTCATGTTTCCTATACATCGGAAGATCTTGAAAAAACACCTTCATTTCCGATCATACAAATTTTCAATGGTTCGACAACTTCACCCACTCGATTTTCTTCAACAAATTCAGTTTTGTCAGTGGTATAACAATAATCTGCTAAATAATAGTGACCAACAAGATACAACTTTCTTTTCTGATAGAGCCTGGTTTCATCTCTCTGGGTTTATCAATTCACAAAATTTCAGGACTTGGTCAGAACATAATCCCTTTAATGTGATTGATGTAAAGGCACTACATCCACTTAAAATTGGTGTTTAGTTGGCAATGTCTTGGAGAAGAATTATTGGACCAATATTCTTCCGGGAAACAATTAACGCCTATAGATATCAGAGACTTATATTGAATCCATTTATAAACCAGTTAGACGACACTGAATTAGCAAATGGCTACTTTCACAGCACGAACCACAATAAATTATTTAGAGGAGTTTTTCCCAGGATGTTTAATCAGTGCTGGTTGGTGGCCTAGTTGCTCTAATATTCAATTAAATCCGGACTTCTTACTTCCTTATTTCAATAACTTGATGTTTAGAATACGTATTAAACAATTTGGAAGAATTGCAGCAGGCAATTGCAAATATCGGACAACCTAAAACGTTAATGTCTTCAATAACATATTTCAAAGGATTCGGTACTGCTTACGCAAAGGGGGCTTGAAGATGTGCTCTAATATTCAATTAAATTTGGACTTCTTATTTCCTCATTTGAATAATGTGGTGTTCAGAATACGTATTAAACAATTTGGATGAATTGTGCAGCAGGCAATTGAAGAGGCAATTGCAAATATCAGACAACCTAAAACGTTAATAATGTCTTCAATAACTTATCTCAAAGGATTCGGTGCTGCTTACACAAAGGGGGTTAAGATTTCCAGGTCTTGAATAATAATAATAATTTGTTAAACAGTTTTCATCATCAATGTAAACATCAACTCTAACCTATAGCTACGCATTCTCGCAAAATTAACAAACTTTCAAGTAATGCCAATTCCTCAGTGTTCCCAACATACTAATTTGCTTCAATCATTAAAAGTCACTCGGTACATCGCAGACGGACGAATACTGTATTGTACCAGCATAGCAGCGTGATCTAGCAGCGCATTGTGTAAAGACAATTGCGATCAAATCGCTGCGGCTAATCGCGGGGACCCGCTGCTGCACACGCGATCGCGCGGCTTTGTCGCTAATATGTAAGGTTACGTTCATATTGGAGAGCGATGAGCGGCAAGCGATAAGCGACGAGCGTTGAGCGTTAAAATGGCCTAGAATTCCGTTCACATTGGACAGCGATGAGCGGTGAGCGTTAAGCGATGGGCGATGAGCGTTAGAGCTAAAATTTCAAGTTCATTAAAATCAACATACGTGTGCACATTGAGCAAAGCGTTGTGCTATGCCGCTAAGCAACAGCGTTGCGCAACGCTGCATTTCAAGATCGACTTGATTGTGAGCGATGGATGGAAAGCGTTGGTTCCGGAAAACTTTGCAAAGCAGTCGCAAAATGAAAGAAAGCTGTTTAATTATTGTCCTGAAAGAAGTGCAAACAGTGAAATTCTCCATTTATTAGATCAACATGTTCAATTTGAATGATACACCATTGCTAATTTTTTAATTTTTAAAGACAAAAATTCGGTTGGATTAGTTAAAATTTATTTATTTATTTTCATACAAAGTACCTACAAATTTTCTAATAAAAACAACAATTACACAAAGAGTTGTCAAACTATTCGTACAACATAGGCGTAGCTAAAGGAGCTTAGCCCCCTTCCCGAATGAAATATCGACCACCCCTTAAAAATAATGACAATATATTAATTATAATTAGAAATATTTAATTAGGAGCAGGGTTTGATATACAGTGTGTCCCAAAAAGTTTTATACAAATGGAGAAAAAGTTTATCTTACATTTCACAAAAAAAACTATTCTTTATAAAAAGCTCTGCATGACTTGTACATCCATAATCAGGTACAAAATTTTTAAAAAATTGGCTGGAATACAGGGAAAATAAAAAATAATGATTTGGACGGAGAGCAAAATACGTTCAAACTGTAGTGGAGAAGCAAAATATTCATTGAAATTGTGATTAAATAGCAAAAAATTATGCACACTTGTAGATTATTGATATTCCCAGATAAAAATTGATAAAGAAGGTTATCAATGTTTTATAAAAATAAATTATCTAACAATTGCTGAGGTGTTTATTTTTTAATTTTTATCTGGGAATATCAATAATCTACAAGTGTGCATAATTTTCTGCTATTTAATTACAATTTCAATGAACGTTTTGCTTCTCCACTACAGTTTGAACGTATTTTGCCCTCCGTCCAAATCATTATTTTTTATTTTCCCTGTATTCCAACCAATTTTTAAAAAAATTTGTACCTGATTATGGATCTACAAGTCATGCAGAGCTTTTTATAAAGAATAGTTATTTTTGTGAAATGTAAGATAAACTTTTTCTCCATTTGTATAAAACTTTTTGGGACACACTGTATATTAGGATTTTATGTTTGATATTATAACGATTTTACGGGTTCTATTAATTTTTATTTTTAAACAAAACACGAAATAGTTAATAACTAATTTATTTAAAAGCAAAGGAATTAACACTAACTTAAACAATAATTTATTTACAAATTTATACGTAATTTATTTTAACAGCCGAGCGATAATGTAACACGAACTTTAACGCCGAACTGTCCAACGCTGAATTCCCCTCTCATCCCCGGTCGCGTGCTTTATAAGCCGGGGTTGTTTTTCGCGAACATTCCGGGAGGCGACGTACTGTCTGGTCTACTTTATTCCGCCTCAGAATTCTCCAGTCTGTCGCCTAAGGCGCGTCGACTAGACGACTGTGACGCAAGAGACAATCTGACGCTGACTGGTGTCGACGAATCATTACACTGTCCCCTTCTTAAGAACGTTTCGTCTCGGAACGTTCCTCGTGACAGCCTTGAAGAAGGATGTCGAAAGCGGCATGCTGGACCCTTTTTACAACTTCCGGTCTGGAAGAAATAGCAGTCCACGGTTTTCTTACTGCCGACAGCTGCTTGTGAGTGGTGACTGCAGACTAGGACTTCAATTCCCGTTCCGTTGAAGATGACTTCTATCATGCTTCGAATGACCTTCCAGTCCAGTTCGTCTAGTCCGCAGCCCAATTTAGGAATGGCTAATTTCGTCTCCTTGCCTTCTACCAGCGGTCTCTTCAGGCTCCATAAAGCTTTCCAAATGTTGCGATAGTCGGGTTTACCGCTTGATGTTCTCTTGGTGACTAAGTAGTACACATGTCGTTTTTGACCTGCTTCCGTGTCGATGATCTGCAAGCTCTTGCCCACCATGGGATGCTGTCTTCGGAGTTCCTCGACCAGACCAAATTTCTTCCGGAAGACCTGAGCTATCCCCTTGGACATTCTTAGGTCTTCTGCCACACAGTGGGCTAGACTGTAGTCCGGTGGTACTTGAAAAAGGTCTTGCTGCCTGTCTGTGGTTACTCCGAATCGTGCCTTACTTCCGGTAGCGTGATGAGACATAAAGGCTTCGAAATTCACTTCGGAACCTTGCGTCCTTTGTACGGTCCCTTCATTTTCTTCTCCGTTGTAAGGAGCTATTCGGTTGAAGTGGATAACTTTGGGTTTGCCGTGCGGAATCTTTCTGATGCGGTAGATGACGTCGTTGATTCGTTTCATCACACTATAAGGACCTTTCCAAGATGTCTGCAATTTTGGGGACAGACCTCGTCGTCTTTGAGGATTATAAAGCCAGACCAGCGCTCCAGGTTGGTATCCCCCATTCTGAGCGTTGATGTCATAATGCTCTTTCATTCGGTCGCTGGCTGTCTGTATGTTGTGACGCACTTGATTGTGGATGTCGTCCATTTTTCTGCGTAGACCGCTCACGTAGTCTTCGTCGGCAGAGATTTCGCCAGGCTTCACGTCGAATTTAAGATCGCAGGGCAGTCTTGGCTCTCGCCCAAATACCACTTTTGCTGGTGTCTCTCCTGTTGTCTCATGAACGGACGAACGGTATGCCAGTAGAAAGAGGGGAATGTACGTGTCCCAGTCTCTCTGATGATCGGAGACTACCTTAGACAAATGTCGGTTGATGGTTCTGTTGAATCTTTCCACCATTCTGTCTGACTGCGGGTGAAGTGCAGTGGTTCTAGTTTTCCGGACGCCGAGCAGAGTACACACGTTCTTGAATAAAGCTGATTCAAAGTTCCTTCCTTGATCTGAATGCAGCTCCATAGGCGCACCATACCGACTGATCCATTATCGGACAAGGACTTCAGCAATAGTCATCGCCTCTTTGTTTGGTAGGGCGTATGCTTCAACCCACTTGCTAAAGTAGTCCATTACCACGACGATGTACTTATTTCCACTATTCGTTTGTGGAAATGGGCCGGCTACATCTATGGCAACTCTCTCAAAAGGACTTCCCACATTATACTGTTTCATGGGAGCCTTGCCTCGTTTGTGTGGGCCGTTACTGGCTGCGCAGACTACGCACTTCCTGCACCAGTCCTTTACGTGTTCCTTGTAGTTTACCCAGTAGAATCGCTCGCGCACCTTTTCCATAGTCTTCTTGATTCCCAGATGCCCTCCCGAAGTTCCATCGTGAAGTTCCCTCAGAACTTCCGGCACCCTATTCTTGGGGATCAGTAACTGTGTCTTCTGTTCCGTGCCTTCCTGGTTCTCGATGGTTCGTTTCAGAAGACCATGATCCAGCACTATGGAGTCCCACTGCGCCCAGTACGATTTCACGGATGGTGCACACGGTGCTATCTCTTCCCAAGTAGGCCTTGCCTCCCTACTTTTCCATTCCAGCACCAATTTCAAATCCTGATCGTTCTCCTGGTCCCGTCGCAATTCTTCACCTTGCCATTTGTCGTCTACGATGGCCGTCCTCCCAGTCGTGGCCACTTTCTCCTCCAGCCGACTACAGTGCTTACAGTCTTCGGCACAAGGTCTTCTTGACAAAGCATCGGCATTTCTATGGCTAGTTCCGGCCCGATGCTGGATTTCAAAATCGTATTCTTGAAGTCGTTCGATCCATCGTGCGACTTGTCCTTCAGGATTCTTGAATCGGAGGAGCCATTTTAAAGCGACATGGTCCGTCCTCAGGAGAAAGTGTGTGCCATATAAGTACTTGTAGAAATGTTCTATGGACTTTACCACGGCTAGCAATTCCCTTCTAGTGACGCAATAATTTCGTTCCGGCCTTGACAGGACTTTACTGAAGTAGCCAATCACCTTCTCTTGCCCTTCTTGTATCTGGGACAGTACGCCACCGATATCAACATTGCTAGCTTCAGTGTCCACGACGAACTTGCCTTCTGGGAGAGGGTAACTTAGAATAGGAGCACTTATCAAGTACTGTTTTAGTTGTTCAAAACTAATTTGGCAATGTTGGTCCCATTGAAACGGACGACCTCCTTCGGTGAGTTTTGTCAACGGCTTAGCGATGTCCGCAAATCCGGGAACATAGCGACGATAGTAAGTGCAAAGGCCTAGAAAACTCCTTATCTGGTGTTTATTCTTGGGAATTGGCCAGTCTTTCACGACTTGAATCTTTACTGGGTCCACGGGGATGCCATTCCCATTAACACTATGGCCTAGATAATTAACTTCCTTCTGGAACAGCACTTCTTGAGACTAAGCTTTAGTCCAGCTCCGCGAAGCCGCTGGAACACTCCTTCCAGATTCTTCATATGGTCGTCGAAAGTTTTCCCCACCACAATTATGTCGTCCAGGTATATCATGCACGTTGTCCAGGACAGACCCTTCAGAACCGTCTCCATCAGCCTCTCGAATGTCGCTGGTGCATTACATAACCCGAACGGCATCACCGTGAATTGCCATAGATCCATACCAAGGGAAAACGCCGTTTTTTCTCGATCTACGGGCGCTAGTTCCACTTGCCAATAACCACTCTTTAGATCCAAGGTTGAGAAGATCTTTGAACCGGCCAGGGTGTCATCAATCCGTGGCAGAGGATAGCTGTCCTTTTTGGTGACGTTGTTGAGCAATCGATAGTCTACGCAGAACCGTGTGGATCCATCCTTTTTCTTCACAAGCACTACTGGTGACGCCCATGGGCTACTCAATGGCTCAATTACATTGTCTTTTTCCATCTCACGAATAATGTGTTCTGCTTCCTCACGCTTCGCCAATGGTAACCTCCTTGGAGCTTGATGGATGGACCTTTCTTCCCCGGTCTCTATCTTGTGTTTGACTATGTCGGTTCTTCCCTTACGTCCATTTTCTACCTCGAACACATATTGATACTGACAGATCAGGTTCTTCGCTTTTGTCTTTTGTTCTGGAGTCAGTTCCTGGGCCGTCGACATGACCATTTCCAACAACTTCTTCGGGACCTTCGTCTTTTGTACGTTTGCTTCTATTTGGCGGGAGATGGAGGACACCATGGCACAGCTTCCCAAGATCGTACCTTTCTTGATGTTGACAGGGAAACAGTTCACATTCATTAGGCGGACTGGTATTTCCTTCTTTGCTGTCAACAACATTTTTCCAACGAGAACTCCTTTTCCAATCTTCTGATCGTCAGTGTTAGGTTCGACCATAATGACTTGCCCATCTTGGAAAGCGCCATTCAGGTTTGCATCGATTATAACCTCGATTCTGCTAGGCTATATGACATCTTCTGCGAGAATAACTCGAGCGGCCACGTCCTCTCGTTGATGTAGAACCAACTCCTCGTTGTTAACCGCCATCACGCCACGCTTCAGATCCAATTGGAACTCATCCTCTATTTCTGCTACCAGCGCATGGTGTTTGATGGGAGTCTATCCAATGGTAATGGTCACCTCAACTTCACCATGGACAGTGGCTGATGTTCCGGGCCTTAAGATAGTCTTCGTTGCACCCGTATCCAATAACATGGTGTGAGGGATGTCATCAATGGTGGCATCCACGAAGACACTGCTGGTTAATCGCCGCAGGGCTATTACTTTTGTGGCTTTTGTCTTTGGGGGCCTTTGAATACGGGTCGACGTTTGCCCCTTTGCACCGACCCGGCTTAGTTTCCCTGTGGCTTCCTTCGTGGAGGATCTTGCCTGGCCTTGGGACACCGCCTGCGAACATGTCCCTCTTCTTGGCAATTCTAACACACCAGCGGATTCTTCTGCCTCAGGACTTGTTTCCACAATGCGGCGAATATCCTCCTCTGTGGTATAATCCTTGGGCCGCTCCTCTGCAGCAGATCGCACCTTGACGCTGGCGGGTTCCCCTTCTTGGGAGTCCACGGCAGCTCGTACCTTAACATGTCCTCTCGAAACTCGCTTCGCCGCCTCGTATTCCAAGGCGTAAGCCAATGCGTTCTTGGATGTCTTAGGGTGGGCCATTCTCAATGCCTGCTGGTTGTCCGGGTCACGGATTCCATCTATGAAGGTCTGCATCGTCAAACATTGCAGGAATTCATCAGGCGCTGTAGGATATGCCAATCGGGCTATGCGCGCTACATCAGCCTCGAATTCTTGAAGACTCTCTCCGGATTTCTGGCAACGGTTTCTCAGCTGCGCATGGTACACGTCGGTCAGATGCGCCTGGCCATAACGCATCTCCAGCCTGTTCACTAGCTTGTCGAAGTCTTCTTGTTCCCCTGCCTGCATCATTTGTAGCACATCGCTAGCGTCCTTTCTCAAGGCCACAATTAACGAAGTGGCTTTTTCACTGGCCGTCCATCCGTTCGCCTTTGCTGCCGCTTCGAACTGTTTGAAATAGTTAGGCCAAGATGACTTCCCATCGAACGTCGGTGGTTTTATTTTCAATTTAGAAAATTTCGCTGGTCCTACCACAGTTTGGGCCTCATTATTTTCTGGTATTCCTGCTGGTGACGGATCCCCGAACATTCGCAACCCTGTCATGATTTGTTCGAGATTCTTAATTTTGTTATCCTGCTGGGACAGTATTTCTTCAACATTTTCCTGCAGATTCCTCGTCTCTTCTGATATTTTTATCACTAGTTTATCTTCGAGCCCTTTTGATTGTTCTAGAAATTCATCCTTCAAATTTCTCGACTGTTGTATTAATTTATTTTCAAGTTTCTCTTCTAAAATTTTCACGTTCTCTTCCGTGTTTCGAGAGTATTCCATTAATTTGTTTAGATCGTCTTTTAAATTTCCGGATTGTTCCAACAATTTATTTGGCAATTCATCTTTGAAACTTCTGGATTGTTCCATCAATTTATTTTACAATTCATCTTTGAAGTTTCCAGATTGTTCCTTTAATTTATCCTCTAATATCTTACTTAAATCTGCAGGACCGCCCGAGATTTCAAAAAGAAAGGTTTCCGGGTCCTCTCTTGCTTCTAGTAGCGCTTGGTGTAGTCTCTCTTGCAAAATCGATTTCTTTCCGGAAATTTCCAATTCGCGCTCTTCTAATTCAGCTTTTAATTCAGTCACTTTCAAGTCTTTTAACAGCACTTTCTTTGAAGCCATTGTTTCTTTTTCGACACTGCACTTTGTTTAAATTAATTTGTTTAAATTCAATGCACCTGACACCAATGTAACGATTTTAAAGGTTCTATTAATTCTTATTTTAAAACAAAACAACAAAAATGTTAAACTAATTTATTTAAAAACAAACGAATTAACACTAACTTAAACAATAATTTATTTATAAACTTATACGTAATTTATTTTAACAGCCGAGCGAAAGTTTATAACGCGGCTTCAATTCCGAGCTGTCTAACGTTGAATTGATTCTCGAATTCACCGGCCGCGTGTTTTATAAGCCGGGGTTGTTTATCTGGAACATTCGAGTGCGCGACGGAAAGTCTCAGATTGATTCCATCGCTGACGTGATGTCGAAGCGTCCGAACCTTCTCGTCTAAGACGCGTCGGCGGTGACGCATCAGACGGGCTGGCACCGCAATCGTCACAATAGCTAATCTTTACAAATACATTTTATGGGGATGCATGATTGTGGGTTTCTGCAAAAATTCAACCTAACTTATTTTCTTTACTACTTACTAGAGGGCAGGGCAGGCGTAAAATGAAAGAAATTAAAAAATATTTCAAGTAGTTTTCTGTATCATCACTATAAAGATACCGGTAACAGATTTCAATAGTCGCGTTCAACGGACGGCAGCTGCTGAGTTGCTTACTTAGCAATCGTCTGTGATTGGTTCACATTAAGGTAATAGCCAATCACAGACGATTGCTAAGTAAGCAACTCAGCAGCTGCCGTCCGTTGAACGCGTCTATTGTTCTTTAAAACTGCACAAGCTAAAAAATATATCGAAAGGTTATTTGCAAAATGTATCGATATTTTTACCAATATATTGAATTATAATATCGATATATATTATATCGATATTTCTAATATATTGATATATCGTTGCCATCCCTAGTTCGGAAACGCTTCTATTCCGAGATGCAGGGATACATATTTTCAATAATGAGGTTTATAATTAAAGAAAAAGGATTTGTAAAATTGTTTCTACCAAAAAATGTAACAAAAAATAAAATAACAGTATGAATTTTACACGCATGAAACACCAAATCTACTGAGTGCAGTTGATTTGATTTCAGGATCCCTGAACGTTTAATATAACTTTCAGGATTAAACTGAAATTACATATTACACATTGTTATGTAATCGACCCAAAATTTTATACCGTTGAAAACAGGTTAAAAAATCCCACCGAAGTCAAAAATAAAAAATATAGGTTGTAATTTAAAAAAAATCTTGATAACGTCACAACTTTTTAAAAAATTGATGGAAATATCTGAAAATGAATTCTTCATATGCGCTATAATTTGAATCGCTATACCTCTTTTAGATTTTTGCTTTATCACAAACATTAACGGAGTTATGGATTTTATCCGCTACTTAGTTTCCACGCGGTATGTATAATTTTCAAAAATTTTGTTTATGAATTTATATAACAAATTGTTTTAACGGACACTTAAAATTCGCACAAATTTGTGTCCATTAAAAGAATTTGTTATACAATTTTCATCGGACAAAAATCTGCTTTAAATATGAGTAAAAATTGTTTTCAATTTGATTTGATTTAATTTGATAATGACATTCATAACAATCACAAACATGACATTTAATTATGATTCCGTCATTCATTTTTCAATATGATTTTAATTTTTCTTATTGCACTTGTTAATATTATAATATGTTGTAAAACAGTTATTCATGTATCAGGGGCATAATTAACAGAGAATAAATAGCTAAATAAAGGGTATAAATAGCTCGAGAATATGTTTTTTAAAGCACGATGCGGAGTACCTAATTTTAAATGCTCGAAGGCGATTATCTACAATTATGTCCGCGATACACACAACGGTTTATTTTATCAATATTTTTATTAATATTTTTTCAATATTATTATTATTATTTTTATAACGTATGCGAGAATGTGCACGTTGCTTCCTTAAAATAATTAAGTATAATAGATTGTTTGCGTTACTATGGCTTTGTTCACTTTAAAGCCCTTGGGCAATAAAGGCCAAATTATGCCCGCAATTGAGACTATGGTTCCAAAATAAAATAAAATACATATTTTACTTTTTCGAATAATAGTAGATTATACATCAAGTGAAGTGTGTTATTTTTACCCGAGGGATAATTTGTAGCCCTAGGGTTCTACAAAGCACCGAGGAGAAAATCATTCACTCCCAGTCCCGAAGTGTATACAGGGTGCTGCATTGATGAACGCAACATAGGAAATCCCATGTTAATTTAGAGGTGTTCAAATATTGGCTGTCCTAATTATTTTATAACAAAATTGCATTTAGGTTTTTTTAAAGTACTCTTCAAGATGAATTTGTTTGTGCAATTTGAGAATTTTTCATTTGCTCAGTCTCAAAATATTTTAAAAAGTATTCAGTAGGTAACCAAATATTAAACTATTAGCACGGCCTTGATCAGTGAATGTTAAAATAAATGACTGGAAAACTTCAAAGTAACCTGGTTTTATTTCTGTCAAATTTTGTAAATTGCTTTACTTTATTTTAACATTTACTGTTCAAGGCCGTGCTGATTAATATAAATAGAATTTGGTTACTGAATCTTTTTAAAACATTTTGAAACTGAAAAAATGAAAAGTTCTCAAACTACGCTGATAGATTCATCTTGAAGAGTACTTTAAAAAATCTAAATAGAATTTTGCTGTAAAATAATTATTAGGGAAGCCAATATTTGAACACCTCTAAATTAACATGGGATTTACTATGTTGCGTTCATCAAGGCTGCGCCCTGTATACTATTTTTTGCACGACCAAAGAATACAAAAGTTTGAGGGATTTACCTGAACCGCCAGAATTTATTAAAACATAAACAAATGACGATTGGACACTTAACAAATGAGTATCAACTTTGTTATTTTAAATGGAACACTATGTATATTTTCTCGAATTAAGAAAGACATTTATTTCCTAATTTCAAAAATATGTAGTTTGTCTATATTTGGTTTCATACTTCTTGCGATATTTAAATTTAAGATTAAAAAAAATGCATTTGTTTGGATTAATAAGGAGTTTATTATGTGTGATAAGTGTTAAATTAATTAAAAGTCACATTACAAGTCAAAACGCTAACATCTAAGAGAAATTAACATTTTATATGAAATAAATTAATAAAAATATACCAAAACAATAATAATTTCAAACTTAAATATCGTAAAAAGTATGAAACCAAATATAGACAAACTACATATTTTTGGAATTAGGAGAAAAATATATTTCTTAATTCTAGAAAATATACTAAGTGTTCCATTTAAAATAACAAAGTTGATACTCATTTGTTAGGTTTCCGATTGTCATTTGTTTCTTTTTAAAGTAAAATCTGGCGGTCCAGGTAAGTCCCTAAAACTTTTGTATTTAACATATTTTGATATGTCTAGTAATAAAACTTATAGGTACCGTTCAAAATATAAACAAAAACTTTGTACATATTTTCGCAACTTAAAATGAAATTTTTATTAAAATCTGGCTAACTAGAGATTCTGTTCATTTCTTCTTTACTATTAAAAGTTAGAGATAGTTTTTCTTGAATTTCTTGTTATGTAATCGATCCAAAATTTTATACCGTTGCAAATAGGTTAAAAATCCCACCGAAGTTCAAAAAATGTATAGGTTGTCTTGATGACGTCATAACTTTAAAAAAAATCTTTCCTTATCTGCCACTTGTAAACCATATGTCTTACTTTAAAGACATTCGCATAAAGGCGTTCCTTTTTCAGTCCGAACGATTGATGTAGATAGCTACACATACAAATTGTTTTTACTAGTGTCGTTTGATAATGACGTGCGTAAAAAGATCCGTAATAATAATAATAACTTTTTCATATGCACTGAGTTTGAATCGCTATACCTTTTTTAGATTCTTGCTTTAACACAAACATTAACGGAGTTATGGATTTTATCCCCTACTTATTGTTAGTTTCTACGCTGTATATCAGGCGTTCGAAAAGTTCATCAAGTATAGCCTTTGAATTTTTCATAATATTGTGAAGCAAGTCTTGAATTGGAAAAACGCGAAATTTCATTTTACGTGCTTTTTCCAGTGCCTTCGTTTTGTGTGATAATGTGCACTGATTTGAACTTAGTAGGTACATTAATATGGGGTGAAGATGCTTTGAGTGCGCACTAATGTAGCAAACGAAAGCACTAATAATGTCACGGAAGCTTATAAGCAAAACACTACAACAATTTGACAACTGTTATCCTTTAAACTTTAATTGGTTTAGGAAGCCATTCATTTTTTTGTTCTATCTTCTTTCATCAAAAAATCAAAACCAACTTGATGAACTTTTCAATTAAACACTCGTTACCTAATAGTTATGTATTAACATAATCAAATTATTTACAGGCAAACCAAAGCTCTTTTTTATTCAAGCGTGTCAGGGTGATCAGTTAGATGCTGGAGTGACGTTATCTAGAACAGAAACTGATGGTATTGCATATTCATATAGGATTCCAAGTCATGCTGATTTTTTGATAGCGTATTCTACGATACCAGGTGAGGAAAAAGTTCAACTAACGATGTATTCCGTCAAGATGAGTGTATTTATTAATTTTGTGAACCTTGAAACTGTACTTAGCGCTACAGCATATTTCAGACTATCCGTGCTAGCCATCGAAAATTTTGAAAAAAAAAATCATTAAAGAATCGATAGTAGACGGAGACGTAACCAAGGATCAACTTTTCAAATGTCATACATACACTTGAAATTTTCGTGCACGTCATTAATTTGCTGACAAATCTCCGACGCATGTTAAACACTATTTTGCTGAACTAAGGCCAGCGCAAACGTTTCCGCATCGCACTCGCACTGCAAAAATGCGCAATCGTTTTCATACACCATCACCACGTTCACATGTCCTTACCCTTTCGCTGCGACTCAGGTGGCGTGCACTTGGTCCAGAAGCGAAACAGTTTTCTTTAAATAATATTATCGGCTCATTATTATTCATATTGCAATTACAAAAAAAGATAAAAAATCGAAAACGACAAAATTCCTGGTAAGTATAAATTAAGGCTGGGACTTTTCTCAGATTTGGTATTCGAATTGAAATAAATCGAATAAAAATTCGAATATTTAAATAAGTATTCGAATAATTAAATGGAAATTGCCCTATACGGGCAAAATTTACATTGTATTTTGTCACTTTCATTTCAAACTTAATTTAAAGTATTTCCAAATATCACTTCTGGACAATATTTTGCGAATAAATGATGTGAGAAATACTATAACGTGTAGCTGCGTAGACTTCGTAAAAAAAGGCTCTACATTCTTGTGTCAAAGATTGCAGGAATACCTTCTTTTGAGTGGCGCAATACGATTCTATTAACTTTTATTGTCGATAATGAAGGCAACTAGAAAAGTAGTTACAAAACATATTCGAAAAATCGGATTAAGTTAATATTCGAATGTTTGAATTTTTCAATTCACTGAATATGTAATTAGAAAATTCGACTGATTTGAATTATTCCAATAATTTAAAAATTCAAATTATTTGAAAATTCGAATTATTTGAATTATTCGAATAATTTGAATATTCGAATTATTAAATTTGAACGTATTCGAATAGAGAGTGCACATGTATTCGAATATTCGAATTATTCGAATATGATTCCCAGCCTTAGTATAAATAAACCTGTGGTGGTATTCTGCCGAAATGCAATGCGATCAGTGTTGTAACATATCTAGTTATAAGTATCTAGATACGATATTTAGATAATTTCAGTGTATCTCTATCTGTAACTAGTTACATTGTAGTACTTGGTATCTGTAACTGTATTTAGTTACATTTATGTATGTATCTGATCATTTAGATACACAGATACATTTTTTAAACAAAAATAATTTTTTTTTTTTTTTCAATATGGTTTCTGTGCATATCCATTTTATAATACTAGAACGTGCGAACGTTTTTCGTTCGTTGCGTGGTTGCGATTATGTCAAGTAAGGCGACCGTAGTGACTGATCGCAATAATATATTTACCAAAATTCAAGGTCAAATATTTAAAAATAACAGATTTACAGAGTAACAAATTTTGCTATTTTTTAACGATAAATTGTCACTATCTTGAAAACTATAAACTTTAGATCAATAAAACCCTATATTATTTTGATCCAATCTGCCTAAGCTATTATAATCGTGCAATAATATACAGAGTACTTAAAAAATGGCAAAACAGCGCGATTGTGCATTATTCAGGGACACCCTCTGAGCATGGAAGAAATGTTAAAAAAATGCTGCCTTATGTTATTATTATTAAAATTATTGTTGAACATCATTTTAAGTAGGTCTTCCACTATAAAAATTGTTGAAATATTCAGAATTGCTAAAAATTTCAAATTCCAATCTTGTAAACTCCATATCTCTAAAGAATCACGAATTTTTTTAACACTTTTTTTAAGCACCCAGTACAGAGTATTCCACTTAAAAAGATGTAAATTAGAATTGCCACACTCTTACGGAACACTCTGTACATATCTAAATAATTTTAGATTGTGCATCTAACCGATATGTATGTTAATGCAATTTTAAAAATATTAATCAGTAACGCCAGAATCTTCCGATCATGCATTGTTAGCCCACCCTGTATGTACAGGTTGGATCAATTTCGATGTCTCTTATGGGCTCGAAAATAAAAGAAGATAGCCAATTTTTGTTTAGTCTATTGATTTTATCTCTAAAAAAGAGATCGAGACTTGGCCACTAGTTTTTTTTTCTATCTTTTATAGTTACAGAGATGCCCATAAGAGACATTGAAGTTGATCCACCCTGCACATATAAATAATATATGTATGTATCTAAAAGGTATCTAGATACATTTATGCTGTATCTGGATTTAGTTACTTTTCAAAAAGAAGTATATGTAACTGTATCTAGTTACAAATTAGGGTAAGTATCTGTATCTGAATCTATGTAACAGATACATTTTTCAACGTATCTGTTACAACACTGAATGCGATTGCATGCAGTCTTCAGCGGTATTCTGCCGCCAAAAGCGATTGCAAAGTTTTACCCCCACGCGCACCCTAAAATGCGATCGCTTTCCGGCGCCTGCAATTTTTCTCTTTTATTGCGTTGCGTAAGAAATCATGTGTTATGGCCATTTTACACTATAACATTTTCTAACTAAAATCTGTTACTAAGTGAGTGAGAAGTACCAATTCAACCAATCAGAATTCACTGTGGTAGCTTGTCTCTCTCACTTTGTACCAAAAAATGTTATAATGTAAAACAGCCTTTAGACAAAGAAAGTACAACATGTATTCCACACTTCTTAAATGCGGGATAAAATTCATTCCCATGTGTTTCAACAACGGCAATAGTTAATTTCAGTCTTTTATCCTTCTCCCATGGTTAAAACGATACAAGAATGACGTCTTCGTTCCTCCATTTCCAATCCTTGATATAGAGCAATTCGTATAGGGCAACATTTGAAATATATTAATTTACTTACCTAATTGCTAATAAAATAAATTAAAATATACAATTACTTACGGTAATACTGTCCTATAAGAAAAATAATTAAATGAACGAGTCGGATGCTGTTCTTACTCGTGAGATTATATGAAAAATAAAAAGAGATATACCGAGTTATTTATATATGTATAATATTTATACCTTTACTGACGTTAAATTAACGTTAAATACATATCATTACATATACATGAAGTTTGACAAACTTTTTAGAATTTCAATTATTATTTGTGGTATGGTACTTATGTATATATACAAGGTGCCCGGATTTCGTAGGGACAACATGGGTAACTTTTTTATTCGAGAGATGGTTAAATTAGTAAAAAGGTGCGGGTTTAAGAGCTCATTGAGAATACATTTTCAAATTTTACTTGGTTAAAATTAAAAAAAAAAAGTTTCATAATTTCTTTTATTTGCCGTAACTTTCTTGTTATTTAGGATATTGAGATGCGGTTTGAGTTATTTTGTATGGTAATTTAAATATTTTTATTGGCAAAACAAAACCAAACTGAATTACAAAAATAATAATCAAAAATATTAAATCACTCAAATAAGCCACCATTGTTTGCAATGGAAAGTTGGCACCGTTTCTGAACACTATAATGACTTTACGGATAGTATTGCCATTAATACTATTAAATGTCTCAAGTACTGCAAATTAGTTCAAACCGCATCTAAATATCTTAAGTAAAAAAAAAGTTACGGCAAATAAAAGAAATTATGAGATTTAGTTTTTTTTTTTTTTAAATTTTAACCAAGATGGCCATGACAAGTACAATTTGAAAATGAATTCTTAATGAGCTATCGAACCTACACCTTTTTGCTAATTTAACCATCTCTCTATCTCTTCAAATACAAAAGTTACCCATGTTGTCTCTACGAAATCCGGGAACCCTGTATAAATAAATATCTAAAATCAGAGATAACTACGAGATGTGCAACTCTTCAGAAAATTTTAATCCCGACTACTTCACTGAGCGACTGTAAAATGAAAGGTTATGAGTAGGTGGCGCAATTGGAGTCGACCGCGCTTTTTAAAATATGTACATGTTTTATATTTTATTCCAATTTAAAATTAATGGCAGTAAAAAAACAACAACATAAATGATATATTTTATTTTATTTATGTAACATTTTCTGTAATTTTCTTTCAGTGGGTTTTGAATCTTTACTTCTCGATTTTTTCGCTTGCACCACCACGGTATTGCGATTTTACAAATTCCTAATAAAATAGCTTCAATAACATGAAGATGACTGGCACAAGCCAGGTGTGGACAGTCCACCGTTGTTTTCAAGTGATTTACTGCTGCCATCATTATACCTGGTTTTCCTCCGAATGCTGGAATAAAGTTCTCCATTTCGGTGACACAAGCGCCAATGAACACAACTAGATTATATGAAGGGTACATTAACCTATTTGTATTTGACCACTCCTTAAATGAAATATATAAATTATGTGGTTCACTGGCGTCAGAGGTAAGCAATTCTTTGCAGTGCAGCAATCAAGTTTTTTTAAAATTGTTGCTCCAATGTAGCCGCTTACATAACTTACAGACATAATGTAACTTTTCCCAAAGGCCACACAGTCTTCTATGCTACTAATTAATTCATGAGCAGAATGTGATGGATGAGGAGATGGTGGTAGAGGAGCCACTCCTATTTCCGTATCGTGCAGACATTCTGGCATATTTAAAAATTCTTTCAAATCTGATAACAGATTGTGGTCATCAAGCTCGCAATTTCCACTAATATTTTGAGAACTTAAGCCATTTAAAATTTGACATTTCAGGCTGCCAATAAATTGAAAAGCAGTCGGATTATCTCCATAACCACAACCAGATCGTATGGTTCCAAACAATCTTGATTTAAAGATCGAGGCCGTAAATACATTAACTCTTTCTCATGCACGCTGTGCCAAATACCAGTCATTGCCTTCATAGATGTCATCCATCCTAATTGTGACGGAGGCTTATCTTTTTTTAATTTTCCATTTTTTGTTTTTCTTTTAAAGTGCCAGTTATTCACTATATCAATGGTTTTCTCCCAATACTTAAGATGTAACGAATCTTCTGATATGGCACACTTTAATTCTTTCGCTCCTGCTCGTTGCTGGTTTCCATGAAACTATCAAATAATTCGTCCACCTGATGAACGAAGGTAGCAGTAGCAATGCTTCTTTGTTCAATTTCACCTGCAATTAGTAAAACTATAATTCATAATAAAAAAATCAATTGTCAGTATTACCTCTTCACAACAAAGTGTATAAAAACGCAGCTACAGTTCTACTCATGATTTGAGCTGCTAAACATACTTTCATGGCGAATCTCATAATCCTTAATTTTGTGCATTGCCCTAAATATCAAGGGTGATTTTTTATCAATTTCATGTGCTGTCACAATATCACTAAATTTAGCCTCCATTATTTGTTGTTTTCCATTAATTGAAATGGGTAATTCAACACTATATTTTCTAAATAACGATGCGGTACATTTCAGTAAATGTGGAGGATCTTATAATGTGTATAGTTTCTTGCCCTGAAATTCTATGTAAGGCTTTTCAAAAGAGCTGTTTAATTCTTTCAGAGCTTTTACGTTTCCGGTGCCCATATCGCAAACGGTCGCAACAACATCAAGTCCCCCAATATTGATTGCAGCATTTAATGCCTCTTTCAAACATGATTTTATTCTGCTAAAATCACAAGCACTATTGCAGAAGCAGTATGCAATGGGCTGCTTCCACTTTGTGGCCCATCCCTGGCACATGAACACCAATGCTTTGTTCGCTAATTTAACACTAGATTGGTTATTTCCAATATCTTCATATCCAACAAGTTTGTCCAAACTTCGATCGTAACAAACATTTTCTTTAATGTCCATTTCATTAAATGACATTATACATAATCGATCTTTTGAAGACTTTAATGTTTGATCGATATGTTTAAAAATATTAATATTAATTCTTGCAGCAAACACAATAAGCTAAGAATAGTTCTTCTTGAAGGGAGACAAATTAATTTCCTCAAAAACGAATAGCATCTAGGAGAACGTTTGAAAACAGACAGAGCAATAATCTTTTCATCATTAGTCCATCTTCTGCCTTTAGGCTCCCGCCTGGCACAACATATTTGTGAGACTAAGAAATCAGCTGTGATATTTGACATGCCGTTAAACAATCTTCTTACAACATTATTATCGGATAAATCTTGCAATGCTTTGATGTCATGCGCTCGATGTTTACATAGGCTTTTCAATTTCCTAATGTGATCTTCCTTTTTACTAATTGTGTTCATCAAAAAACGTTTTCTTGGAGAATTTTCCATTGCATTTAAAGAATTTAAAGAGGTTCCTTTATGTCGAGATGGAACTAATGGCAGAGTTTCCAATGTCCCAGAAGTTGATGGCCGCATTGCTTCTGGTATCCCTTCATATGGAGTTGCAACCAATGACTCAGTTGCTTCCAACTGGGGATGGGTTATAGCCAATACTTTATGAGCTGCATCTGGATCCACATTACAGTCAGGCTTTGGAGCTTGTGATGCTGGGATAACTAAAAATAAAATTGTTCTATATAAGCCACACTTCTCGTCAGATTAAGGACCAGTACTTTGAACGATTTTATACGAATGTGAAACTTATTTACCCGTTATGAAGTGATTCAAAGCTGTAATTGTAGTTAATTTACAAAAATTATTTACTTGGAATGCTTTTGTTACCATCTGTGCTAATTACATATGTATTTATAATTTGTTCTTCTCGTCCAGTACAAGGAGAAAATGTCGGTAGGTATAGCATTACGTTGCAGTCGACAACCTACGTAACATTGTTTAGTAAAGTGTCGAGAACATTCTATAGTTTGTCAGGGTGTCTCCGGAGAATTTCATCCCCAAGCTCTCTTGCCAAATCTTTGATCTGAAAAATTAGGCATATTAATACAAATTTATAATGAATTGCATGGAGAACATACTTTTCAATGTTTGATGGAAAGTAATGCATCATCTTCACCTCCAATTCTGTGGAACCACACACCAAACAGAACACTCCCGAGGTCATTATGTACACTAAAAGCATATAAAAGTATATTGTTACATGGTTGTTATGATCATAGTAACAAGCGTTCATTTAAAAAGTGCATTGAGCTGCCTTTAAAAAAATTCTTCGTTTAACAAAAAGTCTTGATGGATTTTTAAATGACAGCTTGATACTTTACAATGAAAAAATATTTAGATAAGGGAAAGCTGTGAAAAATAAAATCAGAGTGTTTCTTTCTGTGCGGTGATAAATGCTGATTATTTCGTGCTATGCGTTTATAGTTATAGGTTTATTACTTTTTTATCTAAATAATTTTTGATGGCATGTTAAAGCTCACCTATATGAGGTTACAACATGTGAAAAAACATTGTTATTTAATTAGCTAATCTACTCACTTACCTAATATAATAATATTTATAGCACTAATAACCTGTGAGCAAATAAAAATCAGATTAGAGCAGGCGGTGCAAAGAAAATGTATGTCTGTGATTAAATAAAAAGTCAATAAATTTGACAGTCCATGAATGTATTACATTAATTAATTCAGTTAATCACAGACATACATTTTCTTTGCACCGCCTGCTCTAATCTGATTTTTATTTGCTCACTTTTTATATACAACAATAATAATATTTACAAAACGAACACAGGAAAATTACTATCAAAACAAACATAAACTAATATCAGCTGACGCCTGAAAATGGAAGAAAGCCGCTATTGACAAGGTGATGCCAACTGTGAAAATAAAATAAAGTGGTGCTGTCCTCTACATTTACCTTTCATTATATCGAATAAAGACGCCTAGATATCCTTTTATCAATTGGGAGAGAGATAGATAACAACTTCGTAAAATCGGATAAATTTCGCCAACTGCTTGCACATCTCGTAGTTATCTCTGTCTAAAATACAGAACACAGATTATGTGATGCAGACGCAATTTTATGGAGGGAGATTGTTTAGTAAATAAACTACCAACAATAAAGAAGAACTAAATAAAATGTCACTAAATTTCTACTATATTTTCTATTTTGTTAGTACAGAATATCACTAGCAATCGCATTCTTCCGGAAATTTCCGAACGCCTTGCAATAGTACGGCAGAATAAGAAATAACTGAAGCGTCTCAAAGTAGGGATGTTCGGTTCTAAAGAAAAAATCGGTTTTAGGTTTACCGGTTTATTTTTCAACAGGTTTAACTGGATCAGGTTTAACTGGATAGAAATAACCGGTTTACCGGTTAACTGATGATAGTGATGATTTTATAAGGATGTAGTAATCTATTTAATAAAAGATTTCGTTAAGTAAATATTTAATTCCAGCTGACCACAAATCGATGTTATAAATATTCCCTGAATCCTAGTAATGACAAAACTTTCACAGCTCACTGAGGATCAACAATTTTTTTTATGTGTTGATACAAAAAGCACAACAACGAACAAACACCAATACAAACAAACACTTCAACCAAGGTAAGCAACCAATCATTGCACTGCTCCCAACTTTTATCACCAACAAACAAAAAGATTACCACTCGAGTAAAATGGTAAAACGTCACACGGTCGTAACACGAAAAAACCGATAGTCGGTTCCAAGATTCAGAAATCGGTTCTCCGGTATAAACCTAATTTTTGAAAAACCGGTTAAAACCGATTTTTCATAGCGGAAAAACCGGTTTTTGAAAAAAACCGATACTTTTTGCGCATCCCTATCTCAAAGCAATTGAATGACGTTGCGTGACGTAATGCGATTGCATTGCATTTCGGCAGAATACGGCTCCTTTCACACCATACGGTTTTGATCGTACGGTAAAAAACCTACATTCTTTTAGTGGAGTGAAGAAACGTATAGCCCGTTTCACGACGGCATTTTGCCGTCACCATGCCGTGTAGCAGCCGTCCACTGCCACTGCACGTACGGCGACCGATAACCCAGTAGTGTACAGTGTACATGACCAAACGTACACTTTCACATTAGACGGTTATAAATCGTACGGTCAGTTGCCCTCGAGCCTTTGTAGTGGTACGGCAAAAAGCCGTACGGTTTTTTACCATACGATCAAAACCGTATAGTGTGAAAGGAGCGTACCACCACTGTTAGCTAGACGCGGCCAAGGACATATTCTTCTACGAGCATCTATGCTAAATACATAGCGAGCGACGCTTAAACACAATGCTGTACAACGCTGTTCTTTGGCGCGAATTCGAACCTGGCACAGGCTAAAGCCGGCTCCACACATGTACGAATATTCGGTATTCTTACACGAACAGCGCATATGTGTATACAGTGTTCTAGTTCGTGAGCGAACTTTCGGTATTTATATACGAACTCAAATATTTTCCATTTCTAGTCGGTAAAGTAACACACATCAAAGAATCCGAACATTCGTGGTCCCATCCCAGAACATTTTTTAATTTAATTTTGTTAGCTATCAGTGGTTTGGTAGTATGTTTATTTAAGTTTCTGCAGTACATATTCAAATAAAATAAATATTCTTGATTATTATAAATAAAATAAAATATTTTATTATTAATAAATTTAAATATTCTTGTTTATTATAACAAGTGATCAATATCTTTTCTAATCAAGTGACCTATGGAAATAAAATCATGTGTCTTTGATTACTTCATTTTTTCAAATATCACTTGAATTACATATTTATATTGCATTCGTATACAAAACGATAGGAATCCAATAAAAATAATTGAAATGACATTTGAAATAATGAACCAAACAAAGACATAATTTTTTTCCATAGGTCACTTGATTAGAAAAGATATTGATCACGCGTTAAATGTACAAAAAGTACAGTTAATTTTTTCACTATAATATGTCAATCGATCGATCGATAAGTCAAAGAACTTTCAAATAGCTATCTCTTTCTTCCTAACTTATTGCACAAAAAGAGTTCGCGAATATTTTCGCCTACTTTAGTTATGCATTGAAACATTCGATCCCAGGACATTTTTTAATTTAATTTTGTTAGCTATCAGTGGTTTGGTAGTATGTTTATTTAAGTTTCTGCAGTACATATTCAAATAAAATAAATATTCTTGATTATTATAAATAAAATAAAATATTTTATTATTAATAAATTTAAATATTCTTGTTTATTATAACAAGTGATCAATATCTTTTCTAATCAAGTGACCTATGGAAATAAAATCATGTGTCTTTGATTACTTCATTATTTCAAATATCACTTGAATTACATATTTATATTGCATTCGTATACAAAACGATAGGAATCCAATAAAAATAATTGAAATGACATTTGAAATAATGAACCAAACAAAGACATAATTTTTTTCCATAGGTCACTTGATTAGAAAAGATATTGATCACGCGTTAAATGTACAAAAAGTACAGTTAATTTTTTCACTATAATATGTCAATCGATCGATCGATAAGTCAAAGAACTTTCAAATAGCTATCTCTTTCTTCCTAACTTATTGCACAAAAAGAGTTCGCGAATATTTTCGCCTACTTTAGTTATGCATTGAAACATTCGATCTCCAGCAATATGTGTGGATAGGAAGGAACATTCGCACACGATCATTCGCTCACAAACTTTCACCGAAATATTATTATTACTATTATTTTTATTTTAATCAAAACACGAAATAGTTAATAATCTAATTTATTTAAAAGTAACACTAATTAACACTAACTTAAACAATAATTTATTTATAAACTAATAAGTAATTTATGTTAACAGCCTAGCGAAAATTTATAACGCGACTTCAATTCTGCACTGTCAACTCTGAATTTATTTCCAACTGTCCCACGTTCGGCTGCGTGCATTTTTATATGCCGGGGTTGTTTCTCGCGAACATTCTCGCTCGCGACGGAAAGTCTCAGATCATCGCTGACGTGATGTCGAAGCTTCTCGTCTAAGACGCGTCGGTGTTGACGCATCAGACGGACTGGGACCGCAATCGTCACAATACATATTACTTTTTTCTATAGCGAACGTTAAAATGTGCTTTGTCCAACTTAAAACTGTCGATAAAACGGAATTTTAACAGCAAGGGTAGATAAAGTAACAATTTTCATATTAACCATAGCAACAACCCACACTACACTGTAAAAATTTTATGTAATTATACTATATTCATAAATGTAAAATTACTCAAATTATCTATGTAAAATTAAATAATATGTGTATATACACTCTGTTATGTGTTATTACACGTGGTGTGAACTATTTCCAGAAGTAACTATGTAAAGTTACCAAAACTTATGTGTTTTACGGTACACATTGTGATTTCTCGAAAATTATGTATAAATACTTTTAGGTATGTAAAATTCCAGTGTCAAAATCGGCAGAAGGTATTTTACATATAAAGAATCTTGTAATTTTACACTGATACTTCAGGAATATGATTGCGTAATATTACAATTTCTGCGGAAAATGCAGATTTTATTAGACAAGTTTGAGGAAACATTTCTTCAAATTACATAAAACAGGTAAAAAAGAATTAATTAAAAATTTTGTACTACGATGTAAATCTTAAAGTGCGTACTACTTAAAATAAATCAACGCGCCGCGGATGAACATCTACGGGGGTTGATTTAATAATAATAATAATAATAATAATAATAATAATCTCTTTATTGACCAATTGAAAGTTACATCTGCACATATTTATATGTATTTAAACAATTAAAAAGAAGAAAAAGAAATAAAAAACTGAATTGGTCAATCGGCGCAGGATCAGACTTAACTTGAGCAAGTTGATGTCTGATTTACATCCTGTACCGAAGCATGCACAAGGTTAGAGAAATCTAGGCTGCAATCGATATTAACACATACATATATATATATTTTTAATACATGGAGATAAAAATAGTAATCTTTTTTGGTTTTGTTCATATTTACCTGTACTGCTAAGAAAGGACACTAATCAGCAAATCAAAGACCATCCCATTGATTCTGTAACAACATTTTTTTGACTTTCTGTCTGAAGAAGCTCAAAGAGCAATTTTTGAATTCCCTTGGTAAGGAATTATATGTTTTAGATATATTATAGGAAAATGACCTCTCATAAGTAGTAGTTTTGTGAAGATGTGGGGTTAGCATGTCTTTACGTCTAATATTTATATTGTGGATATCAGTTCGAAATCTAATTTTTTGATACAAATACTCAGGCTTACCTGTCATAATAACTTTACGAAATAAGTAAGCAGCATGTAGTTTTCTTCTATTTAACATATTTAACCATCCTATTTTCTTTAGTGCCCAAGATATCCTATCATATTTCCTAAGTCCAAAAATAAAGCGTAAACAGGTGTTTTGAACTCTTTGAATGCGTTTAATATCTACGCTGTCGAGACATGGCCCATATAGAGAGTCACAGTAGTTGAAATGAGATAGGACGAGAGATTCACATTTCGCGCTTGCATGCTTGCATCAACTTGCATTTTGTTTCTAGCGTTATTGTTGTGTTAATAGATAAGCCATTACACAGGCAATTAGATTCACTGCCCATTCATTGTAAAGGTAAGTAAAAATTAAAGCAGTTTATTGTCCGTTGAGTTTGTGAAATCAGTTTCATACACGAGTCCTTATATCATTTACGTATCCTTAAAATCCTTTTTTAGAAGAGTTAGACAAAAACTGACCTCGGTGCCTGGAGCTTGATTTTTATTAGAAACTCAGTGGTGAAGACCGCATTTTGATATCTTGCACCGTTTTAGAGCTACAAGGTGTTTTTCGAAATTCTGCAATTTCTATAAACTATTTTCAGAAATTTTCATAAACAAAAGAGCTACGATGGTTTATAGAAATTGCAGAATTTCGAAAAACATCTTGTAGCGGTCTTCACCATTGAGTTTCTAATAAAAATCGAGCTCCAGGCATCGAGGTCAGTTTTTGTCTAACTCTCCTAAAAACATGTTTCCTATTAAAAGTGTCAAATTTGGCCCACCCTGTACATACATGGAATACAAGTAAGCGATGGTCATGAAAACTTTAAAGGTGCTGAAACGGTCGCGAATTTTATTACATTTAAATTTGGCGCTAAAATGTAGCGGCGATTTATTGTCTAGTAATTTCGTTTTCGCACTGTGGCAACCCTGATGCCCCTTCTTTACATCGCTATGGGGGGAAAACCTGCGTACTGAGATCGTGAGTTCTGATAGGTCATGAAGGCTCCATGTGACTTTCAGGCCGTCTGCCATTGGTAATTTATGCGTCGAGGCAACCGCTTCATTTTGCAGCCTGGTCGTTCTCTCTTGTTGATCGAGCATTGTGCCGTAAGGACGTGTCTTTTCGCGTGTGATAAAATTAACGGATTCCTTGCTCATTTGGAGAAGAAATCAATCGCAGCTTTGCTGGAAAATCATTCGACACTGCCGAACAACGATTGGAGGTAGTTTTAATCTCCGTACCAAGCCTGAGGCTCCAGTTCTCTTAGGTAACATATACCGACGCATATCGACCGACCAAAATGGCCGCTAACGCATATCATTTCTTCTATGTAGGCTTTTTCTACTTGGCTTTTCCGTTTGGGCGCAAGTTACAGCGCAGGCTTAGGTAATCCCCGCAAACTTATACGCGAGGGATTTCCCCGTTTATCGAGTGTTGGTGCCCCGACAAATTCCTGTTGTACGTCTGCAGTTCCCAAGTAGTGTGGGTTAAGGTACTAAATCAACACTCCGTACAGGTAACGCAATCCCATTCCTCTCGTGAGAAGATTGAGAAACAAAGATAACAAATATAATTGTCGCAAGTGCAATAAGGAAGACAACAGTTTTAGGGAATTCTGTTTACCGCAATGTCACTGGTTTCAATTTAAAAGTGTGTTAGGTTATGTCTAGTTAGTTATTTACCAATCAAAAAGTTGTTATTTTGAGAAATGCAGAATGTTTCTTTTACGAAAAGGGCGGAATCATTAAATGTCATGCGATAAAAGTTTGGGATGCGATATTTAAGCTCAATTTTCTTAACCACTGACAGTAACTTTGACAAAGGTCACTTCAAATAATATTTCCAACTGTTTTTTATCCCTAGATGAGAGGAATGTGCGACAAGGATAGATATAAAAAATCACTAAATGCATTACCTCTATACGAAGTATGTTGATTTAGTGCCTTATAGCGTTTTCATTTCACTTGCACCAGAAGAGTTCGGGTCACACTGATATTACGTCACGCACTCAGTCAGTTTTGCCAGAAAACGAAGCTAGTGTGTGTTTCAATCGAATACAAACGTGATCTGGGAGCAAAATTATTGAGCGGGAAATATACTGAACCTAATCTCGTCTCTATTTAGTAGAGTTTCATTTTCTGCACGACCTGGTCGATTGGAGACGTCGACCAGTCGAATTACGAATAGTTGTTTGTAAATTGTCTTCTGGCGCCCTTTATAAGTTTACCACCGTAAGATAACCTGCCCCCATTTCCACTGTAGCTAGCAGGGGCACAGCTGATCTAAGTATCGGCAGACTTGTCACCTGGACCCGTGGTAAGTAGAGACAAGTAGATTTAATTTAAACTTGGGTGACAATTTGTTTATAAAACAAAAAGCATGTTCTTGTTGTAACTTTAATTCTAAATAACAAAGTGGAAGCAATATCGCCACGGCCCCGGTAGGCTGTTACGACGGTTTGTCAATAGGCAATATAACAAGGGGAGGGTCATAAATTTTTGTCACACTTGAGGGACTTTCCATTTTTCTTGAGTTGACTATCATATAAATCTGTCACGCGAGTTTCTAATGCCGTCTGGTTGTTCTTTAGAAATTGTACAATTTCACACGCCTAATTTCGGTAAGAGGATACTGCTATTAAAAACTATTGGTTGCAGGGCGTGACGGGCAATAACATGCTGATTTTTAATTGCTTCTAAAGAAAAATCTGCAGGCGTACTTGTAATTTAGAAGTTTGTTGTGGACTTGGAAAAAGCAACACATGTAGGCTCCCGAGGTGGTCGTTTAAAAGCTTAGAAAAAAAACACATTCCAGGAACCGAGTGGGGGGGGGGGCGTTTATCTTTCTGAATGCTAAACACAGCTCTATTGGTGTTTGAATTTGGTTTTCTGATAGGAGGAAGGGGAATTAATTTTGTTCAGCCGAAAAATGAAAATTAAAATTACAAACAGATAGCTCCGAGCTTTTAAAACGATCAGTCGTATTAATTGGGCTTGGCGAATTGCTTTGGGTACTTGTTTCTCTGATTTAGTTTTCACAGTAAATTAAACAAGTCGGTGTCGCGCACGGTAAATTAATCGCGGGTGTATTTAAACTTAGTGCAGTGAGTGTATTGGATTTTAATTTTAATTTAATTTGTATTTTATTCATTACATACTTGGTGGTATAAATTGTTTAAAAATCATTTTAATTCCCGCATCCATTTGTGGTCAGATAATTTGTAAATTTCAGTACTTGCTTGGCTTGTGCCATTTTTTTTTTACTAAAGTGTTTTCATTTGCATTCTAACCGAGCTTAAAGGTAAATAAGTTGCATCCACATTAGTGGAGGTAGCTGACCATTTGTTGTATAAATTATTAGACTAGTTTGCTTGGCGTTCTGTAATTTAAATCGACCAGAGGCAGTCAACCGACGCTTTCAATCTATAGTGCAATCCATATACAGTGTACTCTTGTAAAATTAGCTAATCCCTTTGGCGATATTCTCTGGCAAGTTGGAAACACTCAAACAAGGGGTTTTCGATTTGCGCAGTGAAGTCGACTGGTTTATACCACTGGTGTAAGGCAAGTCTAGATCTGCCGCTAAAAGCAAGTGTGACCAGCACAAGTTAATTCCCGAAATCAAGGCCAATTAGTTGCCGTTACGAGTTCCGTAAAATTACGAGGCCAAACAATTCTGAATCACATATTCATAGCCATCTTCTTAACCGAGTTTCCCTCACACCCTGTGTGTGAACCGAAGTGTAGTTCTTGTCGGGAGATTTGCGGGTTAATTAGAAGTAATTCGCTGAGAGACCGAAAGATCATAACTACACACCGTAGAGTATCAAATAAAACGGTCAATTCTTACCATTGAGCATAATCGTCGAAAACAACGCAATCAGAGGTTAACAAATGAAGTGAGAGTCACTGCACCTCCACCTCTTGGCGATAGGAGCGGTTGAGAATCTCCCCCTTCGCCGCGTTATTAGGTTAGAAACAAATCGGCTCATCCGCCTCCTCAGGAGGGTCACCGTAAAAAACTTGCGATTACTATTGATCCTCTCGCAAATTGATCGCCTGGGCGGCATTTTGTATCACATACTTCCCCGAATATCTGATTAATTAATTAATTACGTTCATTAAGTAAGTACACTGTAGGCACACGGCCACACTGTGCGCTGGTTGATTATACAGAGCGTCTTCGAGTACTATTGAAAGTGATAAACACGAGTACCAAGACCAATCTAATTTTGAAACAACTTAATTGTTAATGTAAATTGAATAACAAGGTCCACAACTATTGCTTGGGACAAGCATAAAACCACCAGCTGTGTAATTGAAAACAGTTAGTTCGTCACGATACTCGAACGAGAAAGCCATTAAACGAATTCTACTGTATTTCTTATAAAATCGTAATTTTTCCTTGTGTGTCTCTGTATTGGATTTTTAAAAACGACAAGGTTTTTCCGCTCATTTTTCTAGACTGCAGTGCGGCTAGAAATCGGAGTTTTTACCCTGTTTTTTAGCAATAAATAATTAATTAAATTTAAATCCGTATTTTATTTATACGTAGCCAATTCCCGCTGTCTCAGAGTTATTATCGTCTCGCCAGGATTCGAACCAGGGTGCACAGACATAAGTAGAGTCCTCCACTAATTAGCGATCACGAGGAAATAATTATTGAAAGTTGTTTTGAAATATTGAAAGGGATACCTCGGTGTATTTCTGGGAATCGGTCGACGCAGAGCGTAGTATTATTGTAGGTCAATAGGATTTCCTTTAGACCTGCTGGTAGAGGCGCCATCTAGACGTAGGGCATGAGGCAATAAAACCTGACCTTTTCCAGAAATCCTAACCGAGCCGTACCCCTTACGGTAAATACGCAGACAGCCAATTCTCCAGTTATCAGTCAATGAAATTGGCAATAAATTAAAATTGTTTATTGGTTCGGACATTTTTTAATACTTATTTAGTTGTCCGTAAAAGTCAACAAACAAGTGTAGCACATCGGCGTGTTACAGTGCTTTAGAAGTTTTATTTACGTGCTACTTTATATGTAATATAATGTATCAAAAAAACATTTCTACAACTCTTAAATTTCTCCAAATTTACTTTTTTAAATTCAGTCACATACCAGTAGAAAAAAGGGATCCAAATTAGTTTATACTTTAATTAATAAACTCTGAACTTTGTAAGTTTTTAAATGTAATTGCACTTATAGAAAAAGACATTTTTAATTTTCGTTTATTTTAAAGAAAATTGTTTTATTTTGTAATACAGTCGAACCTCCATAACTCGAATATCAAGGGACCGGAAATTACTTAGGGCCAGTTTCATAATCGAATTTAAAGGAGACTTTAAAATTAAAGTCACATTCAGATGTGTAAACAAATGTATTTTCACAATTGTTTTTACATCTGAAAGTGACTTTAAATTTAAAGTCTCCTTTAAATTCGATTATGAAATTGGCCCTTAGAGTTATAGAAATTTCGAGTTAAGGAAAGAGATTTCAATTATACACATTGTGCAGGGACATCAGTAAATTTTAACTTACAGAACGTTTCGAGTTGTGGAGGTTCGAGTTATAGAGGGGCGACTGTATTTTGTAATGTTTAGTGCAATATACTATGTACATATATTATACTATTTACAGTTATTTAAATAGATAATAAGAAACTAAATTTGTGTATGTTCTTTACGTTAACATCTGTAATTTAATAATAAATCAACTGGTTTATATTTAGATTGCTTTTTTAGAATTAAAATTTCATTGAAAAGCAAAATTTTTAAGATTTCATTGTTAATATTATTCATTCACGTTCTTTTTGCATTCAGAGTAGGCCGTGTTAGGGTGACATTTTTGTTGGTACCTTCAAGTGAATATGTTCCATTTTAATATGTATGATGGTTATATTTTTGAAAACTGACGCCAAAAAACATTGGTGATTTTGAGCATTTTGACTTAGTATTGCAAAATCACAAGTAATTATTTGTTTTAATGCTATTATTTTACTTTTTTCATGCCATCGTAGAGTATAAGAAGCATTATAGTCGATGGGACTGACGTTAAAATGTCAGAAGTTTACATTTGTCACATTTTGAGTTCTATCAAAATACATGCACGTAACCTAACGAAAAAAAAAAACATGGCCTACAAGAATGCAAGAAGAACGTGAATGGATAATATGTATAACAAATCATTTTTGAAATTCGTATTTGGAGTAAGCCTTGGTTTTACAAAAATTGTTGGCAATTCTGAAAAGACAACTGAAATTTTGATTTATGTTACAGATCGTCAGATAATTACAACTAAATTAACTGAGCCCCGGTCCATCCATCGGAAGTTTGATTGTTAGTTTATTCCTGTAGTAACAATTATTCTTATAACTGCAATTACGGCAATAAACCGAAAGATAAAGTTAATTTGTGATGAGTATGTAGCAGATGACGATCTAGTAACTTGAGTTTTACACGTTGTTATGTATAAAAAAACATTAATTAATAAAAAGTTATCTTATAGTTATAAAACACTACATTGGTGACCCCGACAATGCATGAAAATCCTGAAACTGAAGTCGAAAGCCAAACAGAATTATCAGAAATTAAAAACGTAAAGCTTCCAAAATTCTGGCAAACGAACCCAAAACTCTGGTTTATACAAACGGATGCTCAATTTTATGTTCACAAAGTTAGATCTGATGTCAACAAATATTATTCTGTCATCAGCGCACTGGATTCGACAGTTTTAGAACAAATTTCGGATCTTTTGGCAGCTCCCCCTGAAACGAACAAATATGAAACATTAAAAACATGTCTTATTGAAAGATTTACTGAATCGCAAGAAGTCCGTTTTCGCAAGCTTTTATTAGGTACTGAACTTGGTGATAGGAAACCGTCTCAATTGCTCAGAGAAATGCAAAATCAAGGTGATGGAAAAATCAGTGAAGAATTTTTGCGAACACTCCGGCTCCAACGTTTGCCTTCGCAAGTGCAAGTGGTACTTTCAGCCAGTTGTGATTTATCTTTGTCAAAAATGGCAGACATTGCTGACAAAATTTTAGAAGTGAGCAGCAGTCACATTCACCAAAGCATAGCGTCATGTTCTCACGGAAATACGGAAGAGAAACGAGCAGCAGTACAAATGGAAGAAGATCCCAGTCCCTCTTCAATCAAAAAACTAGAGATTCAAGTAACCAAGCTGACCCAAATGGTTGAAGAGCTTCGAATTAACAGGAGTAGGTCAAAATCTCATACACGCTGGAACAACACAAGACAGAGAGGACGCTCACTTTCTTGGCAAAGAAATTTAAATGCAGAATTTTGTTATTATCACCAAAAGTTTGGAAGAAAGGCCAGAAAGTGTCAAACACCCTGCACTTTTAACAGGACACAGGAAAAACTAGTGAAACCATCATTGTGTGAGACGTCAACTGATGGGACTCTACCGCAAAAACGTCTCTTTATTACGGATAAATCCACAGGTTTACGTTTCTTAATCGATTCAGGTGCTGTAGTGTCAGTCATTCCTCCGCGTTTCTTAACAAAAACTTTAGCTCCCACAAACAATAAACTGTATGCTGCAAACGGTGCCGAAATTAAAACTTACGGTGCAAAATTGTTAAGTATTAATTTAGGACTAAGAAGACAATTTACTTGGAGGTTTATTATTGCGGACGTTGCTCATGCAATCATCGGAGCAGATTTCTTATACAAATACGATCTGCTTATAGACCTTAAACGTCGCTGTCTTATTGACAATGTCACCGGACTGTCTACGTTAGGGCAAGTCATTTTTTGCAAAATACCACAAGTGACTACCGTCGCAACGGACAGTAAATATTCCGAACTATTAAAAGAATTTCCTGAAATTACAAGAAACTCTCTTACAGCAACGAATATCTCACATAACGTCGAACATCATATTTTTACGAATGGCCAACCAGTTGTTGAGAAAGCACGACGCCTAACACCTGAAAAACTTGCAGTTGCAAAGATGGAATTCGACTACATGATGCAGCAGGGAATTTGTCGACCGTCTTCTAGCCCATGGGCCAGTCCATTACATCTGGTACCGAAGAAAGAACCAGGTATTTGGAGGCCGTGTGGAGATTATCGCCGTTTAAATGCAAAAACGATACCAGATAGGTACCCTGTTGCCCACATTCAGGATTTTGCCCAAAAACTTAAAGGTCAGCAGGTTTTCGCAAAAATAGATTTAGTCCGAGCATATCATCAAATACCGATATCTCAAGAAGATATTCCAAAAACAGCAGTAATTACACCATTTGGATTATTTGAATTTACTAAAATGACTTTTGGTTTACGTAATGCTGCGCAAACTTTCCAGCGCTTTATGCATGAGGTTCTTTATGGGCTCGATTTTTGTTTCGTCTACATAGATGATATATTGATAGCTTCAACTTCACCTGAAGAACATATTTTGCACTTAAAAGAAGTTTTCAAACGTCTTCGTCAATACGGTCTAGCTATTAATCAAGCAAAATGCAGTTTTGGTTCAGCAGAAATTGAATATTTGGGATATTTAATAACACCAACAGGTTCAAGTCCACTTCCCTCAAAAATTGAGGCTATTAAAAATTTTCCAAAACCTAACAATATCAAACAATTACGACGTTTTCTAGGAATGCTTAATTTCTACCGTCGTTTTATTAAAAATTCAGCAGAAAAGCAATCACTACTGACTGAATTTTTGAAAGAAAATCACCGAAATGAAAAATGCAACGTTCAATGGACACCTGAAAGTGAAAAAGCATTCGAAGATTGCAAGACCGACCTAAAAAATGCAACGCTCCTAGTTCACCCCGCAGAAAATGCTCATCTTGCACTGACAGTGGATGCATCTGATGTTGCAATAGGTGCTGTATTAGAACAATTTTGTGAAGACACATGGCAACCTCTAGGATTTTTCTCAAAAAAATTGAATTCGGCACAACGAAAATACAGCGCATACGATCGAGAGCTTTTGGCCACTTATGAAGCTGTTAAATATTTTAGATTTATGGTTGAAGCGAGACATCTTATTATTAAGACTGATCATAAACCATTGACTTATGCCTTTCATCAAAAATCTGAAAAAGCAACACCACGTCAATTTCGCCAATTGGACTTCATTGGGCAGTTTACAACACAAATAATACACATCTCAGGATCGCAAAATGTAGTTGCAGACGCCTTGTCACGTATTGAAACAATTATTATGCCAACGGCCATTGATACTTCTAAATTAGCCGAGGCACAAGAAGGTGACATGGATTTAAATAACTTATTGATCAACGAAACCCCTCTTAAGCTTCAACTCTATACTCCACCCAACGAAACCAAACAGCTTTATTGTGATACATCAACAAATAAAATCAGGCCCTATGTTCCAAAATCATTGCGAAAAACAATATTTGAACAACTGCATAATTTAGCACATCCAAGTATTCGTGCCACTTGCAGATTAGTTCGCGAACGTTTTGTGTGGCCAGAAATTAACAAAGATGTTAAGAGGTGGTCACGTGAATGTCAAGCATGTCAACGCTCCAAAATTCATCGACATACTAAAACTCCATTACAAGATTTTAAAATTCCTGATGAACGTTTTCAGCAGGTGCATTTGGACATCATCGGACCTCTTCCACCATCACAAGGTTTTCGGTATTGCTTAACTATGATCGACCGTTTTTCTCGTTGGCCAGAAGCAACGCCGATAACAGAAATGACAGCTGAAGAAGTAACAAGAGCTTTCTATTCAACATGGATTGCTCGATTTGGAGTACCACGTGTAATTACTACTGACCAAGGTCGACAATTTGAATCTACATTACTATCATCGTTAATGAAAATGATGGGTATGAAACGACAACGAACAACGGCTTACCATCCTCAGTCGAATGGAATCTTGGAAAGATGGCATCGCACCTTGAAATCAGCCATAATGTGCCATCAATCACAAAATTGGGTTGCAGTTCTTCCAACTGTTCTTTTAGGTCTGAGAGCTGTTTATAAAGAAGATCTTAAAGCTACCACCGCTGAGATGCTATTTGGTACCACAATACGTTTACCAGGTGAATTCTTCGTAAATGGTTCTCGAAGTTCGGAAGAAGATCCTGCAGGTTTTGTCACACAATTACGAAATCAGATGAGACAAATTCGACCAATTTCCACAACAAGACATACTACAAAAGGAACATTCATACATCCAGAACTTCACAAATGTACACACGTTTTTCTTCGTGATGATACCGTTAAAAGGTCGCTACAACAACCATACGTTGGTCCTTATGAAATATTAGAGCGATCTGATAAGGTGTACAAAATTAAGTTGAATAATAAGGAAGTTAGAGTATCTATTGATCGACTTAAACCAGCATTTTTAACAAGCAATTCTGTTTCTGTAACTTTATCTGGTTTGCAAGAAAAATCTACACAGAAAACGGTTACCGCCAAAGGTAGAGAAGTTCGCCTTCCAGTGCGTTTTCGTATTTAACATACTGGGGGAGGAGTACTGTAGCAGATGACGATCTAGTAACTTGAGTTTTACACGTTGTTATGTATAAAAAAACATTAATTAATAAAAAGTTATCTTATAGTTATAAAACACTACAAGTAAATCGGATCTAAATGTAATTAGATGCCACACGCATTCAATGTTGTCAACTATAATAAAAAGGCTTACCTACACATATTAAAAATTTTAAAAATTACCCGGTACTTTATTCGTTATGAATTTAATAAATTCTTATACTCGTATATTACTCTTAAGTAAATTTTCTGAACAAATTCTTTATTAGGTAATAAAAACAATACTATATTAGCAACATAAAATTTTCCTATTACTAACCGGAATCGGAATTTTATTTTTTGTTCGATTAATTGCAAACGAGGCGGCAACGATGGTCCCTCGGGAAACCCACGTTGTCGCCCTGTTGAAATTAATCGAATAAAATATGAAATTCCGTTTCCTAATAATTACATACAACATGTATTGACACATATGAGTGTTGAAATATTACATCAAAAATATGTACTTCAATTACAGTCAATGTGTATAATTACTAGGCAGCGGACGGCCGTTGGGCAGGCGAGAGTGAGCTCGTGTCGACCGGGCGAGAAATACATCGTCTCTACTAGTTATGTATTTCTCGCCCGTTCGACACGTCCCCCACTATCGCCTGCCCAACGGCCGTCCGCTGCCTAATAATTACAATTCGCATATGAAATATTACACAATCATTTTGTAAAAAAAAATTTCAATTACTGTAGCTCTGGAATATTACATCAAAGGTATGTACTGCAATTACAGTTGAATGTGTGTAATTACAATTCGCATATGAAATACTATACAATCATTTTGTAAAAAAAAACTTTCAATTACTGCAGCTCGTAGGTAATATTACATCGTAGGTAATATTACATTGTAAATAAATGGTTACTGGGTAGTCATTTATTTTTTGTGTAAATTTACATAATTCTTTTTACAGTGTAGTTACTATCGACTCGTGAAAATTAATTAAACGTTTTCACTCATCGATAAAGAATAATTTTACCGTCTTGTATAACAAATAACTATTATTCGGTGTTGATTACATTTTATTTTATTTCTGATAACATTCGTTTATTTCTTCTTGGATACTATCCCACACGTTTTGAAGATGTTCTTAAAATGCAACGCAAATTAGATAGTAATTAGTAATGATATATGTATGTATTCTTAATTTGTTTTGTTAATACTTTTGTGTATGGTTGCGGAACCAAAATTTATTAATGCAAAGCTTAGTGAAAGACATATTAAATTTAATAATAATAATATATAGGGTGGTCCATTTAAAATAAACCTGTACAAAATAATAGGAATATTTTCAAATTGAATACTATTTTCTGACCTAGACAGGTTATGTAATATTACTGTAAAGCTTAAAAACCTAATTGTAACAAACATCTGATCTATTAAATATCAAAAAGCACCATTTTTTTACATTTGATAGCAAAATCCCTACTAGTCAGAATTTTGGGAAAACAAAAAAAAACTTTCCACCTTCCTTATGTGTGTGCGCAGAAATGTGGAATTTTACACTGAACTCTCTTGGCTTCAGAAATTTATTGTCACTACTTTCATGAACTAATTTTTTTTCCTAGAGGAGGAGAGCGAACCACACTAGCCAAAAAATTATAAATCGAGACAAGAGTCGCAATATTATCAAACAGGGCAACAGCGCTATCAATGTTGATAAAGATTTCATCAGAGCGCTCTAGCGGCAGGCTTCACTGCAGACTTGTGGGCTTCTTGCTGTCACCGCACCTGACTAGTGGGGTTTTTGCTGAATCGGCAGATTCTCAAGGCCTTCTAGAGCCTGACCGGTGGCGTTTTTGCCGAATTTTTTGTTCTGAGCACGTTAGCACTTGGTATAACAACAAGATGGCACCTCTAACTCATTTTTCGTTTTCTGTGATTAGTGACGTTTTTGCTATCAACTCCTCATTTAAATGTCAATATCTTAAAAACTATTAGTTCTGGGTACAAAGTACCCTTATAATAAATTGATCTACGATCTACTCTTAAAGGCAAATCGACATGGGCCATAATATACAATATGTTCCGTTAAAAAAAACGTAACTTTGGTGTGACACGGCCACACGAATCACCCTGTACAATTGCAACTAATTTTGAATCATGTAACTATACCATACGTAATAGTGAAAACAGATTTTAAAAATTTGCAATAATAAAGACGCTGTCATCCGAATACGCACTATTGGTTCACTCTGTATATAACTTTTGCCCACGAAAGGCCTGGGCTATTTCTTTCTTATCTTTCGAAATAGAACGTGTGCCTTCTTCAAAAATAATGTTATAACCATTGGATTCAAGTTTAGATATAGACAGCAAATTAAATCCCAAAGTAGTAACAAGAAGAGTATTATTATTGGTAGTAATGGAAACAGTCTCACCTTAGCATATTGTTAAAATGTTAATATGTCCCATGGGTATAATTTGCTTTAACACTTGTCCTGTTTCTGCAACTTCTATCTTCACTGGTGTCGGTGTAGAAAACGGCATCATATTTGACATAAATTTCCTGTTATTGACTAGGTGTTCTGTGGCACCAGAATCAAAACACCAGTTGATAGCATCCATGTTCAGTGTATCTTCGGTTGCAGAAAAACGATAAATTTAATAATAATAATATGTAAAATGGATAATAGACCGTCGTGTTTGGCATACCCATTTTAATGTTTTTTCCTCGAAAACTATTTGAGCTATTAAAGAATTGTTCAAATAAAATTTCTTTTTTTAAAATCCTATTCAACTACTCAACTCGAGATATATCCATTTATAAAATTTCAAAGTTGGTTTCTGTTGCACCTACTTCCATACTTGCTCCATATTTTCGAGAAAGCGAGCTGGGACGGGTCGTCTGAAATAACATTGGTCCCGTTCAGGCAGAAAAGATGTTTGCAGCACAGCGCAAAGTTGTAGCGCTTTAAATTACTTGAAGCTGTTTTGATACATGTAAAAGTGAGATAAATGTGCAAAAAGAATAAAGAATGTGAACGGAGTTGAATAAACGAACGCAGCCAATAAATACCATAACATAAACTAGTAGAAAAATCACGTCAGATTAATGAACAATTGTACATAACAAATTTAATATACTATTAGGGAACATCATGTCACCCGTCATGTATTTTATTTTATCTTATTTTCACTAGTATTAACTGTAATTACATTTATAGGCTTTTATTCATGGCGTAATACAACTCGAGGTTCATGGTTCATACAAGCTCTCTGCGATGAACTTGAGGAAAACGGATTTGAGTTCGACTTGCTTACACTTCTGACCTTCGTATGCCAGAGAGTTGCTCTAGATTACGAGAGCAATACACCCGACATACCTCACATGCATGCTCAAAAGCAGATACCTTGCATAACAACAATGCTTACAAGACTTGTAAAATTTACTAAACGTTGTTAGGTTAAATTAAATTCATAGTGTTATTTTTGTTTTTGTTTATAAAATTCACTTTTTTCTTGATTAAGTAATAGTGTGCAATTTGTTATTTTTTTAAACTAAATCATAGATAAAAGTCTAATGGTGGATTTCACAAACGTTACTTAAATTTAATCAAACGTTAAAAGTAAACGTTGCTATGGCTACATGTGCTGAAGGTATAGGAATGATTATTCTTAATCGATGATTTAAGTTAAGTGACGTTTGTGAAATCCAGCATAAATCAATTTTAAATTCTTCAATATTACAAAAACTTCCTAGGGCCAGCTTAAATATAGCAAACTTATCTGTTTCGCTATGGGTTAGTACCACGTTAGTACTTTCTTCAAGACTGACAAATAAACAAGGTTGTCAAGGAAAACTAGGAAAAAAAAGTAAAGGTATCTTGATCGTTTTTTAATAAGTTTATAAAAATACGTAAGCAAATATTCCTTTTTTAAATTTCTTAAACTCAAAATTTCCCATTTAACTTAGCAAAATCTTATTAGTAGAAATCCAGAATATTTAATTGTGCAAAATATATCTTACATTATGATTAAAAATATAGTCGTTGCGTTCGAAAATTATAGTGTACAGATACAGGTACATCCGAGTATAATTTTTGAACGCAACAATTAATGAATGTTGCGATTTTAAGCAGTCCGTGAGAAGTTTTTACGAATTTTCATCGGGAAAACTGTGGTTTCATTCATTATTTAAAACATTTGCAATTGTTTTGCTTACTTATCTTTTATGAGAAGTCATCTAAATTTGTTCGTTGGTTGTATTTTATTAATCTTATTAGTAATTAAGAGTTCATGAGTATGTAACTGCATTTCCTTGGTTAGAATACATAATAATATGTAACTTTGCACGAACAAGCTCATGAACATCCCCTTATTTTTTTTTTTACTTTTAGTAAAGTTAGGACCACTCAAATTGAAACTTGTTATCCTTGTTGTATCTCTTAAAAGACACATTTATAAAAATTTGTTGTCAAATATACCAGGTACTTTAGACAGACTTTACTTAAAAGTAAATACTTACGAGGGGATTATCGTTATATAAGGTAGTATTTATTAGATTTTAATGTAAGCTCTAACATTTCGCCATAATTTATGTAAATATGTTTATTTGTGATGTCACTTACTTTTTATTTCCATATACCGGGTGCGCCACCACTATAAGTAGGCACACACTATCGTTCAATTTAATAATATAATGGAATTTCAGTGTAGGTCGCTGATTTCTATAACCAAGTTCTATCGATCAGAAATCGTAATCTAATACGCACAATGCATAATTCATTTTAATAGTAACATTGTAATAGTGCGGACATGGTATATTTTCAAATATGTTTAACTTTATAGATCATACAAGATACAACTGATTAATGGCTTTCACAGACCGACGGCAACGCCAATAATTTTTTTGCGCCGCAAATTATTCGCTGCCGCAATGTATTTTAAATGGGGAGGCAGCGAATTATAAAATTCGCGTCGGTGTGTGGAAACCTTAAAGCAGTATTTTGCTAAAATATTTTGTAAATATTTAAAATTTATGATTTGTGTTTATTATCAAAATTATAATCGACAATATTAATGCTAATATTGTGTTTATTATAGTAATTTGTGAATATTATTTCATAATGCAAGGGTTGTTTCGTTTAGCATCACAAGTAATCAAATCACTATTCTACATAAAGAAATTCTTGCCATGAAAAGGTAAAATATTATAATAACTATTTTCCCAAAGTATTTTACTTTTACATTTAGTAGCGTCTTTTTTCAAATCACATTCGTATGTAAGAGAATTGTTAAGCAATTTAGAAATGGATCTCCTCCAAAACATGTATCTCTCTAATGTCTAACTACGGCCTTAGTATTTAACTGCCAGTAAATTGTAAGAGTAATTACCAGGCGTTGTGATTTTATAAAAATATTTTTTATACTTATATGTGAATGTACCCAAAGTCTTTCAAAATGATTGTGTCTTATGTATTCTCGATTTTAAAGTATTTTTGCATGTTAACTTGAAAATTACAGAGCATAAATTTATTTTGGTTAGTATTATGTAAGGGTTGTAGTTTATACTGTTTTATTTTTAATTAAATATTTACAGATTTCTGATATAGTAGGTAGTCTAGATCTATAAAAAATAATTTTTCAAAGAAACTTGTATTTTTATTTGAGAATAAAACATAATTTATTCACGATCCTTTTACAGGTAAGTAAGGAAAGGAAGAAAAATTGAAAATGTCACTTCAACCAGTAGCGGCTTGTGCATGTGAAATTGGGAGGGCTGCAGATATACTCGCTGAACGCTAGTTTGTGTAGCGCAAACAGAGAACAAACAGAAATTAGGTCAGCCAAATGGTCACCTCAGCTCCTGTTAAGCTGCCAGCACTGCAGACTGCAACTAACACATGTATTAGTTCACCAGAATGAGGCACTTGCAAGTGGCTGCCTATTTTATCGGGTAAACTGTTTACCAAGCAGACACCACTTTTAGAAGCGTACATTTGGTTTCGCTGAGTTGCATAAACGTTTTCAAGAATGGCGGCGGGATCTACTGTGCGATCCAAAATTATTTAGATAAGGGGAGGAACTTTTAGTCCGATACTTGCTTTCTGACTCCTGTCAAATCTCTCGATCATTGGTCAGCAAGCAATCCCGCAGCATTTGAAATTGGTCATTATGATACAATAAAGTAGTATGAATGCTTTAGGGTGGCAATATTTGACTCTAACATAACCTCTGCGTTTGTTTACTGCGGTGTTACGGTTGAAAAATCCATTCAAGTTATTCATAATAATTTTCCGTACACCCTGTATCAGCGTAGGAAATACGGCATACGTGCCGATCGTCGCATTTCATCATATTGCACAACATAGCGTGATGTTAACCTATCCGCTGTTACTTCAGGCATACTGCATAGCTCCATTTCACTTAGTTTCCGGGGTTAATCTGTCCCGATCGTAACGACGCCTGTCCGAACTGGTGTTGGGGAAAGAACGCGACATTCGTCTGCAGCTAGTCTCATGTAGGGTTGATGTGATACCAACAAAGTATCGATACCAGTACTCAAATCGGATAATCGGAGTATCGATAACAGTAGAAAATCGAATCAAAAGTATCGATATCTACTCATATCGAATCATGTGGGATGGGTTCATAAACTCTATCTTCGAGTGCGTATAGTCCCATCTTCCTCACTCATGATTTTTGATGTATTTTGCGTCTCGCTCATTCGTCTTGTGTTTACATTATTTCCATGGTAACAGGCAAACTTCTCACATCCCACTTTTAAGTAGGGTGCTTATTAAAAAAAATATTTACGGATTTCCTCTAACTAATAAGATATGTCCGACATTCCTTGGATTACTAAACTTATTAAATTTACCCACTTGCATTCATGCGTATTAAGTTTTTAGCGACTTTACGAAAATTACGAGTTCTCTTTTAACCGTGTAACTAGTGAATTTCTGTCAACCTAAATTGGTAACACTGCCGCCGAGCCGCCAGATTCGGGCGGATATAAATAAAGAAATAAGTACTCTTACGATTCGATACCGTCACTTTGTTTCGATACTTACTTGCATCGAAACAAAGAAGTATCGATACTAATTTTACTCGTATCGAAAGAAAAGTATCGAGTAAGTACTCGTATTTACTTGGATCAAATCATCCCACTCTCATATCGCAAGTAGTGTTGAGAATAACCGGTTTATTTCAATAACCGACTACTGAGTATTCAAGTGATTTGAAAAACCGGATAATCACTTGAATGAAACCACTCGAATGATGATTGGAGTGTCGGTAATTGGCAGGTCTGGGCTATTCGCATTTGGTGGCACAAATCGGTGTTACTTCGTTCGTGATTCTCTTCGGTTAAACTGCATTTACATTTTGCAAGTTTTGTTTACACAAGTACTTATTTGATTTCCTGCTTGTAATACAAGTATGTAAGACCACTGCTTAACTTTACTTGCATGCTGATTTTTCTTTTTTTTTTCGTGATCTAATCTGTACTAAATTGAATTACAAATATCTATACTTAAACTTTTTTTAAGTAAACTAAAAAATTGAGTACATATTAAAATGAGCTGAGACGTTGAAGCTTTCTCCAAATTGAAAAACTTACTAATAATTTGGAAATTAAAATTTTAATTTAAAACATACCTACTGCTTTGTAAAAATATAATTAAACTTATTTAAAAAAATAATGAACGTAATTTTTCTCCTGTTGTAATAATAATAATATATTACGTATAAAATTAAACAAGATAAATAAGAAGTTTTGCTTCTATTTGGTTATTTAATTTTAATATAATTACCAAAAGTCAAGAAATTTCAAAAACAAAATATTTTATTTCAATACTTAGAAAACAGATTTTGCTGAAGATTCATATTGCAATGCACAAAATTTAGGACTGCCAAGTGATCTCACTAGTACCCCGAAAATTAAATATTATCCCCGTACATATTAGGCAATGAGAATGAGTCGCCAGTCAGGCGTGAGTGTTTTTATAAACAGACAAGAAAATGACCTTTTAATAATCTGAATTATTCGGTTATCGATTATTCAAGTAATAAATAACCAGTTATTTATCACTTGAATCATAACCGTTTATTTATCACTTGAATCATAACCGATAACCGAATAATTCAGGTTATTACAATAACCGGATAATAGGTTATTTTTCATTCAAGTGATCCCAACACCAATCGCAAGCTCTCCCGTTCGCTTCGTTTATTTTGTGTGTGGGTACAGGCTCCTTTGTGCTCCTTTTCACGGGCTTTTGTGAAGTAGACGGAACCGGATTATTCCGAGATTTGTTGTACGTGGAGAGAATTTTAAGCTTGCTAAACAGCTTTCCAAGCCTGTCCTCGAAATGCGAAACAGGTATGTCTTGTGGCTTTGTTCTGACTGCGACGAAACGTAACGCATATTTTCTTCCATTAGGCTTTTAGTTCGAGTATAGGCCTTCCGTTGAAGCTTAAGTTTGAGACATAGCCCCAGTTCAAGACAGCTGGCGCAGGTAGTTTAATTTGGGTGAGAAATATCGTCGTCCCCCTTGGGTGCAGTTAGTTGGCTTTTGTCAACGAATTGAGCCTGTTGACGTTGGACAGCTGATTGACATTGACGCTGGATCTTAGGAGGCCAAGGTCGGAGTAGCCCTTATATCTCTGTATTTACGGAGTGGTTAATGTACGACTTATTATCGCGGGGTTCGCTTACTGTTACCCGTGTCTTTGAGAATCATTAATTGCGTTGTTCGCCTAAACCGTATGTGTGACCGACGCCAGATCTGTGGTACGGATTTAATTTAACGTGTTACTTGTTCATTGAGATTTATTGTTCGTGTCTGAGTTATAGTTATTTGAATTTTGAGCAAGCTAAATATAAACAAGTGTGGTCGGCTGGTGTTTTTCATTTTAAATCATTTTGCCCACCTTTTGCATTGGGGTTTCGTCGAACCTCCCTTCTCCAAGAGCTTAGCCGAGCGGTGTGGAAATACTTAAGTCACTTCGCACAAAATTTGCAAACCTACAGGTAGGTAGCAGCGAACCAGTCTCTGATTGGTCCATTTCTACTTGCGTTGTGGAAGAAGTTGTAATTCTGATAGATAAACCTAGAGCTAGTGGATATAGGTGGGCTGACCTATCAGCCATTTTTGCTCTTCAATTGTGTTGCAAGTTTACAAGTGTTGTAGGTTATTCGTTAAAAATGGGCGGTTGTGCCGCTCCTAATTGTAACAACAGATTTTAAATTGTATTGCTTTCCTTCTGAAAAAGACAGGAGGCATTTCCCCGTTTCCCGGGTAAAAATAGAGCAAAAATGGCGCCTCCAAAAACCCATTGATAGGTCAGCTCCCCTATATATACACAAGCCCTAGATAAACCATTGGCGTCACATGTTTGTTTAAAGGATCCACCCTGTACACATAAAACACATAAATTAAAAGAAATATCATCGTTAGCAATTACCTTTCATTTTATATTAATTAAATTAAATTTTATACGAAATCTTGAATTTGTTTGCAAATTTACAAAGAATTAAGAGAAAATCCATTAAGAATCTGTAATTATTTTAGAATGTCAACAACTGCTTTTGATGAGCTATATTAAAGAATAACCTAACGCGAGAAAATACACAACTAGAAATCGTATTTCATCATAAGAAGGGCTTGTAACGGGTCCAATAATTACTGTTATTAATTAAGACTGACAAGTAAACAGACAAATAGTTTCCGTAAGTAAATAATTAAATATATGTCACTGGAATTTACAAGTACGATTTATGACTTCGAGAGGTTCGGCCACCTTACTTGCTAACTGTTACAAACTCAGATGCTATTATCGGGTGGGTGACCCGAAGGAATGCACCCGGTGCCGGAATTACTTTCTATGACCTAATTATGATCCAATTATCAATCGTAAATGGCCCTACGTTATGCTTTCCCCAGATTCTTTGTTTGGCGCGATTGTACAATTGTACAAAATTGATAGGGAAAAAACTCCGCTTCTCCTCTTCTATAGAATCAGAGAAATTGAGTGTAAAAACCCTGGTTGTTTGAAATAAATACAATTAATCAAAAAATCACGATTTTAGGAAATACAGTGTGACTTTCGTGGTAGTTTTCGACTTCGGGTATCGGCGCGATATCTTTACTTCCGATTCACACTGTTTGGTGGTATAATGTTACACCGATGTTTTTCTTGGAGAGTTCCACTCCTGATTTATCAGTAATTAATTGAGATTCAAAGTTAGAGTCTTAGTACAGCGTCTGTAACTCTGCTGGTATTCAAAGACTTGTTCGATTTAATAAACCAACGCCCAAAGTGTCTTGGTGGGACGACAGTGTACTTAATTAATGGAGTTAATTAATGGGTTAGTCAGATGTTTTTGGCAAAGTATGTGATTCCTGCCGCCTTAGCGCTCAATCTGCAGGTAAATCAAAAGCAATCAGCCGGATTTTCAAGGACTCCCCCTTGGGGAGGTGTTGGAGTAACCCCTTCTCTAATTAACCTAATTAATTCAGGTCGATGGGTAGGGGACTTTCCCAGCTACTTCCGATCGCCTTGAGAGAGTGGCCCTTGGCACCTTTTTTCAAATCTCTCTCTTCGTCGTTCTTTTCGTCGGCTAAACCTATCTAACCCCTAATTGCGCAAGGTCCCTTCGACTGCTTTTCCTGGTGCTACACTATGGGTGTTTTTGACCTTGCAGTCTGGAGGCAGTCGCTTATCGTTTACCTGCCAATCTCACAGCCAAGACAAGGTTGGCCCTCCCCCATGTACAGGGTGTGAAAACCTTGGTCAAGAAAACTGTCAGGAATGCATGACAAATTGTCTGGATTATAATTTGCTTGGGAGAATTCCCCTTAGAGTGTGGTGGCTTCTAACGTACACTGTATGGGAAGTCCCAAGTAGATGTAGGGAATGACAAATGCCGTTGATCAATTAAATTAACGAACTCGGCTACAAGTTACGAACGCTGACAATCAAAGCTTTTATATATGAAAATCACTAATGTGTTTTAATACTCGCAGTCAAGTGAATAAAAATAGTTTGATTTAAGTTCTCTAAATGTATTGATAATAATGAACTTTACTGACTCTTTCGACAATGAATTAATGTTCTTTAATTTAGTCTCGCTCTATTTATACCACCAAGGATGCGATGGAGAAAATACAAATACATGCAAATTTACTAATACGCGTTAATCCGTGACACTCGCGCACTTGTCTTAACTCCTTTTTAATCACTTGCGGCGCGCTGTGTGTTATTTTAATTGCTCTTTGTCACTAAGCTTAATCGGACTGTTATAAAATGATTTAACAACCACCGAATTATACAGAGTGGAAAGTTTAACTGGAATAAATTCTGTAACTTAGAAAATTACCATTTGTAGCAAAATTCTTGGAACAGGTCAATTTTTAATTTTAATGGCGCATATTACAAAGGGACTTCTTTAACTTTTTAATTATTTGGAGGGGTGAAACAACCCCTAACTTTTTTTTTTAATGTATGTTGAGTAATTTTTTTTTCTTAAAGCTTGTTCAATTGGGAGTACAGCTACGTTTTTATTTTTTAATTTTTCTTTAACAGTAAAAGGAAAAAAAATAAAAAAAAAGATTTTTTTTACTAAAACCGTTTTTCCCAATAGGTGGATGGGAAGAAGAGGACCGATTGAGTGGTCAGCAAGATCTCCAGATCTCACCCCTTTAGACTTTTTATGGGGGTATTTAAAAAGTAAAGTTTATGTGACTAAACCAAACGACATAGCAGAATTTCAGGAAAGAATTCGGCATGAAATTAGGAGAGTAACGCCTGAAATGTTACAAAATGTTAGGGATGGAATTTATAATCGATTAGGATATTGCCAAGTGAGAGGTGGCGAGCAGTTGAATATCTGATACATTAAAATCGTTCTAGTCAAAAAAATTTTTAAAATTTTTTCCCCTTTTACTGTTTAAGAAAAATTAAAAAATAAAAACGTAGCTGTACTCCCAATTGAACAAGCTTTAAGAAAAAAATTACTCAACATACCCTTCCATTTAAAAAAAGAAAGTTATGGGTTGTTTCACCCCTCCAAATAATTGAAAAGTTAAAGAAGTCCCTTTGTAATATGCACCATTAAAATTAAAAATTGACCTGTTCCAAGAATTTTGCTACAAATGGTAATTTTCTAAGTTACAGAATTTATTCCAGTTAAACTTTCCACTCTGTATAAGAATACAATTTCGAATCAAGACTACAAGCGCCTAAGAAAACTGCGAAACTCCACTAAAGAAAATTCAATTTCGACCGTTTCCGTTTAAGCGAAAATGCTATCTGCTCTCTACGCGTCTTTTTCCTTAACATGAAAACAATTAAGCTCCGCCCTCGAATTTGCAGCGAAAATTCAAAATCACCTCAGCCATAATTACATAATTTCGACGGAGGCAGCTTTTGTTTATGTTATCGCTCCATGTTTACGTTATGCTTGACTTAATCAGCTGTACATCTTTGCTGGTTCTCTTATCCTAGTTACACTATTTTGGTTTACATGCTGCCTTTGCAGATGTTAGAAAAATTAAGAGCACTCTACTACTCCATGGGGTTGTTTTGTTCCTGTCTCACGAACACCTATAAATTTTACTTATTCAGGTGTGAAAATTGAAGTTTTTAAAAGGCCTGTTTTTCGGACTGAGACAAGCCAGACTGCCATTAAGCCTAAACTCCCGACGTAACGTGATATCCTCGCGCATTTGGCTCGCACGTTTGCAGTTTTGACAAAGCAATCTATACATAAGAGTTTAGAAAAACAATTTGAAATGTCAAGATAGATTGGTTTATGCTGTTTGCATGACTCTATCGCTTACGCTTGGCGCCTACAGTTACTGTATGATGATATTCGTACATGTACGGAAATGCCAGATAAAAGTTTATTGGACAGATTTACAACCCGACCGTTCGAAAAGAAACAGAGGCCCCCCACGTAAGCACTGCTGCAAGCCCGGCGGAATATGAACATGTGCTTATCGAAATCAAACATGCAGTAATTGCTTCTTATTTTTAAAACAAATTATCGAAACATTTCAGGCTTATGATCACCTATAAGGTAAAGGCACATTTAAACACATAATGAACATTTAAACAGAGTATAACTTTTTTTTTTTAAATACACGACGACCTAATATATATTGTTACGACTTTGGGTTCACAAATTTAAACGTTATTTATTTATTTTAAAACACTTTAATGTCTACGATCATTACACACAATAAAAGTACAATAATATCGAGCTGTACACTTATCTGACAAAATAACACTTCAACGTTATTAAATTCGCTTGCTACACTTCGCTTCCTAAGTAAGACTGATTTTAAAAACCGCGCCCCGGCTCCTCTTTATAGCAGTCGGCCCTCTTCGAGAATAACTTCGAAAGACTTGCTAGATTTTTCCAGTAAATTCGATGCGTGTCTAGAATAGATTAGAATCCTGTCTGAGGCACAGGTGGCGCTACCAGTATATAAAAATATAGTCTGCTTCTCATAATGTAACACTGCCCCCTCCTTAATTCTGTTCGTCCCGAGCAGAATATGGAGCCAAACGGTCTATGTGGATCACTTTCATCTTCCCACGGGGTAGCTTCCGTATTCTGTATACCACGTCATTAATTCTCTTGATTACTTCGTAAGGTCCGTCCCAAGGCGCCTGTAGTTTAGGGCATAGTCCACGAGTCCTTTTGGGGTTGTACAGCCAGACCTGGTTCCCTGGTTGGAATCCCATTTGATTGGCTCGTCTATCATACCGGGTCTTCATTTTGTCGGTGACCAGATTGATGTTTCGTCGCACATATTGATGAGTGGTCGCCAATCGATTCTCGAAGTCCTGCAGATATTCGTGCAATTCAGACCTTCTAGCTTCTGGAAGTCCAAACTTCAGGTCACATGGCAAACGCATTTCTCCTCCAAACAAAACTCGATACGGCGATTGCTTAGTAGTGTCATGTATTGCTGAACGATATGCCATTAGAAAAATTGGCAAATGTTGATCCCAGTCGCGTTGGTTTGTGGAGACCACTTTTGCTAAATGTCTCTCTAGAGTTCTGTTGAATCGCTCTACCATGCCGTCTGATTGCGGGTGTAACGGGGTAGTGTGCGTTTTAAAAATGCCAAGCATCCGGCTCAATTCTTGAAAGACGCTTCCTTCGAAATTTCTACCTTGGTCGGAATGAAGTTCCATTGGCACCCCAAATCTTGTTATCCAATTCTCTATGAGGGCAGTGGCGACAGTTGTTGCTTCCTGATTAGGCAACGCGTAACCTTCTGGCCATTTAGTGAAGTAATCGGTTACCACCATGACCGCGATCGGTTTCTGGAAACGGGCCGGCTATGTCAATGGCAATCCTCTCGAAGGGTGCACCGACGTTATACAGATGCAGTCTTCCTCGAGTCTTTTTCGCAGGTCCAGACACTGCCTTGCAGGTAATACACCTGGCACACCAATTCTCTACATCGGTTCTACATTTCACCCAATAAAACCTTTCTCGGACTTTTGCTAATGTTTTATTGATGCCCAAATGTCCACCTGACGTACCACCATGTATTTCTTCCAAAACTTCGGCAATTCTTACTTTTGGAAGGACTAACTGCTCTTTAATTTCGCTGCCATCAGGTGACTCCCATTCTCTTTTCAGAATTCCATTCTCTAACTTTAGAGAGTCCCATTGTGCCCAGTAGCTTTTGAAAATCGGGCTTTTGTTCGATATTTCGGCCCAAGTTGGACGTTGTCCTTTTTCCTTCCAAGAGATTATATCCCTTATGTCTTCCTCTTGGCGTTGCTCTTGGCTTATAACTTCTGGTTGCCACTGGTTGTTTGTGACACGTGTTCTTTTGATAGGAATTATTCCTTCTTTGTCCTCCAATTTCAAGCAGTGCCGACAATCTTCAGGACACGGTCTTCTGGATAGTGCATCTGCATTATTATGGATACGACCTGGGCGATGTTCGATTGTAAAATCATACTCCTGCAGTCTTTTTATCCATCTGGCAAGCTGGCCTTCTATATTTTTGAACTGGAGCAACCACTTCAATGCTGCATGGTCTGATCGAAGATGAAACTGTCGACCATAAAGGTATTTGTGAAAATGTTCCAATGTTTTCACCACAGCAAAAAGCTCCTTCCTGGTTACACAATAATTTCTTTCAGCTTTGGATAAAACTTTACTGAAGTAACCTATGACACGTTCTTCCCCGTCCTGCACTTGTGATAACACGCCCCCAATTCCGTGATTGCTCGCATCTGCGTCAATGATGAACTGGCCCTCTAATCGTGGATAGGACAGTATCGGTGCAGACATTAGAAGATCCTTCAGATTTTCAAAAGCTTCTTGGCAGTCTTCACTCCAAAAGAATGTTGTTTTTCCTTCGGTCAGCGAATGCAGAAGCTTGGCTGTCTTTGCAAAGTCTTTCACAAATCGTCTGTAATATGTGCATAATCCCAGGAAACTTCGCAACTCATGCACATTTTTTGGTGGTGGCCAATCCTTAACGGCTGTAATTTTGTCTGGATCCGTTGCGACTCCTGCTTCTGATATGACGTGTCCAAGATATTTCACTTCCTTTTGGAAGAATTCGCATTTGGCAGGATTCAGTTTCAATTTCGCCTCTTTTATTCTCTGGAAGACGTCTGTTAAGTTTGCAAGATGTTCTTTAAAAGTTCTTCCAACAACAATCACATCGTCTAAGTATACGAGGCAAGTTTTCCAGCTAAGTCCGCGCAATACCAATTCCATGAGTCGTTCAAAAGTAGCTGGGGCGTTGCAAAGACCAAAAGGCATCACTTTGAATTGCCATAAACCATTTCCAGCAGTAAAGGCCGTCTTTTCCTTGTCTTCGGGATGCATACCAACTTGCCAATAGCCACTTTTCAAGTCTAAGGTCGAAAACCATTTCGCACCGGATAAGGTGTCTATTGTGTCATCGATCCTGGGCAAGGGATAACTGTCCTTTTTCGTGACATCATTTAATCGTCTATAGTCCACACAAAAACGCGTGCTGCCATCCTTCTTAGTCACCAGTACAACGGGAGATGCCCATGGACTTTGCGACGGTTCTATAACGTCTTGGTCTTGCATCTTCTTAATTAAATTTTCGGCTTCTTCTCTTTTTGCCAACGGCAGTCGACGCGCGGGTTGTCGAATTGGATTCGAGTCGCCAGTGTTTATTCTGTGATGTACAATGTCTGTCCGGGTTAAGTCATCATCAGTATAAGCAAAGATTCCTTTAAATTTTCGAAACAGCTCTCGTACGTCTTCTGTTTCTTTGGGTTTCAGCAATGTTGATGTACCAGCCAGCAATTTCTCTAGTAGTGGTGGTAGCGTGTCAGACTGATGCCTAGCGGATGCATCGTTCACTTCAATATGGTTTACAGAAACAATTGCTTCACACTTGCCCACTACAGTTCCGCCGGGTATGGTAACTGGGTAACTGTTGACATTTGCAAGACGGATAGGAACTGTTTCTTGAATCTTCACCAGAGTTCCAGCCAGTAAAATTCCCTTCTTGGCGCAGTTAGTTTCAATTGGTTCTATGATCCCAGTAGGATAGCTACCAAGATTGCCTTCCATTTTTGCCAAGATTATCTTGTCGGTTAAGGCGGGAATGTTGACACTTTCTTTCAGTTTTATTCTCAATACGGTAGGTGAATTTCCAGGGATATGGAGAGGTATCTCTTCTGTTCCAATGCGTAGAACTTTATCCTTTAGATCTACAACCAAGCCGTTTTTCTTCATGAAATCCACTCCAAGTATGAAATCATCAACGATATCAGCCACTAAAACCCTGTGACTAAATTTCATACTTCCAATCTTCAATTCAATTTCGGCTTCCCCACAAACAGGAGTAACCTCTCCAGTAGCTGTCTGGATGTGATACCTTCTTCCAGTATTTATTAGTTTCCATTTTGGTAAAAGATCTGTTCTTACTATGCACGCATTTGCACCAGTATCGATTGTGAATTGGAAGGATCTCTTGCCAATTTGTCCATTTGCTATCAAACTATTTTCATTATTTCTTATTCTAGAAATAGAGACAATCTTGGGGCTATCCGTAGAATCAGTCAGCATGCGCCCCTTCTTGCTGACTGGAATTAGTTTAACGAATCACTATCATTGTAGTGGCGCGGCCGCTTGCGCCTACAGTTGGAGCGCAGATGGCCTTGCTGACCACAGTTCCAGCAACTCATTATTCGCTTGACATTGCCTGCGGTTTTATTTTCTTCCAACTGTTTGAGTCTATCCAAAATTTCTGTCAGTGCATTGTCGTCGGCAGTTTTCACCTCTCGCACTCGTACAAGGCTTCTAGAGGCTTGCTTGGCTGCCTCGAATTCCAGAGCACGGGCCAGTACATCTGTGCACTTGGAGAAGTTACCCAGTCGCAAGACTTGCTGCATCTCTTGGTCTCTAGTACCGTCAATGAATGCTTGTATGGCCAGCCGGTGGAAAACAGGTTCAGGCAGGAAGTCTCCATACGCCATTCGGACCAATCTCTCGACATCGAGTTCAAATTCCTGTAATGACTCACCATTCTTCTGGGTACGAGTTTTCAGTTGGATAGTATGGAGTTGCTTCATGTGTGCGTCACCAAATCGCATGTCCAAGTGTTCTACTAGTTGATCAAAGTTGTTCTGAATCTCTTCGGGAATTGATTGTAATGCACTCAATGCTGGGCCCCGCAAAGCCAACACGAGGGCTGCAGCCTTATCGCGATCATTCCAGCCATTTACATCAGCTGCGATTTTGAATTGTCTAATAAAAGTAGACCATGGTAAGTCCCCTTCAAATTTGGGTGGTTTCATTTTTTGGCTTGACGACACAGATGGTGTAATAGAACGACCAAGTCTTACTTTATGCAGTTGTTTGGTTAAGTCTTCAAATTTATCGTGGAACTGAATTTCTATTCCTCCGATTTTCTCATCAAGTTTGCAGTCAAATTCAGTTTTTATGTCACCAATATGAGTTTTTACATCTTCAATTTGATAAAAAATTGCGTGTTCAAATTGTCTTTTCACATTTTCAATCTTTCCATCAGTTTCCTCACCGAATTGTGTTTTAAGATCTTCAATCTTTTCATCGATTTGATTTTTCACCTCCTGTAATTTCAGATCGGTGTTTAAACTGGAAGTTTCAATTTTTATTTCCAAGCTTTCTATTTGTTTTCTAGAAAGCTCCATTTGTTGCGTCATTCCTTCCTTCATATTTTCATTGATTTCTTTAATTTCTTTCTTTATATTTTCATCAACTTTTTACATTTTTTCATCCACTTTTTCCATTTTTTCATCCACTTTTTCCATTTTTTTATCCACTTTTTCCATTTTTGCTTTCATTTCTCTAAGTAAAGCTGTGGTATTTTCAATTTCGAATTCAAATAATTCCGGATCTTTTCCTTCTTCTCGGAGAGCTCGTTCAAGCCGTTCTTGTAAAACGACTTTTTTTCCAGAATTTTCAAGCCCTCTCTCGTCCAATACATCACGCAGCTCCTTCACTTTTAATTCAACTAGCTTCATTTTCGATTTTTTTTTGAAAATTTCCGCTTCTGACACCAATTTGTTACGACTTTGGGTTCACAAATTTAAACGTTATTTATTTATTTTAAAACACTTTAATGTCTACGATCATTACACACAATAAAAGTACAATAATATCGAGCTGTACACTTATCTGACAAAATAACACTTCAACGTTATTAAATTCGCTTGCTACACTTCGCTTCCTAAGTAAGACTGATTTTAAAAACCGCGCCCCGGCTCCTCTTTATAGCAGTCGGCCCTCTTCGAGAATAACTTCGAAAGACTTGCTAGATTTTTCCAGTAAATTCGGTGCGTGTCTAGAATAGATTAGAATCCTGTCTGAGGCACAGGTGGCGCTACCAGTATATAAAAATATAGTCTGCTTCTCATAATGTAACAATATTTTAAGGTCGCTTTACAGTTCGCAATTTTATTTGCCTGCAATAGATAATTGGGGCCATTGTTTATGTATTTATAGTTAGTCAACCTAGTCTTCAGAATGTGCTGCCATCTAATAACTGTTGATTAAAACAAAATACATGAACGGCATGTGTTTATAAAGTTTGAAACTCGGCTGAAAGAAAAATTATTTTATCTACTGTCACTGAAATCTAACGAGCGGCTAAAATCTCCGCACGACTCCTTGTGGTGGGAGAGAATTAGCGGTTAATTTGAATTGTGCCTACCGAAGTTAGGATTTCGGAAGCTCTTAAATACATATTTGATCATAAGAGTAATTAGAAAAGACACTGAAGAATTTAAATTAAAAAATAAATTGATTGATTAGGCTAAAATTTTCCACAAAAATTAATATATTGAACCAAGTTAATTTCAAAATTACTTAAAATATTGTTTAATTTAAGGGCATAAAATATTTCATTATAACATACTGAAAAATTCAAATATTTATTTATATGTTATTACAAAAATTATTACATTATGAAAAAAATTACAAATAACTTATAATGTTCAAGTTCTCAATTTCTGTCTACCTGTTTTTTTTTTTTAGTTCTTTCTCTGTGGTTTGCCTTTTTATTTTAGTACTATGGAAAGACATTGCTATTTTTATTTGCTGATTCTGTAACTGATATTACTAAGGTCTAGTTTTACAATCGTTGAATAACTGTTCGCCGAATATCCTTTAATGTTCCTTCATATCTACTCACACCTACATGGGGCCTTTTAATAATATTGAATGTGGTATTGTTTCCTTCAATTTTCGGTATATTTCAGAAAGTGATTGTTGATCTTCTTTAAAAAAAAATACATCTTTCAAATTATTTATTAAATTATCACTTTTATTTTTAACCTTATTGCATATGTTATTTTTTATACTTGATGTAATAGGTGCAGACAGCAAATATGTTTCTGGTTGCTCATTTTCATTACAATAATTATTTTTTTCGTAAGTATTATCCCTAGTGATGTTCTCAACAACAGAGTGAATATGTTTACAAAATGGGTTTGTACTCACATTTTGCAATACTGACATTAATTTACAACATATTTGTTTCTTATAACAATATAAAATTTTTCTTTGGTATTGAACTGATACGTGTTAATATTGATTTGATTGATATTGCAATCAAAAGTTAACGATGCTCTGTGATGATTTAAAATTTTTGTTATATGGCAATTAATCTCTCCTGTAGTAATTTTTAAAATTCTTTCGACCGTCTTATCATGAATAAAATTAATTACAGTATGTGGTCTCTCATCCAATCTCTGTACTTTTCTACCTTCCAGACAGAAATATCTAATTACTTTAACATGGATTATACAGGATGTCCCAAACCCTCGTTTGAGACTGAAACAGTATATAGAGAGGCGCAAAAGAAACAACTTTTTTCAATACTTTTCTTCCAAAAGTCAATAATAAGGGAATTATAATTCCCTGAAAGAGGGATGAAACTTATTTTTCTTTTGGCAACATCTTCTGAATCCTTTAAGTTATCAAACTAATATTTGAAACTTAGATATAAGGTACCTAACTGAACATTTACAATGCATTTGTCAGATCCTTCCTCCCTTGTGACATATCAAGCTGTAAGATATGGCGAATTAAACTTCAATTTTACTTAACTACTCAAGAACTGGACAATATTTTAATGTAAATAACGTAATAATTTATCTTCCATGGCCTACCTTTATCAGAAATTTATTTGGACATATGTTATAACCCCAAGGGGACACTTTTCTATCCTATACCGAACTGTCATACGTGATCCCCCTCCCTTCCAGCTCTCTAACCAATAGAATTTAAATAGGGATTGTACCATGAATGGCATGTCATTGAAAAGGTAATTTTAGAGAGAATTCAGTAATGTGAATATGCATGTCCGAAAATTTTATTTTAGCGCCCTCTTTCGGGAAAAAAATTGTTAAATAATCCAAAGTGTGCAATAACTCATATGAAAACTAATTTTAATAGTAATTCACTGCGCGAATTGAAATTACGTAAAAATATTGAAAACTGACTAATGGCGGATTTCACAAACGTTACTTAAATTTTACCAAATTTAATTAAATTGTAACAATTTTTTCCCCGAAAGAGGGCGCTAAAATCAAGTTTTCGGACATTCATATTCACATTACTATATAAAATTACCTTTTCAATGAGATGCCATTCGTGGTACATTTCCTATTTAAATTCTATTGGTCAGAGAGCTGGAAGGGAGGGGGATGACGTATGACGGTTCGGTATATGATAAAAAAGTGTCCCTCTGGGATTATAAATCGACCTATTTTTGCGTTTTTTCAAACAAAAATTTTCTTGGGAGGTATTCAGTTTGTTTCGTTTTCGTTGGGCTACCCTGTATCTGCAGGAAAACGAGAACCTTAATTACTTTAGTTTTGGAACATTTGAGACTTTTGTTTTATTTGTTATCACACTAAAATTTACAAAAATATCGTACTACAGTCGCGGACAAAAAAAGTTTACTTTTTTAAGCCAATTTTATAATATAAAATTTTTGCTAGGTTGTTGTAATTATGAGCTGATATTTACGGATGACAAAAAATAAATATTACTGATTGTAATCCATAAGTTTCAGTTCATAATTACAATCACCAGGCAAAAGTTTTATATTATAAAATTGACGTAAAACAGTCCACTTTTTTGTACGCGATTGTATATTTAAAAAAAATATCAAAATCGCCTGCATTTTGTTTTATTTTTATTTATCGTTTTACATTTATTTAAAGAAAAATTCATTACAAGATCCTATTTTTTTGTTAACTTTCTGTGAAAAAAATTTTAATTAAATTTTCTTATTTCTCCGTCACAAACTATTTTTAAGAGCGTGTATAAATATATTGAGAGTCCCTCGACATATGAATTCCAGACTTTTTATTTTTAAATCTATTTACATGAAATTTGAAAAGTATTAATTAAGCAAAAAAAATGAATTTTCCAGCAAAATATCGAGCATAGAGTGTTCCATTTAAAACATGTAGAGTGCCGCAATGGAAATAGGATCCAAATGGTTCCAGTGTCCCCCAATAATTTTTTTAAATTTTCATTTGCTTTTGTTGTGTTGTAAATATTTTTTCATATAATTTTAATTTTTATCTTTATCGGTTGCCGAGTTATTTGCAGAAAACCGAAAATCGCAGAAATTTCAAAGGGTGTTGTTGCTCACTTAGGGCTTTTTTGGGCAGGTAAAATAATTCCGTGTTCACCGTAGGGTGAAAGTTTCAGTTTTTTTGAATTTTCGGGTTGGGGACTTTCCCTTGTTAGCGGCAATGTTCGTTAACCTGAATTTATAATCCATTTTTTACATCGTACATCGTAATGAATGGGAAAAATAAATTTTCTAAGTCCAGGGTTTCTTCTCAGGCTCTTTTCGCACATAAAATAACTACATTTGTTCCCCGACATCTTAAAAAATTCGTCGAGAAATTTGAAGAAAATGTGACTAATTTAAGTATTATGTTCACAACTATAACGAAACTCGGTGAAATACACGGCAACACCACAGTGCAACACAGCGCAAACAAATCAAGACGGCATTTATTGGAAACAGTTGATGAGTGGAGATTCAAACCTGTTAACGTCTGCTGGAATGCTACACTTCTAGTCCATCGCCCCCTATCAATCTTGGTCCAGAACTAAAATTAATTTCCGTCGGTTGACTAACTAGACATATATAAGCAATGTTGGGGCGATATGTAAAGTGTGTATATATGTATAGATATTAGAGATGTACCGAATACCGATGATTAGTCGGTCGGCCGACTAATCGGTCAACTTTTCTATTCGGCAATTAAGTCGGCGACTATTTAAGGAAAAACCGATTAATCGTCTTAAAAACCGACTAGTCGGCTTACTTCATATACCATTTTCTCAGTCGAAGTTTAACGTTAAGCTTAATTTTATTACCGTAGTGACAATTGTATAAGAATAATTGTTTCTACGGGAATAATAATAATAATAATAATAATGGTTTATTGTCATTATTTTCTCTCAGTTGAAAGAACGACAGAGTCAACAAGTAAATGTATACTATACAAATTTTACATAATAGATATATCGTCAATACAACAAAAAAAAACACATTTAAAACATAAAAAGCGACAAGAATGAACAAGTAATAAAAGGTGGTGAGTCGCAACCGGATTTATATGCCTCACCGCTGTTCTTTAGTTACAAATTCATTAAAGCTGTAAAAACAGTTATGTATTAAGTAATCCTTTAATTCTTTCTTATATAGTACATTATTATTTATATTTTTCAGGTAATGGGGCTGTGCATTATATGCTAGTATTGCTCGATAATAAGGGCCACGTTCGAAAAGTGTCGAATTATGCTGCGGGATAGCTAGATTGTTGCAATGTCGTGTTGTCATACTATGTGATATATCAGAGTTTTTAGTGAATATAGATTTATTATTTCTTTGAAATAATAGAAGCCGATAAATATAAAGGCTTGGAACAGTTAGTATTTTAAGATTCTGAAAGTAATATTTACATGGCGTTTTAGCTGGTACATGCATTAAACATCATATTATTCTTTTTTGACAGACAAATACCCTGTTTGCCGAAGGACTTGCAGACCAGAACAGAATACTGTACAAGATATGAGATTGCACATGGGAATAATAAATTGTTAATAGAGTCTCGATGTTAACAACATCTCTTAAATTATATATCATATAAAATGCTTTATTTAACTGGTTATAAAGATTGTTGATTTGGTCACCAAATTTAAAAATATTATCAATATTTACACCCAGAAATTTTATAAGATTTTGTTGGCAGAGTGACTTACCACAAAAATTTACATATAGGGATTCAAGTTTGGGTTTGTTGGTGAATAGAACCATTTTAGTTTTCATCCGGTTTAAAACCAAGGAATTTATGTCGCACCAGGCTGCCATTTCATTAATTGTTCTGGTAGCTGCAAATGAAAGATCAGGGAAATTATTTTTTGTAACAATACACGATGTGTCATCGGCAAATTGGTATATCGACTGCGCATTTAAGTGAAGGTATAAGTCATTGACATAAACCAAGAAAAGTAAAGGCCCCAGTATTGAACCCTGTGGTACGCCTTGAACAACTTTATTTTCCGATGAGTACATACTTCTAGTATGACCGTCAATTACACTACTAACGCATACTCGTTGTGTTCTAGATGTTATGTATGACTTAATAAGTAATAATGCATTGCCTCTTATTCCATAACTGAATAGTTTATCGATTAAAATTTGATGATTAATAGTATCGAATGCTTTCGATAAGTCAAAGTAAATTCCCGCTACTTTGTTACCTTTGTCAATGTTTTCCAAAATACATGTTATGGAACAAAATATTGCAAGAAGCCATACTGACATTTATTTATAACATTATGTTTGCTAAAAAAATCAAATAATCTAATATATATTATTTTCTCAAAAATTTTGAAGAATGATGATAAAAGCGAAATTGGCCTGTAGTTCTGAATATCGAGTTTAGAGCCACCTTTAAGATAGGGATAATTTTTGCCTCCTTCAAACGAGATGGAAATTTTGCACAATTAAACATTAAATTAATTATATCTGTAAGTGGTTTAGCAATAAATTCTGAACATTTAGAGACAATAAAACCTGGTATCTCGTCTAACCCGCAAGACTTTTTTGGGTGGGCCTGTTTAATTACTTTACAAATTTCGGTTTCGTTGGTTGGGAAGAAATATATGCTTTGCGAAATACTTTCAATTACATTTTTATCGTGCAAGTTAGGTAGTGGAGTCAATGGATCATTTAAAAAAAAATTGTTAATAATAATTGTAATAAAACGAAGCTTAATGTTAAACCCCGACTTCTAAAGAAAATATTTAGGAACAAGTCACGGAAGTAATTTTTTCATTAAAAACTTTAAACTATAATCTCCAATTCAATGTTCTGTATTAATACCAATAATTTGCAAGTACATACATGGGTAGCAGGAACGTACAAAATAAAAATTATTTTACAAAACGGAAAAATATTTTAAATTCTATTGTTTTAATTTTCTGCTTTAATATATGATGATGATGAAAAAGAAGAACAATCAAAATATTACACCAATATACCTATTTTTGATTGATAGGCGGAAATTTACAGACTGATATAACGTATTTTTTTAAACAAATTTTGAAACTCATTTTAAATTTGTTGTGCGTCACACCTCTACAAATACGTTCCCGTAAGTTTGTACTCGAAGCGCATGGGTTTAAAACTCAACTGTGTTTAGTGCGCAAAATTCAGAGCTAACGGGAAAACGCCTATAATTAGACAGATTTCACAAAACCAGTAAAATAAACCATTGAAGGAATCGCAACAAATTGAATTTTATTTTTCTGACGCCACGTTGCCTAGCAACAGCAAACGCTCGCCGTGACGTAACCACCGAGTTCATACGAAATGTGCTCGAAACTGGATGCCGATATACCGAATAGTCGGTATGTAGGCTTCAGCGAATGGCCGAATAATCGGTAGTCAGCTAGTCGGCCAATACCGTAGTCGGTACATCACTAATAGATATGTACATATAGTGTAAAGAACAGTACTTTATAATTTAATTAATCCCATTCAAGGCCTTCTAAATGAATAACGAGTTCTATTTGGCCTGGGCGAAAATCGAATGAATCCGATTGCTTCTGATGAATAGTAATTTAGGTGGGCAATTTGGCCGGGATCACAGCCGGTCATATTTTAGTGTGGTATACGTCTAATAAATTAATAATAGCTCCTAAATTCAGAACACCAATGTTATATTACACTGTCAGATATCAAAACTAACTTCTTAACAGACAGATGACAGTAGTTTTACGACGCCGCTTGCGATCAGTTATAAAATAGCCCAAAAAAAATCTTTACGATTCTTACGATTACGACTAAAATTGCGATTGCGATTAAAATCGAGTTATAAATCGGCTTTAATTCTTGTCCAATTTTCAACTGCGATTTTCTCAAAATGTGTAAAACTTTTGTTAAGGACATATGAGTTCAATCGTTGCCATTTGTGGTGATGTATTACAGGTTTAAATATTTGCACACAGTAAAAGAACACGCTGTTATACTATTTTCAAGATTTTTTAGTTTTCTTCCTTGTTTACGTGTAAAATATGTAGAAAAGTCTTCATGTAATTTACTCAGTATTTTACACGTAGAAAACCATGTACAGGGTGTTTCATTGAATATGCACCAAATTTGAGGGACACGTTTCTGACATTATTTCAAACAAAATATCTTAATAAAAAATTTTAATTGGAGCAAGTTGAAATTTGCGTAATTTGGAGCCAATGTTTGTAGAAATACCGTAACGTCGCGGAATCATGAAACCAAACCAACGATCTAAATTGCATTATGAATGGCACACAGCTGCAGGGAAACAATAAAGCCATAAACAGCCAAAATATTTATGACTATACTCTATTCAAGATAAGAAGGTAGTAAACATTACTGCGTTCGAAAGAAAAGACACAACTAACAATACAGAACGCGCCAAATTTTAAAAAGGAATTAAATGAACGTTCATTTAATTCCTTTTTAAAATTTGGCGCGTTTTATATTGTTAGCTGTGTGTATTTTCTTTCGAACGCAGTGACGTTTACTACCTTCTTATCTTGAATAGAGTATAGATTTTGTTTTGTCCTTGACCGACTCACTCGCTCGGTCATTCAACTGCAGCAGCAGCTGTGAAATCGCGTGGATATTTAAACTTATTTAATTTAATAATAAATTACAAATGTGAGGCTATGCAAATATGTGCATTTAGTATGCATAGTGGAGTGTCGCACATTACAAATTGTTATTAAAATAAAATTTGTCGAATCTTAAAAATGAAAACATTTCTTTTTATTACAATATTATTTTTAAAAAATTAAAGAAATGTTAAAAAATGCCTCCTTCCTGCTGTACACACAAAAAATACCATAAAGTCCTTAATTGGGGTAATACGGAGAACGAAATGTTTTGGGTAAAACCAGGAGGCACTTGGGCGCTAAATGTCTACGAACGATTTCATGAAACGGTTTATCATTGAATGTGAATAATAAATTCTTAAATAAGCGCAAACTACTAACTAAATTTTTGAACAATCCTAACAATTAGAAAATTCTTCTTTTAACCTCATGTAGTAACACGAGATAAAGATATTCTGAGTGCGCACTAGTGCGGTCAATCTAAAACGCCATTAGCCGAATTTTTACAACCCCGTTGGCATCAGTGCAAACAATCAGCTAAATTTAACTTGAAGGCTTCCGCGGCCGTCGTCCATGTTTGAATTGGCTTCCGGTTGGAACCGCGTCACGTTGACTTCTTCTACTGCCGACGTTTCGTTCTTCATTGCAGAAGAACTTCTTCAGAGGGGCTGCTGCTGGTGGTGTTGCTGCTGCTTCCGGTTAGTCGTTGAGACTGAGTGGGTATCAGTGTTGCCAACAGTCTGAATTTCACATCCGCTAGATCGCATCCCTTAAACCGCTAAATGGCATTCAAAACATTGAAAAAATTTACATTTCGCAATTTTTCCAATACTAGTTCTTTCTACTGTAGTTATCCAGTCTCTTTTAACCAAGCTTCTCTTTGATGATATTTGGATATTGTTGCACGTTTGTTAACTCCTATTATTAATAATAATTTCACAAAGTAAATACACACCTGCTAGTGCTTTTTCAAATATTTACTTACGTTACGCCTGATTGATGATTATTTTACGGGTTTTACGTGACCGAAATGACCGTTGCGCCAACTTTTAAGCACCACTTTTACCTAAAAACCATGGTTCAAAGGCGGGTAATTTAAAAATAATAATTACATTTAAAGAACTTCAGATATTAAAAATACTTCATTTTACTTCACTTTTCACAATCAAAATATTTTAATAACCGCTACTTTTTTTTAAATGAAGCTAAAAAATCCGCTAACCGCTAAATTGGTTTCTAGTCCGCTAAGCGCTAAGTTAGCAACACTGGTCGTGGTATTTATAATGATCGGTGGGGGTAGTGAGTCGGAACGGTGACCGGGGATTGGTCTGTTGGGGCGTGACGGATCGTTAATGAGATGTTTCCAGGCATTGTGGAGGTATCACGGCCAGTATCACGGTTCAGATTATTGGGATGTTTGAGGATTTCTATGGATTCACGGATTTTACGATTGAAAATTACCGTGATACTGGCTTTTACCTCCACAGCGCCTGGAAACATCTCATTAGGATCCGTCACGCCCCAACAGACCAATCCCCGGTCACCGTTCCGACTCACTACCCCCACCGATCACTATAAATACCACGACAACAGACATACCCACTCAGTCTCAACGACTAACCATAAGCAACAGCAACACCAGCAGCAGCAGCAGCCCTGAAGAAGTTCTTCTGCAATGAAGAACGAAACGTCATCAGTAGAAGAAGTCAACGTGACGCGGTTCCAACCGGAAGCCTCAAACAAACAATCAGCTGTTTTAAGGTTTAGGCGGTCACATATGCAGTCGCCTGTTCTAGTGTAAATCTGGTCGCGATTTTGACCAATCCTAAGCAAGGACAAATACGTCTTATCTTCTCCACACTGTTTTCTTAGGAAAGGAAAAACAAGCGTTCGCCACCTGCACAACACAACAAATCGTGTTTTGGCGTCGATCCTGAGTGTAGGATGAATCAGGATTGTGTTGTATGTATGTAACATTCACATTAAATCAACTTGTGTATTTGGTATTTGTATTAGTACGCACTTAAACACGTGCATTACAAAAATTCCGTGTAGCTTACAGAGGTTCAGATTTATCCACGGTAGCGCTGCGATCTTAAAATCAAACACCTATAAGGTCGCGTGTTCCACGATTCAACAGCGCGACTTGGTAGCTGGCACCTGGCAGCACCAGGGTTGTCAATATGGGCGATTTGTCGCCAACTGGGCTACCTTCTTGTATTGTGGGCTACCTCTAACATACGTTTTGCGACATAAAATACTACTTAGCGAGAGGCGACTTTTTGGGCTACAATGAAACATAATTTAGGCGATTTGGGCTACTCAAGCTGTGTTCGCTTATTCAACTTCGCTCACTCTATTTACTCTTTTCGTGCTTTTTTCTCACTTCTACATGTGTCAAAACAACTTCGTAGTTACTCTCATTTTATTCCATCTGCACTGTGTGAATAACCGATCGCTTCTTTAAACAATGAAATGAATCGAGAAATCAGAAATATGCTCAGGGTAATCAAACTTACATAAATTGCTTTTATAGATTTTTTTTCCTACACTAGTAGAAAATTCAATTTCACCGGCTCATCAGAGAGGAGAAAGCGAACGTTTCCACAGCTAGCCCGGCAAAATGAATATAAATGCCTAGCCGAGAAAATAATTTACAAGACTTTACCACTAGGTGGCGCGACAATAATTTCTGGAATGCGCTCTCATCAACATAAGAAAATTAACAAACGTAAGTTTTTTTATTTAATTCCACTGGTATTTGGTTTTAATAAGGATTAAAATTATCAAGAAAAAAAAACTCGGCAGCGGTGAAATTCGAACCCATGCCTCCGAAGAAACAGGTGTATTAAACCACCATCTTGAACCCATGCCTCCGAAGAAACAGGTGTATTAAACCACCATCTTGACCGCTCAGCCACGCTAGTAAACGTAACATTGGGCGCATTCAGGGACGCTCAGCGGCTTAGCTAAGCTGTAATTTAGTCAGCGTTTTCTAAGTGTCAGCACACAGTGATTACCTGAACGAAGTACTGAATGGCAGCTGTCTCACATGCTTGGCTTACTACATGGGCGAGTTAAATAAACAGTCAATCCCGTCAATCTGCACAAAATCGTCAAGTCAACGGTCAGAATAAACTGCCTGACCAATTATCGACTGGAAAAATTGAATACAGACTCAACCAATAAATTTAAATTATGCCCCCACCACTTCTTTTCATAGCGCTGAGGAACTCAGCCTACAATTTGTGCGCTGTGTAAATATCTCAGCGGCTTTCTTTCAGCGGTCTGTCAGCTTGTCCATTCAGGGAAGTTAGCCTCTCAGCCGCTGAGCGTCCCTGAATGCGCCCATTGTGTTTTAAAACATCTATAATAATTTTAATAGTAACACAATTTTAATATTTTTACTTCGAGAAAAAGAACGTTTGTGTGATATTAACAAAATTAATTATAATGTTGTGTAGGAAAAAAAATAATGTGTAAACCATGGCGGTAAAGCAGTTTTCGAGGTCTCGAGAAGTGTGGCCAGGCTCGGCTTCTCGCCTCGCCTGTCATAGGTACATGTCATTTTTTTATTATAATGCCAATCCATTGATTGGTGAAACAGCTTTGCTTCTCGCAGCCGGAGGTCACGTTGTATTCTTGGTACTTTTATTTTTTTTAAATAATATCTTATTTCTCTTAGGCCCGATCTTTCCACCTCCTAATAAATTTCCTGACAACGTTATTTGGCAAATAACTTGATTTTTATGAATGGCGATTCGTAAAGTTATTTGTCGAATAAATTTATCAGGAGGTGGAAAGATCGGGCCTTATTTAAATAATATTTTATCCTTTGTGTGAAGAATTTTGTTCACATTTCTCTAGATTTTGGCCAGAAACATAAAAATTCCCTTTTTCCCTTTAAGATCTTTGAATTCCGTAGGTCTAGGGAAAATTCCCTAGATATGGTCACACTGTTGCGGCGTTCGTTTGTTTACTCCGTATAAGGTTGGAGTAAAAATAGAATGAGAGGGAAGCTCTTTTGATACAAGCTCATGTGAGAGAAAAATGCGAAAGAGTAGCTAGTGTGAACGGAGTTGAATAAACGAACTCAGCTGAAGTAGGCGATTTGGGCGACATCAGTTAAGCTGGTTGTACAATGGATTTGCATAAAACATAAGCCGTGTTCTCGGTACGGAGCTATTGTGTTACAGCGCACTTCTTACATCGGTCGACTTACTGTTACGGCTTATGTCCTATGTCTTATGTTTTATGCAAATCCATTGTGTACTGGCCTTTACTGTGGGTGGCGACTTGAAATGTGAAAATACTGGCAACTCTGGGCAGAACTTTCAGTTGCGTACCAAGCGACTTAGCAACTGCTGCTAAAGTCGCCAATGTGAAAGCGGTCTAGGCACACAACTATTTTGCCCCTGAATCGTCACTGGCGCTGAGGGATGGGAAAACAAAAACATTGCCGTTTTAGAGATATTGGGCACTTTTCAGAATTAACCGGTTACTCCACCGGTAAGACATTTTAAAATTCTAAAGTCCACTGTAAAGCTATAATATGTTATTTTAGCTAAAATAAGTTATTAACTTCGACGGTGTCAAGTTAAAACGACATAAGCGACAAAAATTGGAAAAAAGATTTTCCTTGATTTGGAATAAGTGCCAACGGCCCGAACGATCCTCAAAATGTTATATTCGACAAAAATTTTCTCACTGAGTTATATCCACTTGAAGTTGCATAAGCGCCAATCAATAAGTGGTAAGTAATTTCAATAAATCGTTGTAACACAAAATCTTGTTTTTGGCACTTATGTCGTTTTAACTTGACACCGTCGACTTATTGTAACTGTATTATTATTACATGCTTATTATTGCTATAATAACATATTATAACTTTACAGTACGGATTTTACAATTTTAAAATATCTACCGGTGGAGTAACCGGTTAATTCTGAAATGTGCCCTATGTTGGATTTAACGGAACACTACAGTGCGGTGTATCTAATTATACATATTAAATCATTATTATTATATTAAAGAGTTTTTACAAACTCTGTCGTCAAATATATCTTGACGTTTCAGTTTTGACAGATGGTCAATAGGTTGATTGCATCATTTAAGCAAGGCTTGATTTTATTTTTCAAAGCCTCTTATCTAAATACGCGATCTCGACCACGATCACGATAGCGATAGCGATGGCGACTCCGACGACTAATCTAGGTAGACTGGGCAAGCGAACCCGTTCATTATTAACTATTTTACTAACATGGATGTTGAAAATTATGTTATAGAACAGGGCCGAGCAAGGTAGGGGAAAAGTGCCACCACCACTTATACTTCTCCGCTGAAATGTTTCGCGCTTATTCCCGTTTAAATTGAAATCGGCTTGGTTTCGCGTCGTGGCTGATGGAGGGGATTGACTCACCACGACTCTTTTGCCCAGCATTGTTATAGAAGAAGGATTACTTTTAGCAGCTTTGTTGGAAGAAGATGTACAGGAAAGGTAGGTGTTCAATTTGTATTATCAACATAAGTAATTTTTTGAAACACAAACAATGTCATTTTTTTTGTTAAACCGTCCTAGTTTGCAGTGGCATTACCAGTCTATCTTGATTAGCCGTCGACGGATGGCGATCACACGCTCTTTAGTAAATAAATGAGTTCGCACATACTGTTGCGACTTGTTGGCGATATATTGTAATTGCTTGATCGCCATTGCTATCGTGGTCGCGTTCGCCTATATGTGTTCTTCGCTTTAAGCGTTCATGCATCCACCAGATTACAGTAATCTGATGACCGCTTATAAGGCGCTGAAACAGCTAAGCGCATAAGCGCAAGGTGCAAGCAGTTTATATCCGGTGAACGCAGCCAATAATGTGTTTGTTTACCGAATTGTTAGTTGTTGATATGATCGGTGGTTAAAAAAGTTGAAAATAAAAATGAACGATGAAAAGCTTTTACAAGCTATATTCTGTTATCCCCCAATTTGGGATATTACACATAAAAGTTATCATAATAGGTTAATTACAAAAAATTGCTGGGATTCTATTTCCAAATCTGTACAGCAATCAAGTAAGAAATAACTATAACGCTTTCATTCTTAATTTAAGGAACAGTTTGTTTTAGCCGAAATCTGTAAAAAACGTTTTAAGGCATTGAGGGAAAAATTCTACAGGGAGAAAAGAAAGGAAGCCGAGACACAGAAATGTGGAGGTTCTGATATTTATATATCACCATGGCCTCACATGTCGTTTTTTCGTCTTATGAAAGATGTTGGGAAAGGAAACAGGTAGGTATACAATAACAATTTATTAATTTTTATAATAAAATAAACATTTCAGTACTGCATTCAACATACAGGCAGCAAGTTTTCAAGAAAATTTAATAGAAACAGAAACACATGATTCACTTGACAATACTTGCCATAGTGTTCAAGCTGAAGATGGCTACAGCAAATTACATACTAAAGAAGACGTCGACGAGGAAAGTAGTCATGACGAAGGATATTTAACACATATGAGCAGTAATTATAATGACATGTGCAGTTTTAGTGACAATTCATCTATTATAACTAAACCCTCACCAAAAATTACATTCAGAAATACCGAGAAAAAAGTAAAAGATAGTGATCCATTTACTACAACCACTGAAACGTTTAATGTTGCCATGGCAGAATTTTCTCACAAAAAGAATGATAAGGTGTCTACATTTTGTAAATATTTAGAAGCAGAGTTACAGTCCTTTCCCAGAAAAGAGCAAGAGGAATTTATGGAAGAAATTACTTTAAACTTACTTAGGTTTAAAAGAAATATAAATAAATTGTAACTATTTCATTATACACAGTTTTTTGTTTGTTATTATATATTTATATTTGTTATAATATATTTATAAAAAACCTTTGCAAATTAATATAATAATTTTTTTGGATAGGTTTTCGGTTGTATTACACATGCCTCTGTAAGGCACACAAGACAAATTGTACAGATTTGATATAGATAACTTGTACAAATTTGAAATACTCTCAAATGAAAAAAATATATTTGCCACTGAGGGCCAATAGACTACAGTAATATTTTTATGGAATGAGACTTTAGTATGTATGTACATTTCTTAGGACCAGTTTCATAAGCACAAGATAAATTTACTCTACAAAATTGCTATGTAGTGTGTAAAAATATACTACAAAGGGCAAAAGCTCTCATTATTTTATTTTAGGTACTACTCCCTTGTGTACCAAAAATTGTTGGTGTAGTTTGGGTTGCTAGCTCAGCTCCACGTTATCAAGCCAAAATTTTAAGTGTACCCAGTAGTTGGGCACCAAAAATTGCTGTTTTTGTTTTGTTTTATTTTTGTTCTCAGAGTTGTATAGTTCGTAGGAGGATTTACCTTATTATTTCTTTTTGTTCTTTAATTATTTATAAATTTATTTATTTTATTGATTATTAATTTTTATCTAGAGCATTAAAGAAAATCCAAAAGCTTGCAGCGTTTGTTTTTCTTCCACCTTTGCACTGATATAAACCAATGATCTTCAATCCCAAGCAACACACAATAGTTGAATAAACGTATAAAATTTGTCCACACCAGGAGTATAATTATGGTTGATAGTCAACTTCATATAAACGATATGTCCGCGAGATAGCTATTGAAATAAAATGTTCCGTATACTAAATAATAAGGTTTATGATACATGTGAAATAGTATTGGATGCAATACGTATATACTTGGTACAAATTATACGTATATTAAATGGCAATGAACGAACATAGAATAGACATTTGTGGTCTTTTATTTTGTACACTACAGGTAGTCCTGAAATAAGGTGCCAAAAAGAAATCAGGAGATGATGAGTAAAACTCATATACAAGAAATTTTTCTAATAAAAGTCTTTTCATTTTTGAGATAAAAATAATTGAAAATTTGCTGTCTGCTGATGAGTTTAGATGCTACAAGTACCGTTGTTAAAAAAAATGCAAATATTATTGCCATACAACCAGTATTATCTTTTCAATCCCGATTAAGATTAGCATACAGCAAATTTTCAATTATTTTTATTTCAAAAACGAAGACTTTTGTTAGAAAATTTTTTTGTGAGTTTTACTCATCATCTCCTATAACTGATTTCTTTTTGGCATCTTATTTCGGAGTCACCCTGCATAATTAGGAAAAAGGTATTTAATAAAATTTTGGAAAAAAATCTTTATTCATTTTAATATGAATAACATGTTAACATTTCCACAAAATTCCACCTACTTGGAGAAATCTGTCACAGAATTTAAGACCAGGGCGCAAGCGGGTGTTCTGCCTAGATGGCAGTACTTGTGAAAGCATTCAATGATTTTTGTGGATATAAATCTCATGCAGGTTTTACTTTATTTTAAATTTTTAAAAAAATTATGTTTCTTCATAATTCGATATAGGTTTTCTGAAAATAGCATTAAATTTTATTGATATTTAATATGATTAATTCAATAATAAAATTGTAATTTTGTAACTTTTTGTTTCAACAAAATTCGAAAAAGAATTATCACAGGACGTCAACTAATGCATTTGAAACCATTTTCTGCAATATGAGAACGTTATCTCCTGTAATTATGACAGTAATTAGATTTTAATATCCAGTGCAGTGGTTCTGAGACGCACTAAAACTATTTTCTCCGGATTAGTTCTGACCTTCTCCAAATGAGGGCGCTCTAGTAACTGCCTTTATTCTGTAACTTTATTCAAAGCCGTTTTTTGGCGGTGCACTATTTTGAAATTATTTCGTATGTTTCCGACGTATTTGTTTTCAATATCGCTTGGTGACCACATGGATATGACGAGCCAAAATATTACGTTAATATACAGTTTATTAAATGGATCTTTTTATGCAATTGCATAAACTGTATTTTAACGTAACATCGGCTGGCTATGTCTATGTGAGTCAATTCAGGACTCAATACTCGCAAAAAGTCTAAAGATTTTTTTGATTCTACATATACGTTACTTGGAAATGTCACTGCTCATTAAAAACTACATTTTATTTATTAAAACATTTTTATTTACAGTTTGAAACGATAATTTTTTTAAGTTCATGTGCTGCTATGGCTTCTTGAATGTATGGAGGATCCACACATTTTCTTTTTTTTCTCAAATCTCCTCTTATTACTTCTGGGGCTACACATTCTGTGTAGAATTTTGTAAGTATTGGTAGCATTTCATCATTCCACAGTTTTTCATCTTTTTGTATTTTTTCAATATAAAGTGGGAGTTTATCAATGACATATACAACAAGGTAGCATTCATCCCTTTTCGTTATATTTAATTGTCCTTGTATCTATAAGTAAATATTTTACTTAAGTAATGTTATAATTCTCTTATTCAATTTCTTGTTTATTACCTGGAAATAATAAGAGTGTTTCCTATTTAAGGATATTTCCCCATTTATTATTTTTAAAAATGTCTTGCTTTTTAAAATTTCAACCAGTTCTTTGAGGGTAGAAAATTGTCTGTTAGGAGCGTAAATACATTTAACTTCAACTAAACCAGTATCACCAATAAGTCCTAAAATGAAATCAAAACTGTTTATGCTGAACACAAAGTTTTCTTGTTATTTATACCATCTGGAGATGCTCCTAAAAATCCGAATGTTTGGTCCACCCACAGTCCTGATTGATTCACCTTGCAACCCATTGTGTTTTCAAATAATTTTATTGCCACAGCCTCTTTGATTATCTGAAAAAAAAATTCTGGGTGCAAGTATATCCTTCACAATATTATGGCAAGACGTATATGGCTTCCTCTTCATGACTCGTCCAAACATCGATGCCGTAAGCCTTTTACTTTTATACTGAACATAATTTTTATTATTGAATTGTCCAACAATTTGTTGCTCTATATTTTTAATCTCATTTATTGACACCTGATAACAGTATATTAAAGAGTTTATTATGTAACACATAAACTGTGAGTTATTGTTACCTGTAACTGCTCAGTTAGTAAGTGAGCTTCCATTTTAATGAAGTCTATATCTTCACAGTCTTCAGGTTCTTCTGCATAAAAACCACAATCCGTATTTGTTTGTTTTTTTTTATTTTCATTTTCTTCAAAAATTAATTTTTTTTTTGGTCCGTTACTATTTGAGCAAGTTTTCTTTGAAATAAATTTTTTAAAATATTGCCCCGGGCTTCGACCTGTTCGCCGTTTCCATGGACTTGAATGCCATTGTCTTGATTTATTATACCTTAGGCCTGATAATAACACACGCCTTTGGTATGATCCTCTTTGAATCAAGTTTAACCTCTTCCCCATATTAAAACGAGCCACTATATTCATAAGCCTCTCTGCCGCATTATTATTTTCGTTTTCAATTAATAGATGGGCTTTTTTTAATAAAAGGTTCAAAGTTCCTAAAAAAAAAAGGAAATATAATGAATATAGATTTTCGTAAGCCTTATGTTATGTTACCATGTAAATGATCATATATGCCGGTCGCCTTTAAATCCGGAATCTTATTATTTGACGTATCACCTGGCGTATTACATATGTCCTCTGTACACTCAGAATGATCTCCAAAAACATGTTTAACGCTGTTTTTCAGATGCACTCTTAAAAGTTCAACATTATTATTTTCTTTCTTTGAATGCTCATATATTGAACATTTTGCTCTTTTGTACCCCATACAGCACCATTGTTTATATCGGACACATCTTTTTTTGGATTCTCTGTATCGTACTCATAAACGCGATTACACATTGTACATTTAAATACAATGGTGCTCACCAGTCCGTTATTTTTTCGTTTTTCTTTTTCAACGTACAACTTTCCGCATGTACAAATTTTAGAGTGATTGTACTGCAGATCCATTGCCCAACTAATCACATAACCAAGCTCCACAATACGGTTGCCCATGGTACTTGAACATTCTCTCGGAGAAGGTTCATGTTCTAACTCAGTATTCATTATACTAAAAAAGCATAACCTGTAAATTTATAGATAACTCATTTTACAATTATACTTACGCGTCATAGTCTTCAGTAGATATAACACCATCGACACTAAATGAATAAGTATTTTTTAGAGCAAACTTTGGCCTATACTTTCTTGTGCACCAATTTGAAATCCTGCAACATAGGATATGGATAAATAATTAGTTTTGGATTGTTTATAGGTCTGTTCGTATTTTACCCATTCATTAATGCTGCAACATTAGGTTCATTAGTTTCTCTTTCAGATGTTTGAGACACAATACATTCAATATTTTGGTGCCCATCATCATCTCCATTTGTGCTAAAAACAATGAAAAAATTAATTTTTTTAAATATAACTCATTAAAATATAACTTATTATTTTCAATAGTGAAATATCAAGCCATCATTGTTGCCAGATTTAAATTACAGAGCGCAGTAATTCAATTAAATTTGATGAAAGTTAGTTATTTGTGTTTATTTAAACAAATTTATTAAAATTATCAAACACTTTATGGTACTTTGCCTGAAGAAATATGAATCTTATAATGGTTATAGCCATAATTGAATTGGTGGTTTTATTTCAATCTGGCAACAATGCTGTGAATAAACCGAATGATGTGATAAGACCTAGATAAACGGTGTTATATGTTTCCTGCAATCTCGATTGATATCAGCATGTGAATGAAATAGTGAATATCTGTGAGTAATTTTAGCTCATGTATGCGACAAGGATGTCACTCAAAGCCTACATATTGTGACTTAGAATGAACAATGCTTTTGAAACGGGTGTATATACCATCTCACTCTTAAGTTAATATCAATTTCTCTTGCTCTACACGGAATCTAACTACTTGATACATCATTGGAACAATGACACTTACTGACGCATGCGCATTAATAGGTACCTAAAACACAGGATTACCCCATACTCCATCGCCATCATGCATAATATACATTTATAATACTTAATCCTAATGTGCATTATTTATGATACTCACATGTAATTTGGAATTTCAGTTATCATTACACTTTCGGAATGTTCCATGTCCACATCATCAAATATTCGGGGAGTATTGACATTTGAGGTGCTATAATAGTGTCAAGTTTAATCAGAAGGCTTATTTATAAAAATTAAATAGGCCCGAAAATATGAGAATCTTACTTTTGCTCACTCTAGCATACTTTACATGCATAATACATTTTCTTGTTCTCCAAATGTCTTCCATCGATTTTGCTCTTTTGTTTTTTTTCGGCCGTTTTGCGTACGTTCTGGCCATTGTAAAAGCACAAAAACAACACGATACCACCAAAACTATTGGTAAAACAAACAAACAGCTAAACACCAACTAAACACATCGACCACAATAAACAAAAATAGTCGAAACGACGTTTCATGAACGGCGCACTTACTATTATACCACTTGGCGTCGGTACCTTTGATCTTTGTGTCTTCAATGCAACCACTGCGCATTCTTCCGTGCGTTGATTCGTACGTGGCGCAAACAATTTAAATTTAAAATCTTGCCGTGTTTGCAGTTGCCCGAACGTGCCCGAACCAAGCCGGTAAACCAAACTAACACGCTTAAGAACTAAAATCGGCAATACTAATGCCAGCTCCATCTGTTGCTTATTTGTTGTATTACTTCAAAAATACTCCCATCCCCACCCTGCAAGCCGTGGTCTTAACTACAATTCGGTGACTACAATATACATATTACAATATAATAACTACAATCTGGCATATTGGAATCTGTACATAGATTGTTTAAGCCAGTCTTGGCAGGCTTCGCCAATTGCCTCGTCCTTTCACCATTGTTTATGTATTTATAGTTAGTCAACCTAGTCTTCAGAATGTGCTGCCATCTAATAACTGTTGATTAAAACAAAATACATGAACGGCATGTGTTTATAAAGTTTGAAACTCGGCTGAAAGAAAAATTATTTTATTATCTACTGTCACTGAAATCTAACGAGCGGCTAAAATCTCCGCACGACTCCTTGTGGTGGGAGAGAATTAGCGGTTAATTTGAATTGTGCCTACCGAAGTTAGGATTTCGGAAGCTCTTAAATACATATTTGATCATAAGAGTAATTAGAAAAGACACTGAAGAATTTAAATTAAAAAAAAAATTGATTGATTAGGCTAAAATTTTCCACAAAAATTAATATATTGAACCAAGTTAATTTCAAAATTACTTAAAATATTGTTTAATTTAAGGGCATAAAATATTTCATTATAACATACTGAAAAATTCAAATATTTATTTATACGTTATTACAAAAAATATTACCTTATGAAAAAAATTACAAATAACTTATAATGTTCAAGTTCTCAATTTCTGTCTACCTGTTTTTTTTTTAGTTCTTTCTCTGTGGTTTGCCTTTTTCTTTTAGTACTATGGAAAGATATCTGCTATTTTTATTTGCTGGTTCTGTAATTGATATTACTAAGGTCTAGTTTTACAATCGTTGAATAACTGTTCGCCGAATATCCTTTAATGTTCCTTCATATCTACTCACACCTACATGGGGCCTTTTAATAATATTGAAAGTGGTATTGTTTCCTTCAATTTTCGGTATATTTCAGAAAGTGATTGTTGATCTTCTTTAAAAAAAAATACATCTTTCAAATTATTTATTAAATTATCACTTTTATTTTTAACCTTATTGCATGTGTTATTTTTTATACTTGATGTAATAGGTGCAGACAGCAAATATGTTTCTGGTTGCTCATTTTCATTACAATAATTATTTTTTTCGTAAGTATTATCCCTAGTGATGTTCTCAACAAGAGAGTGAATATGTTTACAAAATGGGTTTGTACTCACATTTTGCAATACTGACATTAATTTACAACATATTTGTGTTTCTTATAACAATATAAAATTTTTCTTTGGTATTTAACTGATACGTGTTAATATTGATTTGATTGATATTGCAATCAAAAGTTAACGATGCTCTGTGATGATTTATAATTTTTGTTATATGGCAATTAATCTCTCCTGTAGTAATTTTTAAAATTCTTTCGACCGTCTTATCATGAATTTGAACTACATTTGTTCCCCGACATCCTAAAAAATTCGACGAGAAATTTGAAGAAAATGTGACTAATTTAAGTATTATGTTCACAACTATAACGAAACTCGGTGAAATACACGGCAACACCACAGTGCAACACAGCGCAAACAAATCAAGACGGCATTTATTGGAAACAGTTGATGAGTGGAGATTCAAACCTGTTAACGTCTGCTGAAGTGCTACACTTCTAGTCCATCGCCCCCTATCAATCTTGGTCCAGAACTAAAATTAATTTCCGTCGGTTGACTAACTAGACATATATAAGCAATGCTTTCACTCTCCCACAAATTTTCACAGGTTTCAAATGAAAACTTGATAACCTCTGTAAAGTTAATACAAATTAATACTATTGCTGAAAGCACAATAACATTATTATTTACCAATTCTGAATATTTCAACAATTTTTGTAGTGAAAGACATATTTAAAATGATGTTCAACAATAATTTTTATTTAAAATCAATAAAAATAGTATGTTTATATGTTTCTTTTCGTCGAAGTATGCATATACAGGGTGTGTTTAGAACACAAATGAAAAATGAACTGCAACATAAGATATGGTCAAAACACTAGCACTCACATATTGCCTGTAATTAACCACAAAACAAGAGGTTCTGTGTAAAATTCAAAATAATAAAATTTAGAAAATATGCATCCAGCATTACATATATGCATTACAGATGTCGACATCTCACATTAGTCGACATATCACATTAGTCAGGATATTCAGACACAGGTATTGCAGTGACACCTATTTTCTATAAGTCGATTATTTTCGTCTGAAAACACCATCATCAGCGCCCCCCTTGTGGGTACGCCCAACTATATTCACGTTGCCAATTCCGTAATCCCTATGGGATGTCTTATATTTGTCTTTGGTCGAGCGTAACATAAACATAAGATTTATGTAACGTCACGTCGTAACGTATGACTCACCCTCGATGCACCTGCATCCAAATGTAAATATCAAAGCGTATGATTCATTCGTGTAGTTTCTTAAATTGCAGTGTTGTAAGCAAAAGTTACATGTGGCAGATAAAAATCCCAATCAGTTTGCTGTGTATTATTAGTATACAAACTGAGCATATCAGTTAGGGTTTTATTAAACCTTTCTGTTAATCCATTACACTGTGGTCGATAACTTGTTGTAAATTGGCTATTAACGCCCATAATTTTCAACAACTCTGCTATAAATTGTGACTGAAAAACTTTACCGCGGTCACTTAAAATTTCCTTCGGGCAACCATGCCTACTTATAATATTTTCAAATAAAAATTTAGGAACTCAATTAGCTTTACCGTCTCGTAAAGCTCGCGTTTCTACCCACCGTGGTGTAGTCGGTCGCTACAATTATCATATATAACGTTTTCGATTGACCGCACCAGTGCGCACTCAGAATATCTTCATGTCGTGTTATTACAGGAGGTTAAAAGAAGATGCAAATACACTGAGTGCAACCAGTGCAAGTGATTCGAAAACGCTAATAGCATTTTCGATTGACTGCTCTAGTGCGCACTCAGTGTATCTTCAGTGTGTTTCATTAAATGAGGTTAAAAGAAGATGCAAATACACTGAGTGCAACCGGTGCAGGTGAATCGAAAACGCTAATAGTGTTTCCTTTTGAACTTCTGTGAAAAGGACCTAATAAGTCAATTCCAATTTTTTTGAATGGGTTGTAATAATCCGGGGGGTGCTTTATTAGTATAATCTTTTCGGGCTTGACAATCTGGACAACCACGAACATAAGTTTTAATATCCTTTAGCATCCCAATCCAAAAATAACGATGTTTAACACGATGGTAAGTTTTAGCAAACCCTAAATGATTGCTAAGGGTTCGTTATGATTGACAAATAATATTGTGACGATTGCGGTGCCAGCCGTCTTCCAGACCGGATGTTGTAAAGAGGGACCAGCATGCCGATTTCGACATTCTCCTTCAAGGCTATCACGAGGAACGTTCCGAGACGAAACGTTTTTTAAGAAGGGAGCAGTGTGATGATTGCGGTGCCAGCCCGTCTGATGCGTCACCGCCGACACGTCTTAGACGAGAAACTTCGGACGCTTCGACATCACGTCAGCGATGAAATCAATCTGAGACTTTCCGTCGCGCGCTAGAATGTTCCAGATAAACAACCCCGGCTATAAAAATGCACGCGGCCGAACGTGAGACAGTTCGAAATTAAAGTGGCCTGATAAACTTTCGCTCGGCTGTTGAAATAAATTACGTATAAGTCTGTAAATAAATTATTGTTAAATGTTAGTGTTAATTAGTTTGCTTTTAAATAAATTAGTTATTAACTGTTTCGTGTTTTGTTTTAAAATAAAAACTAATAGAACCTTTAAAAATCGTTACATTGGTGCCAGGTGTGAGGTTCGTGAAAATAAATAAACAATTAAAATTGAATTAAATTTAAACAAATTATTAAACCAAGTGCAGTGTTGGAAAGAAAAAAGAAACAATGGCTTCAAAGAAAGTGCTGTTAAAAGAGTTAAAAGTGACCGAATTAAAAGCCGAATTAGAAGAGCGCGAATTGGAAATCTCCGGAAAGAAATCGATTTTGCAAGAGAGACTACACCAAGCTCTACTAGAAGCAGGAGAAGACCCGGAAACCTTTCTTTTTGAAATCTCGGGCGGTCCTGCAGATTTAAGTAAAATATTAGAATTGCAAAATAGATTGATGGAACAATCCGGAAATTTAGAAACTAAATTAAAGGAACAATCTGGAAATTTGGAAGATAAATTAAAGGAGCAATCCAAAAGTTTCAAAGATGAATTGCAAACTAAATTACTGGAACAATCCGGAAATTTGAAAGACGATCTAGATAAGTTAATGGAATATTTTAGAAACACGGAAGAAAATGTGAAAATTTTAGAAGAGAAACTTGAAAATAAATTGATACAACAGTCGACAGATCTGGAAAGTAAATTGCTCGAACAATCTAGAAATTTAGAAGATAAACTAGTGGTGAAAATATCAGAAGAGACGAGGAATCTGCAAGAAAATGTGGAAGAAATATTATTCCAGCAGGACAACAAAATTAAACTAAAACAGTACTTGATAAGTGCTCCTATTCTAAGTTACCCTCTCCCAGAAGTTCATCGTGGACACTGACGCTAGCAATGTTGGTATCGGTGGCGTACTGTCCCAGATACAAGAAGGGCAAGAGAAGGTGATTGGCTACTTCAGTAAAGTCCTGTCAAAGCCGGAACGAAATTATTGCGTCACTAGAAGGGAATTGCTAGCCGTGGTAAAGTCCATAGAACATTTCTACAAGTACTTATATGGCAGACACTTTCTCCTGAGGACGGACCATGCCGCTTTAAAATGGCTCCTCCGATTCAAGAATCCTGAAGGACAAGTCGCACGATGGATCGAACGACTTCAGGAATACGATTTTGAAATCCAGCATCGGGCCGGAACTAGCCATAGAAATGCCGATGCTTTGTCGAGAAGACCTTGTGCCGAAGACTGTAAGCACTGTAGTCGGCTGGAGGAGAAAGTGGCCACGACTGCGAGGACGGCCGTCGTAGACGACAAATGGCAAGGTGAAGAATTGCGACGAGACCAGGAGAACGATCAGGATTTGAAATTGGTGCTGGAATGGAAAAGTAGGGAGGCAAGGCCTACTTGGGAAGAGATAGCACCGTGTGCATGTGCACCATCCGTGAAATCGTACTGGGCGCAGTGGGACTCCATTGTGCTGGATCATGGTCTTCTGAAACGAACCATCGAGAACCAGGAAGGCACGGAACAGAAGACACAGTTACTGATCCCCAAGAATAGGGTGCCGGAAGTTCTGAGGGAACTTCAGGATGGAACTTCGGGAGGGCATCTGGGAATCAAGAAGACTATGGAAAAGGTGCGCGAGCGATTCTACTGGGTGCACTGCAAGGAAGACGTAAAGGACTGGTGTAGGAAGTGCGTAGTCTGCGCAGCCAGTAACGGCCCCCACAGACGAGGCAAGGCTCCCATGAAACAGTATAACGTGGGAAGTCCTTTCGAAAGAATTGCCATAGATGTAGCCGGCCCATTTCCACAAACGAATAGTGGAAATAAGTACATTGTCGTGGTGATGGACTACTTTAGTAAGTGGGTTGAAGCATACGCCCTACCAAACCAAGAGGCGATAACTATTGCTGAAGTCCTTGTCCGAGAATGGATCAGTCGGTAGGCGCGCCCATGGAGCTGCATTCAGATCAAGGAAGGAACTTTGAATCGGCTTTATTCAAGAACGTGTGTACTCTGCTCGGCGTCCGGAAAACTAGAACCACTGCACTTCACCCGCAATCAGACGGAATGGTGGAAAGATTCAACAGAACCATCAACCGACATTTGTCCAAGGTAGTCTCCGATCATCAGAGAGACTGGGACACGTACATTCCCCTTTTTCTACTGACATACCGTTCGTCCGTTCATGAGACAACAGGAGAGACACCAGCAAAAGTGGTATTTGGGCGAGAGCCAAGACTGCCCTGCGATCTGAAATTTGGCGTGAAGCCTGGCGAAATCCCTGCCGACGAAGACTACGTGAGCGGTCTACGCAGAAAAATGGACGACATTCACAATCGAGTGCGTCACAACATACAGACAGCCAGCGACCGAATGAAAGAGCATTATGACATCAACGCTCAGAATGGGGGCTACGAACCTGGAGCGCTGGTCTGGCTTTATAATCCCCAAAGACGTCGAGGTCTATCGCCAAAACTGCAGACATCTTGGGAAGGTCCTTACAAAGTGATGAAACGGATCAACGATGTCATCTACCGCATCAGGAAGGTTCCGCATGGCAAACCCAAAGTTATCCACTTCAACCGAATGGCTCCTTACAACGGAGAAGAAAATGAGGGGACAGTACAACGGACGCAAGGTTCCGAAGTAAACTTCATCACGCCACAGGAAGTAAGGCGCGATTCGGAGTGACCACAGAGAGTCAGCAAGACCTTTTTCAAGTGTCACCAGAGTACAGTCTGGCCCACTGTGTGGCAGAAGACCGAAGGATGTCCAAGGGGATAGCCCAAGTCTTCCGGAAGAAATTTGATCAGGTCGAGGAACTCCTAAGACAGCACCCCATGGTGGGCAAGAGCCTGCAGATCATCCACACGGAGGCGGAACGAAGATGACACGTGTACTACTTAGTCACCAAGAAGACATCAAGCGGTAAGCCTGACTATCGCAGTATTTGGAGAGCTTTATGGAGCCTGAAGAGACAGCTGGTGGAAGGCAAGGAGATGAAATTAGCCATTCCCAAGATAGGCTGCGGACTAGATGGGCTGGATTGGAGGGTCGTTCGCAGCATGATAGAAGTCATCTTCAACGGAACGGGAATTGAAGTTCTAGTCTGCAGTCACCACCCACAGGCAGCTGTTGGCAGTAGGAAAACCGTAGACTGCTATTTCTTCCAGACCGGATGTTGTAAAGAGGGACCAGCATACCGATTTCGACATTCTCCTTCAAGGCTATCACGAGGAACGTTCCGAGATGAAACGTTTTTTAAGAAGGGGGCAGTGTGACGATTGCGGTGCCAGCCCGTCTGATGCGTCACCGCCGACACGTCTTAGACGAGAAACTTCGGACGCTTCGACATCACGTCAGCGATTAAATCAATCTGAGACTTTCCGTCGCGCGCTCGAATGTTCCAGATAATCAACCCCGGGTATAAAACACGCGGCCGGTGAGATTCATTCAATTCAACGTTAGATAGTTCGAAATTAAAGTGGCCTGATAAACTTTCGCTGGGCTGTTGAAATAAATTACGTATAAGTCTGTAAATAAATTATTGTTAAATGTAAGTGTTAATTAGTTTGCTTTTAAATAAATTAGTTATTAACTGTTTCGTGTTTTGTTTTAAAATAAAAACTAATAGAACCTTTAAAAATCGTTACAATATTTCCTCTTTTAAGATGTCGGGAATTACTAATAAATTTTCAGAACCTGTTGCATTAGGATTTTTCTTTATATAAAATGTTATCTATTAAAACAAAATTTTTTATTTTTCTCCTCATAATGGCGGTTAAATTTTCTTCTGGGGTCAATAAGGCGTTTTTAATTTCACTAAGAAAGTCTATAATTATAATTAAATAATTAAATAATTTCAGTCGCGTCTAATTACACGCGACTGAAATCGTTTCATTGGACAGGCTACAATACAAATACATTTGCACGATCTTTATCGCACGATCCCAATCGAGCCGACTGTGGTCGGCCCGATCCGGTGAACACCCGGCCTTACGCGCTTTTTACCGACCGTTCTCACGCTGCAACGCGAGAAGACTGTCATTCCTTTCCTCTTAACATTTTACGTTCCCTCGGCTAGGTTTATCGTCAAAACATAAACAAACGTCCCCTGATATACAGATATTTATCTAGCATTTTAAATTACAAGCTAACTCATTCGTTAAAATAATTTTGGCTACGACAGATGTCTGAGTGTTTTGAGACTCCAAATAATGGTTAACCCTTCTAAATGTAATACCGAATAATTTTTCTCTGCTTTTGTTAAAGTTCGAGAGATATAGGCAATAGGGTGTGATTCTCCGTTAAAATTTTGTAATAAAACGGCTCCAATTCCTTTAGAAGAAGTATCTACTCTTAGTTCAGTTTTTAATTTTGGATCGTAATGAGCCAAAACAGGAGCTTCAATAAGTTTTTGTTTTAATAAATAATCAAAAGGTTGTTGTTTTTCATTATCCCAAATAAATTTTTCATCTTTCTTTAAAAGATTATAAAGTGGAAAGGCAATTTTTGCAAAATTTGTAACAAATTTTCTATAAAAATTACAGAGGCCTAGAAAACGTTGGAGTTGTTTCACTGTTTTAGGTTCTTTAAATTTTTACAGTTTTAATTGTTGACTCATTTGGGCGAATGCCTTTTTCATCTATTTCATAACCGAGAATTTTGTCCTCTTACCTATGTGCATTATGACAAATAAATTATTATTATTATTGTATTTTTCTCTTACTATTTTTTTTATATAATAGTACTTCGTTGTGCTCATTCGTTACCTCAAAATTGTGAAGAATTATTTGATTCAAATCTTCATCTACTACTACTACATATTTACATTACCAGCCAAAATCGTTTTACAGACATCATTGCAATAATGGAATTATTTGTAGAAGAAATTTGATTGAACTTCTTCATAGTTTATAAGTAGTACTTATGAATTGTTGAGTGAAAGAATAGTAAGTGATTATGCTTCTGCATCATAGTCACTTATTGTTCGTTCACTGAACAATTCATAAATAACAAAACAATTTATTATGGCTGTGGGGTTATATTTAAATTTCCCGAATTTCTTTTTAACAGGTTTCTGCATTACTATTAGTATTATTACACGTCAGGCAAATACAGATGGCGCAGAAACTTGCCACCATTTTATATGCAAGAGTCGGCAGTCTATTTCCATCTATTTTCTTCCTTGTCTATGATTAATACTGGCGGCCGTTACTTTGTGCACTTTGTGGAAGTAGCTTTGTTTTGGTTATTATTTCAGAACGATTCCCGAACTGTGCAGAACTGGTTGCGCTTGAGCGTTCAATTGTAGAACAGTTCTGTGATAGTTCTGGTACTGCATAAACCAAAACAGAAGTTAGAGTACATTTTACCTTCTTGTAATAAACTACCTTGTAAATAAAAATACTATGTTATTTTAACTCTACACACATATACTGGATTAGTTATTGAATAATCCATGTATAATCAGTACCCAATTCAAATTTATATTTTAGGCAAAAGTATTTTATAAAAACATTTCTATTATTTTTTCTTAATTATATGAATATGAAGCTTATTTTGATTAATATAATACAGCAATACTGACTGCATAAGATTTGCGCACGTACGAACTCGGAATTCCATATCAGTTCCTAGTAAAAGGTAGGAACTGTTGTAACTGTTCTAGAACGGTTCTGGAACAGTTCCAGAAACAGTGAATTGTTAGTTCGGAAGTGATTCTGAACGAACCAAAACACTAAAAGCATAATACGCATGTGCGAACAGTTTCAGAACAGTTCCAAGTTGAAACCAAAAGCGAATTTTAGCGACGAATCAGGTTATAGTAGTTATGGAACTAAATACTTTATCGACAAACACGTGACGTCATTGTTATATATTTTAAACGCGGTTTGTGGAACTATTGGATGATGGTTAAGAAGAGTGTTTTAAGTTGTCATCCATTGTTCGTGAAAATAGGTTATGTTAGATGATATTTTGTTAACATTTTGTAACAATCTCTCTATTATAATACTGTCATCGTCAAATACGATTTCATTTGCTACGATAATAGCCATTTCTACATTCATTTTCAATTAAATATGAAAACAACCTCAATAAATTGATTGATTGACAGTTCACAATAACATGCGATGGAATAGCCCACTTTGGCGAATATCGTTTTTAATGACGTCATAACATAAACCGCGTTAAAAATGTAGGAATAATTGTTCGTCGCTAAAATTCGCTTCAAAACAAAGCTAGTGTAAATGTAGGATTTTTTCGCGACTAACCGTGTTACGTCCGTCGCGTGCGGTTGTTTAACTAGATTCCCTCCTCTCTCTTTTACCTCGTTGATATCACACTAGGCGTTTTCACGTTAGCTCTGAATTTTGCGAACTAAACACAGTTGAGTTTTAAACCCATGAGCTTCGAGTACAAACTTACGGGAACGTATTTGTAGAGGCGTGACATACAAAAATTGAAAATGAATTTTAAAAATTGTATAATAGCGTTTTCGATTGACCGCTTTAGTGCGCACTCAGAGTATCTTAATCTCGTGTTATTACATGAGGTTAAAAGAAGATGCAAATACCTGCAAATACACTGAGTGCAACCGGTGCACGTGAATCGAAAACGCTATAAGTGTTTTGTTAAAATATTTGACACTAATTATTTTTCAGTAACACGTATAATATTTGTTTTGTAGTCATCTTGTAGACAAGGCGTGTTCTTTTATTCACCAAAGAGCTAATCACATTCATTGGAATATCATCAAAGCGTATTTTTATTCAGCTAGTATATGCTGATATCATAAAAATGCGATATCATAAAAAACTAGGACAACTTTTAAATCCAGTAGCCATGCGTTTCCATTATTTTATTATATTGAATCTTACTTTGTTGTCAAGTTAGTAACTGTATTTTTGTTAACGCTGAAATTCTGAGCAATTTGTCTAACTGTGATACCCTTTTCTATGCAAGCAGCTATCCTAGCTTTTTAAACAAAAGGTGAATTTTCGCCAATTACTAGTTATAACCGGTAGTTGAAAACAATTACTTTTGTCATTTTGGCTGTCAATTAATTCTCCTGTCAGCTGTTAAATGCACTTACCTAGAGCATTTTTGCCATTTGTATAACTATTATTATTTTCTAATGGTGGGGGTTAACTTATTTGGTTATCACTTTCAATTACTGTGTTAATGGCGAAAATTCACCTAATATTTACTGTAGCCTCTGTAGGTATTATTGACAATCAGCCCAATTCTGTAAGAAGATTGCTATGGACATTGTTACATAACAAGGTTGTTAAGTGGATAACTGGTAACAATAATCATAGCAATAATCATCACGATTGCAATTCAGTAACTTCGCGCATAGCAAAATTGGTTAGTATTTCTGCTCAGCAATGATTGTTATTTTAATCCTGTGAAGTTAGCTCTCGCGCATCTCTATAACGTTCGATGTAGTAGTCAGTGCTGTCCACAGGTGCTGTCAGATGGGATGGATTTTCATTAGCCAGCGACAAAAGGGATTTTTTTAAACAAAAGTGATGTGTTTTCTATTTCTTGACGTATTGCAAAATTATAGTACCAGTATAATTATGTTAAATTGTAATTATGCATTTAAAAATGTTCAGTATATGCATGCAACATGCACTGAAGAAATGTAGTGAGATATGCAATATCCATATTGTAACGCTCGCTTCGATGAATAGCGACAACGCTAATTAAGTTAAGGGGGTAGCTCAGTGGTATAGGGCCGTTTTGCGATCTGAAAGGTATGAGAGGTCCGTAGACTGTACTGAACTTACCGGTCTCCTCAGCATCGTTCCACAGCCGTCTACCGCAGGGTCCAGGAATAAGGGGTTCCAGAAAAAGCCCAAACACTTATAACCACTTTATTGGACACAACCCACCAGGTCTTCCGGGGACGCACCTTCCTGAGTCGTCCTTGCCCAGCCAAAATGCAGGAACACCCTGCTCGATCGAAGAACGATCGAGCGGTTTTCAATATTGACGACTCAGCAAAGTTTTCCTACCGTACCGCAATATAATACAGGGTGTTCAACGAAACAAAAGTAACCTTCGAGACATTTCCCCCCCGCCAGAGAATATGCTTCCATGCATATTTTATATTACACATAAGGGTTGCCGTCACAAAGAGTTACTTTTCCTAATAGATATCTGGATTATAATTTTAATAAATTTACAAAACTACGTTGCCTTTAATTTCCATGGATCAACTGCCGACCTTTTATTCGCTTCATAAATTTAAAGATATTTGAGTAATAGTTTCTTTATACGGAATGGAATAATGGCTTGCTGTAGCTCCTCGGTTGCTTGTATGTTGATGTGGAATTAGGTGATAAACTTGATTCTGAATCTCCAGTTAATGTACGTGTGTGATGCCCTACTTAATTCAGGCATTGTCCTCTTCTTTGTTTTAGCGTTGACCTTCGGCTTAAAGTTTTGGAGCCTGAACTACATTGTCCTCCACTTGGGCTTTTGTTTCCGATTTTTTCATTCCTCTTTTCTTCTCTTGACTCATTAGTATCCTTGGTCTTTCGGCAGCGTCCATGAAAGAAAAGGCAGCATCAGAATTTTATAAATACAATATATGTTAGTTCTGTAGGTTGTGCCTCATGGTTTACAACATTTGAATAAAATATGGTTTAGCCTAAACGAGTTATAAATTCTTATATTTGTATTAATAAATTATGTTTGGTGGGTATTTGGTCATGGTATAATAAGAGTATAATCATGGTAATAATACAAATAACTAGTACCGACGCAACGATTGGCCATTTCCTTGCGTAGGTTAAGAAAAAATTAATGATAAATATTTAAATAAATATCTCGTTTAGCGAAACATTACATATCTATATCTACTACTAAGTGGTAAAATTTAATGCTAATGCTAATAAACACCCTAATCTAAAATTTTAGCATTAATAGCAAACCTAGGAATCCTTGACAGAGATCGGATGTCTGCTGATCAGTTCAGACGATCCAATTCCTCGCGAGAAGTTGCCTCCCGTAGGTTTACTGTACAACTCCTTCCGTCCGGTAAAACGTCCCTTCCTCATATTCGTTCAGGGAGATATTTCTCTTTACTTCTTTCCGCTGTTTACCAACACATTGCTTTAGTTTCTTAATTGTGTATACACCTACGCCTATACAAATTGCTATGGTTAAACAGTACAACGTTATGGATTCGTAGGTATCTTTAGTTTTTTGATTGTGCTTGTCTTGCATTTTTTTAATATCGTTAACGACTGATTGAAGTTTGTTGCGGTTATTTGAGAATGAACCATTAATCTGCATAACTTGTTCTAATTCTTCCAAATCTAAGTGTCTTAAATCATTTACTAACGGGGAAGGTAGACTATCATTTTCAATAGCATTCGTTTTAATATTTAATGAAGACAAATAGTTGGATTTTAATCCGAATTCTTTTGTTTTTACGGCATTTAGAATTACATTTTCTGAAGATGCTTCACATCTTGTCGACAGATAGAATTTACCGGTGCCTTTTAAACTTGCATATTTTATTATGTTGCTGCCATTTGGATACATACAGTTTACAGTTATTGGCTCTTCGAGTGGTGCTACGAAAATCCAAGAATTAGTTATCTCCGATTCTAAAAAGAAAATTTGATTTATCGTAATTACGTGACGTTCGCAAACTTCTGGTATTGTTTTTGTGGGAGATAGTAATTGAATTTCGCAAGCATTTCTATTTGTCGTTATTAAAGATTTTTCTTTAACTGATATAAATACCTGATTTTCTATTTGAATAACTTTCCTTTTTTTCTCGTTATTCATTAGAAAGAATTGTGATCTTAACTCGTTAACTGCTAAATAAGAGTAAGAAAGATTAATGACAATGAATATGTTTTCATGTAATCTTACCGGGATAGGTATTAATTTATGAAATGTAAATGGTTTAACCTGAACTAATGGTAACTTAATTATTCCACATAATTTTGATTTTTGGACAAAAATATGTAACATGCTAACTTTAAGTAGTTGTTCTGTTGCACTTGAATTGTAGATATCTACTGGAAATTTAACACGCGGTGGAAGTAATCCGCTAACAGCCTTTAATTTTTCTAATATAGTCGATGGAGCTATAAATAATGGGTGAAATATTCCCTGCTTTGCTGATACAATGATATTTATTAAGTTTATAATCTCTAGTTGATATTTATCAATAACCGCAGATAATGTGGTTGTATGGTCTTTCAAATGTCTATCTATTTTATATAGGAAATCTAAGTCTGTAATGGTACCATTTAAATTTTTTTTTATTGAATTAAAATTATTTACAATTAGTTTCTCGTTATGATCTATGTGGCCCAGCGTATTGTTTAATGAATCAATTGTTGACATTACCACCAGTGTTTGATTTTTTAAAATATTAGACAACGTATTTTGATCCGTTTTAACTTCGTTTATTGCTTGCTCAAACCTTTCTGCGTCTTCGGTTGTTAACGTGCCGAAAAGAGTTTTTGAAAATTTTCCCACAGCATCAAAATACCCTCTCTTTACTATATTATGGCCTATTAAATTTGGTATTAGCTGTTTTTCCCATTTTATGCAATTAATTGTTGCCGTTATCAGGTTTAAGTAGTTTCCGCATAGTTCATAGTCTTTTAACATTTTGGAGTTGCATATTTGTTTGGTATCCTCAAATAAACGCAGAATTTGCAAAAACTTCTTTTCGAACTTGTCTAGATCTATATAAGTTATTAAATTCCAAAAAGTATCTGTCATGTATAATTTACCTAGTGTTTCGTATACTATTCCAGATGAATCTTCCATGGATTGAATTTCATATTCCTTCTCTAAGATTTCTTTTAAATCCGTGGCACTAATATTTCTATCACTACACCTGAACCATGTTTCCTTTCCTTGTACAACATGTTTAATGTAGCTTACATAATGTCCATCATTAGCACTACCTATATGTTCCACTATCGCATGTAAATTGTAAAGCACCGGTTTTGACTGATCATTTTTCAAATGTTTTTGTAAACTCAAACCTTTTAAGGGGTAACTCACATTTCTACTTATTTTATGAGTTTCTTGCCCTGACCAGTAACTTCGATTAATGTGAAATATGAAATAGTGTGGCCATCTTTTCAGCTTTTTGCTATTTCTACTTTTTGTCCTGTTACCGCAGTTCCAACAGATTGGTTGATTCTCGTCTTCTAATATTTCCTCTTTGAAATAATTATTTAGACATGCCTCCAGGCACGTGTCCTTATTTATATCCGCTTGAAGAGATATATCCCAGAATGGATTGTTTGTGACAGATACATTGTTACATTCTAGGCATTCCAAGAGGGATTCGTACGAACCTGAAAAAGTCTTTAATATGATAGATTTTTCGAGTAAAGGATTCTGTGTTTGTATTATTTCCTCGTGAAGCCTTTGTATGATATAAACTAGGCATTCGTGAGCATCCTGCTGTACGTTCCCTTTAAACAGTGGATCAAGTTTACTTTTCATTTTCCTTGGAGATATCTGTTTTTTCTTAGAATTATTTCCAAGTTCCTTAATAATTTGCACAAAAGTCTCCAGGAATGTTTCCGTATTTTCGTCTTTCGATTGGAATTCTCGACAAAAACTTCTTATTTCTTCGATACCTGAAAGACAACGTATGGCTGTATTTAGGTAACAGACGTTTCCTGTATTCTGTAATCCTTTGATACTTTCCTCGCTTTTAATTTTTTCCGTATTTTTTACAGAATCTTCCTCAGATTTTGCGAACATATTTTGTGATATTTTTGCTGTATTATCCTCTTCTCCTTTTTCCGTTTGTGGGGATAGCTGATGTGCTCTTGTCCTATAAAAGTATTTTGCTTTTTCGGTGTCCTTCTGCCTATTCACAGGTACCCGACACTCTTCTTGCTTTTTATTTTCTTTTAATATTTTTTTCGGTTCCGTTTCCTTCCACTGTTCGTAGAATGGAGCTAACCTCGAAATATGAACTAGTCCGTCTTACTCTTTTTTCCCTGACCTGTCGAAATTACGTAGTTTAAGTCATTTCTTTTTTCAATTATGATGAACGGCCCAAAGTATTTCGGTAATAACTTTTCGCATTTTCTCACTTTTCTTACATAATTTCGTAGTTTTACCTTATCGCCCACATTAAAACTTACATGTCTGTTTTTTATTGTAAATTTTCTTATCTTTTTCTTGTTTTTCTTCTATGTCTCTTTTGGCAATTTGGCGTAGTTCTTGTATTACTTGCTAGCTTCTGAGTGTAAAATCAGTGGACATTGATTGGCACAACTCTGCATCTGTAGGAAAAACGGGTTCACGGCCATACACCAATGAGAAGGGACTGCATTTCGTTGCTTCCTGTCGTGATGTGTTATAAGCAAATATACAATGAGGCAGAAAGATGTCCCAGTCTTTTTGAGAGTTTGAGGTATATTTGCTTAACATGTCAGTTATTGTCTTATTTAGTCGCTCTGTCAAACCGTTAGTTGAAGGTTTGTACGCTGTTGTAAAAGAACTCTCTGTTCCTAATAATTTTAATATTTCTGTGACTAACTTAGACAGAAAGACTGCTCCTCTGTCACTCAACATTCTTCTGGGTGCACCATGTCTGCAAATTACTTGGTCTACAATGAATTTAGCTACCGGCTCGGCCTTTCCGTATCTTCTTTTTATTTTATCCAGCGTTCTAGTTAGTCCCAAGTGGCCACTTATGGGATCCCTATGGTGGTTACTCATAATTTTTATTTTTAGTTCTCTAGAAATCACTAACAATTTTCTATCCGTAATTGAGCCTGGGTCATTTTTATATAAGACCCCGTCAAGAAGTTCATAATTTTTAGCCATTCTCTGCAGGGCTGGCCCTCCGTGTTCGGAATTTTCTACAGCAGCTCTTATATCTTGTATTCTTTCATCTTCCTTTTGCCATTGTTTCAAATCTTTAGAATTTGCAATAAAGGTAGGTACGTCTTGTTTCATCTTCTAATGTCCCCAACTTACAAGGATACCGTGAAAGGGCGTCGGCATCTTTGTTCGATGTCCCTTTTTTATGAAATACTGTATATGAGAATTCCATTAATTTCAATGACCATCGCAAGAGCCGACCTCCCGGTGTTTTTAAAGTTTTGAGCCAACACAGAGCATGGTGATCCGTAACTAAATGAAAATTGTTTAATCCCCACAAGTACGTCCTAAAGTATTCTACTGCCCATACTGCCGCCAAACATTCTAATTCTATGATAGGGTAACTTCGCTCATACTTCGTTAGTGTTCTTGAAATGTATGAAATTGGATGGAATTTTTTCGATATTACATCTTTTTGTAACAAAACAGCGCCCAGTCCCGTTCCGCTAGCATCAACTCGAAGTTCGGTCTCGGCATTTGCATCATAGTGTCCTAAGATAGGCGCACTAGTTAGTTTTTCCTTTAGAGTTTCGAAAGCTTTCTTCTGTTTCATGCCCCACTCAAATTTGGAATTTGCCCCAATAATGTTATATAAAGGAGTAGCTATCGTAGAAAAATTTTTAACAAACCGTCTAAAGAAATTACATAACCCAAGAAAGCTTTGAACTTCTTTTATTTTAGTGGGCGTGGGAAAGTCCTGTACTGCTTGAATTTTTGTGTCATCAGGCAATATGCCTTTCGATGAGATCTTGAAACCCAGTATTCTAAGTTCTTCCATTCCAAAATGACATTTTAGGGGTTTTAGGGTGAGGCCAGCTTCTCTTATGCGATTAAATACCTTCTGCAGTCGTTCTAGTTGTTCTTCTATCGTTCTGCTGACGACAATTATATCGTCCAAGTATACTGCGACTTCCTTCCATTTTAAGTCTTTAAAGACGGAATCTGTCAGCCTTTGGAATGTACTCGGTGCATTACATAGACCAAAGCTTAATCGATTAAACTCGTACAGTCCGTCGTTGGTTATGAAGGCTGTTTTATGTCGGTCGGTTTCTTTAACCGGACATTGCCAGTACCCGCTATTCAGATCTAATATAGAAAAATATTTATTTCCTCCCAAGAAATTTAATATGTCATCTATTAATGGCAAGGGGTATGACGATTTTGAAGTTATGGCGTTTAGTTTTCTGTAATCGACACAGAACCTGAATGTACCGTCCGGCTTTTTCACTAAAACAACGGGAGATGCGTATTCGCTATCTGAAGGCCGTATAATGCCTGCTTCTAACATTTTCTCTACCTGTTGTTTAATGATATTCCGTTCTTTCACACTTACCCTATATGGGCGTGACTTGACAGGACTATTCTGTCCAATGTCGATTGTATGTTCCGCCAAATTAGTTTTCCCGAGATGTAAATTATTCCATGCCATTATGTCTGAATTACTTATAAGTACGTCTTTTAGTTTCTTCACTTCTTGCTCCTGAAGATGACTTTTTATGTTAAATGTTTTGGTAGATTCTTCCTGGATTACTACGTTTAAATTTGAAAGTTTGTTTTCTTCAATTAACAATTTTTTAACTTTATCTTGATGGTCAAAATTGATATAAGCTAGTGCTGTACCCTTCTTTACCGTTTTTGGTTTCTTACCATAGTTTGAAATATTAATTTTATTTTCACCTAATTTTTGGAAGTCATCTACTATTTCTAATTTATTATTATGGAGAAATTCACCTCTGGCGTGGAAGGTACAGAATAATAATGGTTTTTGGTAGTTTACATTTTCCGAAAACTTAATCCTACAGTATTTAGAACTTTCGCTTTCAACTACCACATCCTCTGCTAGGTTTATTTTTATTGTTTTATTTTTGACATCTTCAACGAAATCTTGCCCTGGGAGTTCGTTCCAAAGACTTTTCTGTTTATCCTTCTCGTCTGTTTCCTTATCGTCAATGTGGGTTTGTTGACTACATATTGTTATTTTGATGTCTGTCCCTTGAAATATGTATCGTATCATGCTTTCTATGTCTTTCCATTTTTGTGCATCTAACCCGCATGCTATCCTTGGCATTGCTACATTTTTTAGTTTTTTATTTAACATTAGTATTTTCAGTTCTAGGAGACATTGAAAAATATTTCGTAGAGTTGGTTTGTCTTGGGAACGCTTTTTAGTTATTAAATAAAAAATAAATCTGCCGTTTATTTTCAAAAATACTACTTTCCCTATTTTTGGATTTTGTTCTTCAAGTTGTTTTATATTTTTAAATTTTTCTTTAAATTGACTTGCAATACCCTTGGACATTTTTAAGTCAGCCGCTACACAATGTGCTAGGTTAAATGAATGTGGCAGATGAAACAAATTCCCCTGGGTGAATTTAATTTCTTTTGAAAATATGTTTGGCTGACATTTTCGAAAATTTTCAAATGATACCCTTTGGTTAGTCCATTTAGGCATTTTTAGCCATCCTTTACCAATCCTTTGTGGCTTTTGTTGTATAATTCTGTCAATATTATTTTGGGGTTGTCTTGATTCGGGTTTAAAGGAATCAGTTTTACTAATTACTGTATCTATGCCTATCCTCTTTAATTTGATAAGCTTCGATTTGAAATTTATTTCCGATTCATGATTTTTAAGGAACGAGTACCCTAAAATCAATGGTTCCGTTAAATTTTCTACGACCAGCGCTTGGACACTAAAAATGGTATTCTTTAAAATTACTTTGACGTTTGTAATTCCTAATGGAGTGACTTTTTTATTATTAATCGTATTTAGAGTTGGTACATAATTTAATCGCTAAATGTTCGACGCAAAATTTCTACTTACTATTGTAACGTTTTTTAAAGGTTCTATTATTTTTATTTTAATCAAAACACGAAATAGTTAATAATCTAATTTATTTAAAAGTAACACTAATTAACACTAACTTAAGAATAATTTATTTATAAACTAATAAGTAATTTATGTTAACAGCCGAGCGAATATTTATAACGCGACTTCAATTTCGAACTGTCCACTTGCTTAATTAATGTCGAACTGTCTTCGTTCGGCTGCGTGCATTTTTATATATGCCGGCTCTCTCTTCGAGAATGGCCTGAAGACGGGCGGTCTGTTCTAGTTTACTCCGCCGACAGAATTCTCCAGTCGTCTAAGGCGCGTCGACTAGGTGGCGATGGCGCAACAGACAGGCTGACACCGCCATCGTCACACTATATTAAATACCGCTCCCGTGTCTAAAATTATTTCCACTGGTTGTCCATTAAGAGTGGCAGTTGTTGTTAATATGTTGCTATCATTTGCCGAAATTGTGACTAGATTACAAATAATATTTACATTATCCCTACTAACTTTACTAGAACCTTTATTTGTTGGGGCCCCCGTTTTAATAAGTCTAGGGCCTTTTGAAGCTCTGTCCCGTACCATTTAAATTATGTTTTATCTTCTTATTGTAATTTGACTCAAACGCTGTTTTATTTATATTCTGTTCTTTCCAATTTTTTGTTGAATTTTGCATTTGTTCTTCCAATTTTTTACATGTTGATGCCGTATGTCCTTTTATATTGCACCATTGACAATTCTGTATATCTACTTTTTCCATATTGTAATTTACCTTATTGAACATCTTTCGTTGATTAATCATTCTTCTACAGTTGTTGGCATTGTGGCCCTTGTATCCGCAAATTTGGCATGTCACAGGCTTTGAATATCGTTGATTCTCATTCCTATTCGCGAAATAGAATCTATTTCCTGTTCTTGGGTTGAAGTTTTATTATTATACATTTCACTCGTGTTATAATATTTAGATTCGGACTTTTGTCTCTCGGAAGTCCACTCTGCCTCTCTTCGATCCAAACTTAATTTGTCTATTAGTTTATTTATTATGCCCATAGCTTCCTTATGATTGGGCTGCCTCATACCTATCTGTGGATTATATTCATGATTTTCTTCTCTCTCCATTCTGAGAATGTCTTGATGAAAAACAGATTTTCCTTCTTTTTCTGTTTCTTCTACCGTATCTATAAAATCTTCTAACACTCTTATACTTGCCGAACTTTTTATGCACACCATATGCCTATAATAAGGCAACAATCCCGTTATTAACCTCTGTAGAATTTCTTTTTCCGGCATCTCAGGATCATAATCTTTACAGATTTCCCTAAAGGAATAGAAAAAATCTGTGAGCGTTTCATTTGGTAGCTGTTTTCTGCTAAACAATTTTTCCTGTAATTTCAACTTAAAACTTGGGCCCAAAAATTTATTTTTGAAATTCTTAATCGTCCATTCCCAGTGTGCATCGGGATTCTTTTTAATCAAGTTCTCAAACCAATAGGATGCGCTGCCCTTGAGGGAATTTGCTAAGCACCCTAGTTGTTTCAACTCGTTCCAACCGTTCATCCGTGCAATTATTTTATAATTTTTTAAAAATGTTATGGGATCATCCTCCCGTGGATCAAAAGCTGGCGGATCCGCAAACTTGGGTGTTACGGATTGTCTTGTTTGAAAGAACATACTAATCGATTTGTTTTTTTCCGTTATGTTAGGTTCCGTGCTAATTTCATGCATTTCCGAGTTTTGCCTCAATTTCCTATTTTTGGATTCCAATTCCTTCTTCTGTATGATATTGTCTTGTTTTGGAATTGCTCCTCTTCGTATAAAAGTATTATCTGTTGTTGATGCCAGAGGCGTTGCCATTACTTTTTCTCTTTGTTGCATTATCGATTCCGAGAAGTGTTTCGGCTTAATTGGTCCCTCTTTGTTCAGGACTTCTGGCCAAATGGGGGGATCCGGTATTATGCCGTGGTCTTGAATTCCCTTCGATTTTTCTTGATGATCCACTGCCTCCGAGGTCTTAAATTGGGGTGGGCTCTGACTGGCTTGAGTCTGCTTATACATGTTAGGCGTGCTCTTCCCCGTTGTCTGTTCTTGTGTCTCTATTTTGTCATTCTTATCTTCTAAGATGGTCGAGTTTTCCTCGCTACCTGATGTTATTTGTAAATTTTTGCGATTTGCAGTCGGCGACCGTGGTGTCAACGTACTCCTCGCCAGCGGGAAAAATGCGTGCTTATCTAATGTAACATGAAGTTCTGGCTTATTTTTTTCGACTATTAGTTTCTCGAGTTTTTCGTCTTCTTTGCTTCTTAGCCTTGTTCTGGGTCCTTCAGCCATTTATGTATAAAATGTTATTTTAGCTTAGAATGTTTTATTATTATTACGCACGAAATTGTTCCGGCTAAATTATACTGATATGATGTTTTATGTTTTGTAATAGGAGCCTTATTCCAATGACCTACATTTACACATTTTTGCAGTGGACGGTTTTAATTGCTTCACTTTGAAACGTCTGACATCGCAATACGTCACAATACACCTGCTACGCAAAATTCCGCGCGACGTGTAATTAAGTAATTACCGCATAAAAATTAAAAAAAAGTATTTCCTCCTTTTTATTTTTCTGTATTGATCAGTATTCGGAATATTTGTTTAAAAATTAATATCCTATGATCAATTCGTACCTTTGCGTTATTAAATTTAACTACGGATGACATTTACCATTGACGAGTAACCGATTTCCGTTCAACGCAATATTTAAATAAAAAAGGAAAAAATATGTACATATAAGTATCTATAGCGGACTGGATTCTCTAATTGTGGCCAAAAATTATTGAACTGTAACCGCTACTGAAACATCAAAAGTATTTCCAGCGGCCGCACCCTAACGACTTGAGTACGTGTCTTGACCCAATTATTATTACACGTTATTTCTATCAAACTATCGTGCAAAAAGGCGCCTCCACCACTGTAACGCTCGCTTCGATGAATAGCGACAACGCTAATTAAGTTAAGGGGGTAGCTCAGTGGTATAGGGCCGTTTTGCGATCTGAAAGGTATGAGAGGTCCGTAGACTGTACTGAACTTACCGGTCTCCTCAGCGTCGTTCCACAGCCGTCTACCGCAGGGTCTAGGAATAAGGGGTTCCAGAAAAAGCCCAAACACTTAGAACCACTTTATTGGACACAACCCACCAGGTCTTCCGGGGACGCACCTTCCTGAGTCGTCCTTGCCCAGCCAAAATCCAGGAACACCCTGCTCGATCGAAGAACGATCGAGCGGTTTTCAATATTGACGACTCAGCAAAGTTTTCCTACCGTACCGCAATATAATACAGGGTGTTCAACGAAACAAAAGTAACCTTCGTGACAATATCACCATCAGTATATATATAAATATTATTATTTATCACATTAGCGCACACGTACAGATCATTTATTGAGGTAATATACAGGTTGCATTGCAGAATTCGATTTCGGTAGCTAAAACTGCTTGACCATTACTGTAATAGTAATCGAGTTGGTCGCCTACTTATTATTATGAATTGTTTTATGGACTTCTAGATTTATGGTTTACCGGTAAATTTATCGATACCGACTATAAATTAAGTTTTTTTTTTTTTTTTTCATTTTTTACCACCTAAATATCTTAGAGCTTCCGACAAAGTATTTCAACTATAAACCAGTATCTAAAATTTTATGATTTTTTTAAATTGAACTGACCTGCACGGCCTTTTCTCTTTCCGTCCGTAGGTAATTCATATGTCACATCGGAGTAAAATTTAGGATAAATTCAGCCCATAAATAAAAATGAGAAAAATTTTAAAGTTCTTTAAAATCTTTATGGTTAAATATGTTTGCCTAATATGCAGAATAAAAGGCAAATATTCATGAGCATATGCATTTATGTCAAAGAAGCTTAAGTTCATGGACTTAGAAATTATGTAAAAAACATTATTTTAATACGTGAAACGAATAAATATAAAATATGAAAGAAATAGACCAACGAAAATAAATATGCATTTTGCATATATTCCAATCTTTATTTATAATTTATTACAGAAAATTTTTTTTGTCAATAGAAATATTGTTTTCTAATTATTATTCATTTTCGTCTAATAAACTTTGATAAGGTGAATAGTGGCGGTGAAGGGAATTTTAAAACTTTAGTGATTTGAATACTGAGAAATTTCAACGTAAATATGTATCTGGTAGCATTTTAAAAAATATTGTATTTACTGAACATCTAATCTTTCGTATATTTGTAAAGTTTAACTGAAAATTATTACAAAATTATTATACCTATTACGTTATTACTTCAAATTTTTAAGTTTACCATGGTTGCTAGTGCTTTAACAACCTACAAAAGCAATTGCTATGTGAAAGATTAGCATAGCAAGAATTTGCTAAGATGACAGTTCAAATTGTTACAATTCAGAGTTAGCGAATACCAGATTTAAACAATTTTGCTTCACAGCAAGAAATCTTTAAGATAGCAATCGTTTGCCTTGTTAAGCGCTAACAATGTACGTACAGAATTGGGCTGAATGAGTGATTTCAAATAATTTTAAATTTATGGTCGGTAGCAGTTTTACACAGCTTAAAAAGTCTTGTCCTAGTTTTTTATGATAGCAATAGTACGCACCGATTAAAGTAAGCGTTGTGTTCTTATATTCTGCGCTGAGGTAATCTAAAACTCATCGAAGTCATCGAGGTTTACAGCCGATGAGCCGATGAAGTGGGAGAGGGGATAAAGTTTGATTTGAATTTTATGAAATAGACACGTGAACAGTTGACCATAAAATAGTAGTAAACAACAAATATTTGCTGCGTATTGTTTGCTGTTTGAAAAATGACTGAAGAAAGTGTCGAAGATGTCATGCACTTATCAAGTAGTAGCAAATGATAAACTAAATTATTACATAAAATTTTTATATTTCATAGCATTCAATAGTAAAAACGAAATATATAAAAAAAAATTAACAACTACATGAACACAACCTCTTTCAACTTGTCAAACTGCTCATCTATTTATGATTCATTTGTTCTTTTATTCAGCGTAATCAGAGTAATCGGTGATTGAATTGACATTCATCAATGACGTCACACCGCTGAATCGAGCACAAAAATAATAGGTGGTGCTTGAGGGGGCAGGGGAAGGACATATTGAGCGTAAAACGCGAACATCAATTGGAAAGTGCGCTTCGCGAATTTTTGGGCTTTTGAGCTCGTTTGTGTGCACAAAGTGCGTAACGAGAAAGCAGCTTTATATATCACACAATGATGTGGTAAGACGTAGATACACAGTGCCTTACGTTCCTGCATTCTCGATTGATATCAGCATGATGTGAGTGAAATAGCGAATATCTGTGAGTAATTTTTGCTCATGTATTTGACAAGGATATCACTCAAAGCCTAGATCACGTGACTTAGGGCCAGTTGTACAAAGGAGGTTTAAACTGACGCTCAACTGAACCAGGTTCAAAGTGAACAAAATCGCATCAAATTTTATTTATGAATGCATTAATTGCCATATGTTATTAAGATCCTATGCGAATTTGTTTACTTTGAACCTGGTTCAGTTGAGCGTCAGTTTAAACCTACTTTGTATGTACAACTGGCCCTTACAATGAACAATGAACAATTGAAATGGGTGTATATACTAGTGTTGGGAATAACCGACTACTGAGTATTCAAGTGATTTGAAACACCGGATAATCACTTGAATGAAACCACTCGAATGATGATTGGAGTGTCGGTAATTGGCAGGTCTGGGCTACTCGCATTTGGTGGCACAAATCGGTGTTACTTCGTTCGTGATTCTCTTCGGTTAAACTGCATTTACATTTTGCAAGTTTTGTTTACACAAGTACTTATTTGATTTCCTGCTTGTAATAAAAGTATGTAAGACCACTGCTTAACTTTACTTGCATGCTGATTTTTCTTTTTTTTGTCGTGATCTAATCTGTATTAAATTGAATTAAAAATACCTATACTTAAACTTTTTTTAAGTAAACTAAAAGATTGAGTACGTATTAAAATGAGCTGAGACGTTGAAGCTTTCTCCAAATTGAAAAACTTACTAATAATTTGGAAATTAAAATTATAAATTAAAACATACCTACTGCTTTGTAAAAATACCTATAATTAAAATTATTTAAAAAAATAATGAACGTAATTTTTCTCCTGTTGTAATAATAATATATTACGTATAAAATTAAACAAGATTAATAAGAAGTTTTGCTTCTATTTGGTTATTTAATTTTAATATAATTACCAAAAGTCAAGAAATTTCAAAAACAAAATATTTAGAAAACAGATTTTGCTGAAGATTCATATTGAAAAGCACAAAATTTAGGACTGCCAAGTGATCTCACTAGTACCCCGAAAATTAAATATTATCCCCGTACATATTAGGCAATGGGAATGAGTCGCCAGTCAGGCGTGAGTGTTTTTGTAAACAGACAAGAAAATGACCTTTTAATAATCTGAATTGTTCGGTGATCGATTAATCAAGTAATAAATAACCAGTTATTTATCACTTGAATCACTTGAGTGAAAAATAACTTATTATCCGGTTATTGCAATAACTTGAATTATTCGGTTATCGGTTATGATTCAAGTGATAAATAACCGAATAATAGGTTATTTTTCACTCAAGTGATCCCAACACTAGTATATACTATCTCACTCTTAAGTTAATATCAATTCCTCTTTCTCTACAGGGAATCTGTTACTTGATACATCATTGATATCACATATGACGATTATGACAACTGACAATTCAGAGTTGCCACAATCGTTACAATTGTAATGATTTCATTACAATAGGTGCTTTCCTTTTGCCAACTTATGTGAGCTGAGCGAAGCTGAAGTGCGCAACTGTCGTAATGGAACGCTCTAGAAAAGTTCGTTACGTATAATCACTGCATTTCGTGTAATTGTGTCGATATAAACGACATTTTAAAAATTATATGGGTAAATGATTTCCAAAATTGTCAGTTAAATACGCGTTTGCAAATTTTTATGCAATCACATGTATCAAAATTACCCCTTCCTAAGTGAGCGCCAAATCTCAATACTGAGTTGACTTCAAACGTAGTGCTTGAGTGGCAATGAGGGAGATCGAAATCTCAGTTCAAACTCGCTTGTTCGTGTTAAAAGGAACGACATTTATATGATCTGAGATGAGCATATCTGAGATTTGTGGCAAAAGGAATGCAGCTAATTTAGTTGCTGTCGTTACGTCGTTACTACATTGTTTAAAACAAGCAAATTTCATTACTAAATTATTGATACATTTAGCGATTTAAGTATATCGCGAGAAATCGCTTATTCATGTTATATCACAGCTTTGTTTTGGTAAAATTTGAAACATTCAAATTGATCATCATGAAATTACTATTTACTTATGTCAGTTTGGCCCAATCGGTTTTGTGGTTTGGCGTTTACACTCTGCAATAGATAAGTAAGTACCGGTGGACTATTTTTGATGGTTTTACAGGGTTTCTTGGTTATTTATAGGAGTAAAAGAAAACCGTTTTTGCAACCCAGTACTACTTTTTCGAGAGGTGAAGACAAAAATTAGCTACTTGGATTCATTCGGGAAATATCGGCCGAAAACGAATTTTCACGAAAAATTAGTTTTCACAATATTTCAGCTGATATTTCCCGAACGAATCGAGGTAGCTAACTTTTGTCTTCACCATTGAGTTTTTCTCGAAAAAGTAGCACTGAATCGCGAAAACGGTTTTCTTTTATTCCTATAAGTAACCGAAAAATCCTGTAAAACTATATTTTATATTTTATAAATATTTGTAGGTTTTTATCTCTAACGAAGCCCAATGCAGCACAAATGCAATCAAATTGTACAGTGAATGAATCAGGTGTTACAGAAGAAATTACATTTTAATTTTTCTTTAATAAATTTTAAATATTAATGTGGCAATTTTATAATTATCTAAAGAATTTTTTTTTAAATTTTTATAGTTTATTTAGCACTAAACTTATTTCCTACTCCATTTGAATATTGGCATAAAATTAAGAACTATTTAAGGTAAGTTCGGCTTGGCCAGCAGGAGAGGATAGAGAGTAGAGCATGGAGTGATTAAAGAGTAATGTGACGTAACGGTTGTTACCCGAATGGAAAAGAGTCGACGGGTAGCGATGGTGACATATTTAACCTGCAGAATATGTAAACTGTCATACATGCATACTTCGATCAACATAATTTTCATTCTTGTTGTAGTAAATCATGGAAATTTTTTTGAACAAAGAATAATTTAATTTTAGTCAATTTCTGAGATCACGTGTATCCTTGACCACGACTTGTAAACAGGTTAGGTTTATGTGAGTTTTGCCGCGAATGTCGTTTGCGCATGACAGCTCTGCGAGCACCACCTCGCCAGGAGGAGTTCGTAGAGTTAACTCTATTTACTCTGCTCACTCCATTGGTCCTACTCGAACGGATTTAGAGTGGAAAGAGCAAATAGAGTCAAAAGAGTAACCAAGTCGAACTCACCTTTACATACGTACATAGAGTACTAGTAAAACAAATACAATAACTTGGTATTAACTATTTTGAAGTTCCCGCCTTTCATTACATTTCATTACCGGGTGTATTCGGCATAAGAATCTCAGATTGGAGCAGAGTAACTCTAGTCACGTGACTAAATCAATGAGAGTGTTTAGGGTTATTGGAATGAATTGGAGCATAACTGGAGCATTTGTCATGTTTTAACGGTTTTTCTATTTTTTAATATTGCAAATGTACGATGAAATGAGCGCAAAAGTTGTTCCTGGATTTATTGCGCTAGAAATATGGCATATGTGAGATAGCAACAATGAAGAAGGAAAAAAGAAATCAAAAATATTGCTTACAAAGGTATCACAATTTACCTGACACGACGCAAAAACAATTTAAAACATTTTCACTTATAAAATCACATATTACATAATAAAATATTATACCAACTTCGACATTTTTTGCTTTATTTAAATCAAAACATATATTTTACCGCCTTACTCTCTCTGCTCGCACATTGAAGTAGGAGCACATAAAGTACGCTCCGTGTAGTGCTCTGAATAAATTTGAAACATAAGCGAGTGTGCTCCGAACGAATAAACAAACAGAAAAGAGTAAATATAGAGAGATATCGGTAAAGCGTATAACGCTTACGTTCGTAAATTATGCAAAGCAGTAGTGTGTAAACGTATTGCAGTATTTACTTCCTATATTACAGTTATTGGAACATTGAATACCGCGATACACAAATATATCTTATAAGTTTTAACTTAACTTTTTATATTTGTGTAAAATATAAATTTAATTAAATTCTCAAAAACACAAGCCTTTTTGTCTAAAACTAAGTGATAAACAAATGTAAATAAAAGCCTGCCGTCAAAATTTACAACAGTGCGCATGCGGGACTGATACGTTATGCAAATAACGCACGGAATTATCTGCTCGTAAATTACTCCGTGCGGTAACGGTATTAACGTTTTCGTTGTTAAGAATCGAATCGCGCATGTCTCAAATGTCAAATTAGCGCAGCGTAAATACTGCATAACGTTATTCGCTTTACCGATATCTCTCTACTCGCGCACGCTTTTTGTACTCCGATCGCTATAGGGACCGTGCACATGCGATGACAGCGCCACCAATGGCCATATTTTGCATAAGTGGTGTGAAAACACGAGTGACAGTATGATGACAGTTCAAATGTACATCTGTCATTTCAAATGCCCAGTGTGCATTTGAACTTGAATTTTGTAATTAATTTCATACAAGAAGATCAAATACTTATTATGTACTACAACTGTAAATTGTCATAAGAGTTATAGTAACAGGAAGAATGTTAAATTTTACAATTATCCAGACAGTAGCAAGAAAATATATATGGATTGAAACATTTAAGTTTGTATGCTGTTTTGAAAGTGATTCATAGATTTCAATATCGATTAGTCATTATGTACAACGTACTCTATTCGAAAAATGTGCAGGAGACTCAGATGAAATGAAAGTTTGAAGAATTTCATGAGAAGTCGGAAAGCAAGTCAACAAATGTAGGCCAGTTTCAAATGCGGTTGATGATTAACGGATGGTTAGTCTTGGTATTGTGAATACATTTACGGTCCGGATACTGATGGTATGCGTTTCATGTGAAGAAGTCAATATAAACAATAGCCCCAACCGATCATCAGACCGACTTCATGTCAAATGCATGTGGAACATGTTTTATACTATTTAACTGGAATACTTTGTGTTAATTGTATTAAAAGACTGATTATATTAATAGTGATGTTTCTTAAATTGAGGTTTGTACTCAGATTTTTGTTTAATTTATAGCACTTTTACATTAATTCTATGAGTCACTCTCGTTACCCATTTTATTTATACAAATGGGTGTAAAAGAGCAAAAAAGAGTGAAGAATACGTTCCAGTTAGGCAAATTTCCATAAATTTGTGTACGGAGGTCATGCATTTAAAATCCACTGTGTATGAAAGGAAAAATTTAGAAATAACTGAAAACGCCCATGTCCAACAATAATCAACTGCCGATCTTCTGATGTGTTTTCTGAAATACTGTGCTCATAAACAATAGAATTCAAAGTGACACCACGCAGGATTTGCATAAATTTTGCATATTTAGAAATTGTACTGATCATCAAACAATAAAACTTGTTGCAAGATTTGAGTAAATTTAGAAAAAGCCCTAAATATTTTTAACCCTCCGTCGGGCGCGCACCTTTTGAAACGTAAGAGGTCGCGCTGTATCCCTCAGATACATGCGGTTAATAGTATATAATTTTAACTATTTACATGAATTTATTTGTTTATTATATTTATTTAGATTTGTCTATTTAAAACAAAATATTACTGTATAAATAAATATAAATATAAATAAATATTGATGTAAGTCAAGCTGTTTCATCCTACTTAGGCTTAACTCGCATGTACCACTTTTGCTGCGATTTTTGAATAGTTTTGTGTGGTTATGGTGTAGCTATTTTAGGTCTGACCATTTTGATAACGAAAAGATATGACAAATGAACATACTTATAACTTACGATAAACAAATATGACCGGTCGCGCTGTATCCACCACACACAAAGCGCATCTTCTGCTTCATTTGCTACACTAAAACTAAAAATTTATAAACCGCAGTAGTTGTCCTTTGTTGTCAAATGATCAGAAATAGCATACCTAGAAGGGCAATGGTTTTGCACACTAAACACAAAAATTGCAGTAAAAATATAAAGCTGTGTATCTGTGAGATACATGCGCGCCCGACGAAGGGTTAATACAATTACAAGAAATAACAAAAAATCTGCGCACAACCAAAAATTTTATTGACCATCAATGCCATGCAAGATTTCTTCCGCAAATACCAAAATTTTCGCTTGACTATTGAAGTTATGCATAGGGTGACTGCGCCTGATGGCCGGCCACTACCAGTTGGTCGTCCACTTACATAAACAAGATTTTAAAATATATTTCAACATCCATTGTAATTGCAAAATTAAAAATTACAGAGTGACGTTAATAACGTCACTTCAACGTGTCACAGGTGTATTAACCTAAAAACAATGTTTTCCTACCACTAATGCATAAATCACCGCCAGGCGTCGCTGAACGCAGGCATGTGCACGGTCCCTATGCCGAATGCACCCACCATTGACTGTCCTTTTCATTACATTATTTTAACTGCTTGTGGCAACCCTGACTGACATGTGTTTATATTTGAAATTTTTAACCGTTAGTGTTCTGAATGAAAATAATGTTGAGTTTAAAATTAATAGAAGTATTTAACCAAGTGCAGAAAAGTATTTCTTGCCATCAGAAGTACCTACAGATCGTGCAAAACCTATTTACATCAGTAAGTACAATAACATTCATTTCATGAAAAATAACCTTTCGCTTTTTAAATAGGTTCCTTTCGAAGAGTTCTTCAGCGAATTTAAGCGAAATTTAGATGTTCTTTTTCAACAGACGCTTGAACAGAACGCCGAAAATATTAACAGATGTTTTAGTTTTTGTGCAAAGTTCTGCAGCAATTTAGCTATGTTACATGAAAAGCAATGTGAATCAAAGAACGAAGATAATTATGAAACACATCCATTTATTGCTGATTTAATAAATGAAGTATTAAAGGTAAGTAGTTTTATATAACAAGATGAAAGTGTGAAGTGTAAACAACCAATGATTTTCAGTACTATGATTTAGCTGATGAACGCGGAAGATATTATTCATGCCAGTTTATATCAGTACTGTTAAGAGAAATTGGTGATAATGCAAATTTAGAAAGCCATTTATATGATACTATTCAAGATGCGATGTTAGCAAGAATCACAGTAAGTTATAACAATCAATTAAGTTATAATGATGAATATTGGGGTCCATAAAGATCTATGCTGTCACTGTAAATCTTAAAGCATTATTTAAGAAATTTACAGTTGAAAGTATCGTCCAGAATCGCATTTTCACTTTAATTCTTTAAATCTTAAAGTTCAAAGTATTAAAGTTGTTTAAATTATGTTCTGAATAGCACATTATTTTCTTGTAAATATTTTTAAACTGAACTTTTCAGTGCTTTGCACTAGTATACTGAATTGTGACTTTGTGGGGCTCAATATGAGTTAACTTGTATGTGCTTTTTAAATAGAAAAACGTTCAAAACCCATGAAATGTCAAAAAAACTGTTCAACAGAAAATGCATTAGATTGAAAAAGTACTTGAGGTTAGAAACGAATTATAAAAGTAATTATTCAAATAATTTTATAAATTTTGTTAGGGATAGCAAGACTGAAGGTAAATATTAGAGATGCAGCGGATATCTGGCAACTATCCAGTTATCTGGCCACATTTTTGCTATACCGGCTATTAATATCCGCCCACACCAGATATTGAATGCGGGGCATGATAATGGAAAAATTAATGTCCAATAATAATAGATCAGAAGTTTTATTTCAATCTTTTACTATTAAATAAAATTTATAGTTTAAGTTAACAGGTTTTCGATCCAAAAATCGAAAAATTAGCAGTATTTAGTTTGCTGAGCTTTCGCTAATATTTAATAGCTTCAGCAGAGCACTACAAAATATTGATTACAATTTTAAATTACAATTAAATAATTTTAAAAAATTTACTCTAATAGTATACAAAATAATTTTTAATAAGTTATACTTACTAATCTTTTCATGTGTCTCGTTTTGAAGAAAAATTTTCCTTATTTAAATTAACATTATTTGAATTATCATCTCTATTGTGAATGTACTGAGAAATCAAATTTAATCAAATACACAAACGCTAAATTTAAAAATTTTTGTGCAAATCGGTTTTGATTGCAGCGGATTCCTCGAGCAGGCTCTGTACAGCTGTTTCAGGCCTAGTTGGGCCTTCATCAGCGATCGAAAGATGTCGCCACTTAAATGCTAAATTTAAATTTTGAATATGAAATCGAAAATTCATTGAAATGTTGTTAATGTTTTTGCAAGAAACTAAAAACAAATAATCACATAAATGAGACCAAAGGATTTGCTTCCTCAGTTGCATAAAAAAATTGGACTAATTCCCAATCACATTTCATTTAAAAAGAAAATATTTGGATATATTTTTGGTTACTGATCTTCAAAGAATCAGAAGCGAAAGCTTTAATTTTAGCAAAAAGTTGGGAAATAGCAGAACACTTAGTTTTGAAATGAAAATCACAAACCATGAAATTGACATTTAAAAAAAAAACATTTCATATCAAGAAAACTTTTAAATTTAATACCACTACATACATATTAATGAATTTTCAACTCAATTAGAAGTAGCAAGTTATTTGCTAGAATACAAGAATTTAACTAATGTAGATTAATATTAGAAATTAAAAGTTTATTATCTTTAGGTCCAAAATAAAAAATTAATATTGCAAAATTATTGACTAATTTAGAGAATCTTGCTTTTCCAAAAGAACAAAGAAATTTAATTAGATTGGAATTTGCAGACATCAGGCTGATAAGGGTTCTACCACAGTAGCTGCATATGATAAACAATAACAATAGTTTTTGACTTAAAATAATTTAGTGATTTTTCAGGATGCAAAACCATCAGTGAGACTTCAGGCGGTTTCTGCTCTTCTAAGATTGCAAGATCCTACATATTCTAAGTGCCCAGTTATAAGAGCTTTCATAGAAGGATTAGGAGATCCAAGCGCTGCCGTAAGTTCAAGTTAAATAAGTAATGTAATAATCTTTTTCACCATTTTTATGATGTACCATTTGCTCTTTTCTTTTAATGTATTAAGTAAACGGAAAAAGCAGTATTTGAAAAGAAATTAATTGTGGAGGTGACGTTCAAAGAGAATCAAGTCTGACTAAAATTTTCAGTACGAGCCAAAAATTTTATTTGAATTTGAATTTTGAATTTGTTTTTGTATTTTGTAAATATTCTCTTCTAAGGTCCGTAAAGCAATTGTGGAGAGTATAGCCGTTTGTAAGTTGACGATGGGTCGTATAATAGAGCGCTTACGAGATGTGGATCATACAGTACGTTTAGCTGCTTTCTCGAAATGTGCTTTGATAGGACCGAAATTGTTGAAAATCGCAGATCGTCAGGCCGTCATGCTGAACGGTATAAATGAAAGCAATAAGTCAGTCAGAAAGGTGTTCACTGAGGTTTTGCTTCCAAAATGGCTCACTGCTTATGACAACAACTATATTAAAATCATGAATGCTTTGAGGTTGGACGCTGATGAGAATGATATCAAACAGACTGTTTACATATACGAAAAATATCTGGATATACTTTTTAAGTAAGCTATTGCTTTAATACATAGGTATGTACGTATGGTATTCACGCACATGATCTGTTTAGGTGTGAACCATTAAAAGATTTAGTTGATGCTTTGCCACTCGATGAGAACAAGTTAATGTGTCAAGATAAAATGTCCGTTGAAAATGTGTTTTACTGGTCTTATTTACTACATTTTTTTGAGACAAAAATTGAGAACGATTCCAATGTTGCACCAGAACTCTCATCACTGTGCAGATTTATTGAAAGGTACACAATTTTCATTTAAAATTATGTTGCTTTAACACCTATTTTCAGTTTAATACAAGAAAAATCATCGAAGGACTTGAGTGATTGGGAATATTTGGAATATCAGCAAATTCTGTTTAGGCTATTTCAAATGGCTGAAAGAGCAAATTTGGCTGATGAGGTAACTTCAATATTATTCATGATATTATAAACACCATGTATTTGATAACTTCTGCATTGTAAGTTTCTTTTTTATTTTAGGTTGGCAGACAGTTACTACATAGATTAATCATTAAAACTATGAACAAGATAAAACTCGAAGGCAACGTGTTATCTCAGCTGGTAATAATTTTGCAGAAGCTTTTGTCTAATGTAGAAAAATTGTCTAACGAAATCTGTTTGGTGATATCTGAAATTATGGAACCTCTGGACGAACAGGGACCAAATGAAGAAGTACTTCGAGATCTAAATTTTAAGGTCTGGATTTTATTTTAAAATTTTCATTTGTTATCAAAGCAAGTGAAATTAAATTAAAAAGATAATATAAGCATACATAGCCTTAAGGCCGTTTTAGACTGCCCTATTTCTTGTACAAGCGTTGGTTCAATTTCTATAATATTTAGAACAAGAAATTTTTAGGCTGTAGATACGGTTTGAAGATAGAACACGTATTTTTTCAGACAGTTTTTGATTCAGTTTAAATTTTGACACAACTTACTGCATAAATTAAATTGTTTAAGAAATTGAACCAAATCTTGTACAATAGAAACGGCCTTTAGATTTATAATCTTACAAGGACATTTTCAAAAATTTCAGTTTGCTAACAATTCTGCTTCTCTATACATATTTATGAATGCTTGAGACACGTTAAAAAATTGTTTTCTGTTCAAGTTCATAACTCCACCAAATTCGACCAATCATCATCTTATATAGGTTTTAAATTTTATAATAAATTATCGGAGACGTTGCGTTGAAAATTTGAGTTCTTTCAAAAGAACTATAAAAAAGATCTTCTCCAGTAAAGGGTGGTACTCTATAATTGAATTCCTCAATGACACCAACTTTATAGAGGCTAATATATTATTTTATCATTTCTACACTCTACTGTCATGTACAAAACCCAAAATAAAATTGAACACGTGTTTGTTGATCCTTTTATTTAAAATTTTATTGGGGAAACATTACTTTTAACCCTTGGTGTACATCTATTGTAAGTATAAATAAAGAATTTGAATTTGGATAAGGAAACTATAAAAAGTGATACCAATTTTTCCTAATCTTGTCAGGGATCCGTGATTAATGTAAAGTTGCAATTGTTTATGGTATCGAAGAACATACTTACTTCTTATTTTGATGAATGCAAAATATCTGCAGTAGTTCTGCGTATCAGAAAAGAAAAATGAAATGCAAGTAAATTGAAACTCTTTCGTAATAAACATTAATTTATGTATTCTTAAATCAATTTTTAAAGCGCGCTATTTTTTTTTAATTTCTCTGATATTTAAGATTAATCTTCATTGTAGGAAGCTGAAATACGTGTAAAACTGAACGTGCTGAAGCACGATCAGGATGAAGCTGTCAAGAGGAACGATTTTGTGGCGGCTGCAAAAATTCAAGAGGAGTTAGAATTGCTGGAGATAAAGTACAAAGAGTTTCGTTTACAGTTTGAAGCCACTAACAAAGTCACACGTACACAGGAAACTCCAGAAATGATCTGTCGGGCCCTGGATATTTTGATCGCTTTCTTGCAGATCCTGCAAGTGCAGAATATTCCTATTTCTTTGAGGAGTTGCATGAATGAGTTTGTTACTCCTTTGATTATTAATACTAATCCAAATTTACATTGGAGGGTCTTCAAGTGCATCGTTTTGTTTGCTTTGATAAGCAGAGAAGTTGCCTCAGAGAATTTAAAGTTTATTTCTTCTCCTGTAAGTGTCTCGCGAGGTGATTAAAGATAATGAATTTACAAAGTAAACAAGTTATAATGAAAAGGTTTTTATTTTCATTGTTGTTATGCAGGTGGTCCTTGATTTATGACAGGAATATGATAGAGTATATTACAACTTATACTGTATCATTTTACTCGTTTTTTTCAACAAGTTACCTATTGTTATTTATTGTAAAGAAAAGATTTTCACATTTAAAATTTTATTTCCAGATCATAATATATCGTCTGATGTCCACCTATAACAAATCCACTCTTCTAATATCTGTCAGTGCAATTTCTGACTTACTGCGAGTATATGGGAAGAGTTTATTTAGTGGTGATATAAGTGACTTAGCAGAGAGTGGAAACAGGACAAAACCTAATAATGGTCGTCGCTTATATAAACTTTCTTCAACCACAGATATAGATTCTTTCGACTTCAACAGTATCACCTGTGAAGATTTAATTGATATAATTTTGGATATGTTGGACGATGATGTAAGTGTATCTAAAAATGTAGTATTTATATTTGTAACTTTAAAGTAGTGTAATTCAAAGCAAAGAACTTTCTTTTTACTCGTGTACTATTTTGAAGGTTCAAGAAATTCGAGAGAATGCAGCCATTGCCATCAGCAAATTAGTATATACGGGATTGATGGTTTCTTCCTCTTTATTATCGAGGTTGTTTTTAAAATGGTTTAACCCCATAACAGGTAAAAGTCAAAAGTATTTTTTTACGATTTCTAATAAGAGTTATTTACAGAAAAGTATGATCAAAAAATTCAGCAGGTTCTGGGGGCCTCAATTATACAGTTTTCCAAACACGTTAAAGGAAGTGCAGAAATATTGGAAAAGACAATTATTCCGACACTTTGTATCATTGGAAACGCACCTCGTACAAGTCCTCTGTTTGAGGTGAATGTGGATAATGTACTGCGTTTTATGGCTGCCATTACGAAAATTCAGAGAAATGTAAGTGATGTCTGTCATAAAACTAAAAATAAATACTCTTTAAGACCAAAATCAAAATGTAAGTCGCCTATTGTTGACGAAACATAATTAAAATACACTTCAACGTCCCACGATTACTTTTTGGGTTGCAACTAGAGATTTAAAATTTATTTAGTCTAAAGTTCTATGGACGAATTAACTACATACACAAACAAGTGCTAAGTTTAACAATTACTTTTTTCCCCGTATTTTACCTCGTACGCTGAAGCTATCAAACTTAGGTCGGGTATTATAAACATCAAATAAATTACCAAATAGTTAGTTGTCAAGTAAATTTACTTGATAAGTAAATTGCTGAATAAATAATATTGCGTATTATAAAAGTAATCTACCAAGTAAATAGTAAACCAACAATTAAATTAAAATTACCGACAGAGTTGTACCTTTTATGACTAGAGCGTAGATGGCGTTACCGTATTAGTCATTAATTTGACGTTTAACATGAATTAGCGCGAAAGTTTATATTTAAAAATGAAGAAAGAAAAGAAAAGGTAACGAGAAAAAAATTACACTGAACATGAAAAAGAAACGTTACTTGATATTTTAAGTAACTTCAAAAATATAGTTGAAAATAAACAAACTGATACTTAGGGTGCGTTTGGACTGCTAACTCGAAAAGCCCTTTATGCTCTAAATGCTCCGTATCCGTTCGGCCCTGTACAATTGGGGTAAATAGAGCAACTTATTCACCCTGAACGTATGGAGTTGACTCTATTCGCCCTATCTCGAGAAGAGTGAGCTCTAAAAAGTGCGCCAAAGTTTTATTATTCAAATATAAATTACATATAAAACTTTTTCTTTAATCATGTTGAGAATAATAAACTCAGTAAAATTATTCACTTTCTTCAGTAATATATTCTTGTAGCTTCTTGATCTGAGTCGTCATTAAAGAGAATGTTTTTTATTTCTTGAAATATGGAATAAATTTATGGAAATTTATTATTTAATTTTATTAAAGTGAATTTCCGGAGAAATGAATAAACGTTGACAAAAATTTTGGAGTACAGGAAGATATTAAATACTTTTAGGTTAAGTTTATAAGCTTTAAATGTTCGAAATCGTTCGGATGTGTTGTTTTACGCTCTGCATGTCACATGACCAAGTTCTACTCCAACTCCACTCCAACACCGTCATTACAGTCCGAACGCACCCCTAATTGAGTGTAAAAGTAAAAACAGAGACATGGGAAAAAATTATTGTAAAATATAATTAATAACACGTATTCAACAGATACTTTGGCTAATCTAAACCTGTTTTTAAATTTTTCTTCATCAAAACATTCAAAGGGGTTTGCCGTGGTCTAAAAAGTCTAGGACGCCAACGCTTTTGGACCATCTGGAGAGGTTCTTCTTCAGTTAATATCGAAGACACGCTGATATATGACACAGGTTCCACGGGTGATATTGAGGACATAACTCGAATATTTTTACTAAATGTTACAAGAATTTAACCTAAGTAATGTTTTTCCACTGAACTTACCTAAAATATAATTTTTATTTCAAATTTATTTTAAGGATTTCAAAAGTTATTTAATTGATGCAGATGCGGTCTCTGTTCAGGTGAAAAAAAAAATGTAAAGAAATTCGGTCTCTGACATTTAGATTGCTTCCTATCAGTTTAAACTAACAACTAAACTTTACTTGTTTGAAAATCGAGGGATTATTTTATTCTGTAGCTTTATTATGCCAGTAAAGTTACTTGACGTTTATAATACGAAAATCTATCAAGTAAATTAATTTAGTTGTAGAATAAATTTTACTTGAAAAGTAAAAAGTTTTATAATACCGGGCCTTAGAGAATTAATTTTTGCAATTTTGGGACTCCTATGGTTATACATGTTTAAGGCCTTATTCTATATCTCTTAACGTAACATCGACTTCGACTTCGTCAGTTAACGACAAACCATCGGTATTTTAGCTCAACGAAAGCAGATACAATATATATTTATCGACGAGATGAGAATAAGGCCCTTAAAGCAAGATCGTTTTTAGGAATTTTCTGAAATTCATCACAACCTGGCGTATTCTATCTTATCGAAAATTCAACACAAAAATAAGGAACAATGCGTTCCTTTGCTGGCAAGTATGTTGCTTTGTCTAGATGAACCTAACAACAATCAAGTCGTCATCGATGAGCTAGCGAAGCAAATTGAAAATTGTTTGAAGGTACGTATTGATGTATTTTGTCGTTCATAATTCGCTGTTTGTTTATAGGTCGTTAGCGATAAGCTTGCAGTGAAGACTTTGATTAAATACAAAAAAAATTTAACTGGTGTAACCGATGGTGTTAGCAACACTACTGTCGCTAGTGGCGCTCGTTATTCAAGTTTACTTGATTCTTCTGTTACTAACGCTAAAAGTGACGAGATGTCTTTCACCGGTGAGAAATATGTATAATGTAGCATATGCAAAATAGTTATGCATTTACACTTTTACAATAGAACCACAAGAAACAAATCGTAAGGACAATGCGATGAAGAGGAAGCAAACGAGAAAAATCAGTAGAGCAACTCCTTTGACTGCAGCGACAGATGAACATATTGAGGTACAGCATTTCATTTTACTATTATTATTATTAGTCGATTACTCAAAATCATGGGTAGCTAAATTCATAATATGATGTTATACTGCTGCAAAAAAAAAATTCGCTCAAAGAAAGAGGCAAGAGTGGGATTTGCCCTGGAAAATATAGGAGATTGGAACAATGTTGTATTCTCAGACGAGAAAATTTTAAGTCGACTTATGACGATCGTGTAAGAGTTTATCGATCAGAAAATTGTTGATATGATGAAATAGTATCATATGTCCAAATAAATTTTTGATAAAGGTAAGTCATAGAAGTGTAAATTATGTCGAATCTACAACACCAAGCAGTTTTGAAGTTAGTGAAACATCAGGCTGTAAAATGTGGCAAATTAAACTTCAATTTTATTTAACTACTCAAGAACTAGACAACATTTTAATGTAAATAATTTAATAATTTATCTTCCATGGCCTACCTTTAGCAAAAATTTATTTGGACATATAATACTATCGATATAAAAAATTAAGACAATTTTTAAATCCAGTAGCCATGCGCTTCCATTATTTTGTTATGTTGAATCATATTGAATCTTACTTTGTTGTCAAGTCAGTAACTGTATTTTAGTTAACACTGAAATTCTGAGCAATTTGTCTATGTGTGACACCATTTTCTATGTAAGCAGCTATCTTGGCCATCTACAAAACTCATGTACTCATCTATTACTTTTCTCATTAAATTAATCCTAAGCTTGTAGAGTAAAAAAAAACTTTTGATATTTTACAGTTAAAATATTTTTGCAATTCTTTATATGTTTAAATTAAACCAATTTACTTTTTATAATTGTTGTAATCCTGTATAATTAATTAATCGCAGGTTGAAAACAATCCTGAACGAGATGTTGTTTCTATAGAAACGCCCACCACCTCAGAGTCGAGTAGTTCACAGGAGTTTGTCGATTCCTTTCAGCCTCACACTCCGAATAAAGTAATTACACAAACATCTTCAGATTCTGGGTTAGTTCGTTTTTGAATGCACATTTTTTTTTAACATTAATGTCTAATATTTGGACGTTACAGGAAATCAACCTGTAGTTTACGCAGGTCCAAAAGAAAAGTTATGAAAAAAAACTGACGTGAGTAGTGATGATACGGGATAGATTTTCTGACAGTTATAATATTTTTATTATAAGTGTAAATTTTTATAATTAATAAAAGTAGCCACTAATAAAAAATTTGACAAACTTATGTGATGCTGCAAAAATGTCCAATTCAGAGAACCATTACCAATAATTAATACCTGTGTTAATACTGTTTTTTTTTTGTTCCCACGGCAATGCACGTGCGTCACTCTTATACGAGCCCCGTCAACTATAGGTTCGGACATTTTAACTTTTTGTCTTTTTGCCACGTAACTGGCCAAGTTCTTAATAAAATGAAAATATGTGTTAACATGCTACTAGAAGTATACATCATGTAAGTACGTTACAACAGAAAAATTATTAAAAAGGAAACTAAATTTGGTTTCAGTAGCTATAAAATATTTTACTCAAGAAATAAGTAAAACCGAAAGTCTGAACAGCTGACGGAGCTCATTGGAGTAATAGTTTTTTGTTTTTAAAAACCATTTTGCCTTATTACCAACTATGTATGATATGGACGATGTTAAACAAAGTATAGCCAGGATAACAAGGATACCAAAGAATGTTTTGCAATCAGTCCAGAGAAGAATAAAATTATGTAAAGATGAGGTATACGATGACATTTCTTATTTAATAATAAATAAATTTGCTCTCAGCAGTTATAACACATTTTACCCAAGAAATAACTAAAACCGTAGTGTCCGAACCTATAGTTGACGGGGCTCGTATACCTTATTAAATCGATATAAATTATAAAGCCAAGTATATCGTTTCTTGTTTATTTTAATCACGACTTTAGTTATACAACTTTTAATCATAAGATCAGAAGGATAGCGCTTATCTAAAAGGTACCAACCGCCAAATCACGTTTTTTCAGATAAAGGTACCAAATGCTTTGGAAAACAAAGACTTAATTACTGTAAAAATATCCAAACTCCACACTGTTCATAGTAGCTTCTGTTAGTGAGGTTACCAAGATGCATAACACGAATTATCGAATTCTACTTTGGGTAAAAACAACTTTTTATTATAAATTATCCTTTTCTAGGTTCTTGATATTAACGTTCTAATTATACAGAAACAAATGTTTCTTTGTTTTGCATAATTGGTATAATTTGCACGATAATATCAAAAACCAAGAAGAAGATACTTTATAATAAAAATCTCATCTCTAATAATAATAATACAAAAAATCAAGTAGCACTTGTATATGAACAGATAAATGCGATATTTTTGCTTTACGCATAAGGATAGAAACGCCACAGAAACCATTAAAAGAGATCCATGTAAAAAATTTCACTTTAATCAAAAAAGAACCAAGCGCCATTTTGATCAAAAAAATCAAGTCATAGAAAAATGAAATCGGTGAGAAATTTACTTGGATGCTTTAGGGATCTATTTCATGTTATAAAATATAAAAACTGGTCAGTTTCATTCACAAACTTATTTTTTTAACATTATAAAACTTTAATCACCATTTGTCCAAAACAATAGTTTGGCGGTTGGTTTAGATAAGCGCTATCCAGAATGCGGGCCATTATCATTAATTTTATGTCTACATAAAATCAATTTATTTTAAACAGTAATACAATTTAAATAATAACATAAAAAATTAAATAATGTCATGTCATCTTTGGTAAAAATTACATAAGTTTAACTTTCAGTAATAAGTGCAAACAAAAAAGGACTAAAATTAAGTACATATAATGATTACTTCAAAATATGCACAGTCTCTGGTAAACTATGTAAGGTGACTATCAAACACTTTATTTTATACCTAACAGCAGTGTTATAAAATTGTAGAATGAATCAGACTGGAATGGTGCTTAACAATAAATATTTTTCTTGACGAGATGTTGGGTTCATAGCTGCCTACTCAGTTTTTGTGATTAACGTTTCAATCTCTTCTTCAGTTTTTTCTAGGTGACGTTTTCTTATGTTTTCTTCCAAGAACGATGCATCATCCACTGAAGATGTTGATGATTCTAAAACAACATTACTCTATGTTTATTGTATGCACTTAATCTCGTGATACTGATACTAAAGCCCGGTTTTTCGATCACAGTTTAACTTTAATCTTCAGTTTATTTCCATTGCTGCTATAGGAATAAACCGAAGATTAAAGTTAAACTGTGATCGAAAAACCGGGCCAAGCGTTTGTTACTGATTTTGATTCTGATACTATTTTGTTTATATGTATACATATACCGGTTGTTTCAGACCACCTGCCAGCCTTTTTCTCGAATATATGATCTTTCGATATCTTACGAATTTTATACAAATCACTGTACATTTAAAAATGTTAAGAAAAATAATAATTTGTGTTATACATCACTCTATAAGGTTTGTGTTATACATCACTCTATGTAAGGTTTCAAGAGATATTTCGAATTGATCACATAATTATTTCTGTTAACAGTTAAGTAATCTGTCTTAATCTGTAATTTAAAACAAAATGTTTAAGAATAATCTATGTAACACGTGATCAATTTCTTTTCTAATCAAGTGACCTATGGAAAAAAATTATATCTTTGTTTGGTTCATTATTTCAAATGCCATTTGAATTATTTTTATTGCATTCCTATAGTTTTGTATAGGAATACAATATAAATATGCAATACAAGTGGCATTTGAAATAATAAACTAATTAAAGACACATGATTTTATTTCCATAGGTCATTTGATTAGAAAAGATATTGATCACCTGTTATAATCCATCCATTATCTATTTACTATCATAGTAGTTAGTTATTTTTAATTAATAGGTTGGCTATCATAGTAAAATTAGACAGATTAACATACGCCAAACTGTGACAATTCAAATCAGATAATCAACGAAACATATTTGAAAAGTAACCCAGCCAAAATTAAAAGTGAAGGGAAACGTTTTACAAATAATGTATGTAAATTTGGACGTGAATACACCTCGTGATGAAAAGCAAATATCGCAACATTGCGTAACTCCGAGGAACCTTAAAATTAAAATCGACATGACATTCATTATCAAAATTTAGTTATATGCATGAGTACCACTATGCATGAGTACCACATTCTCAGTAAAGGTTCACGGCATACTACGATGGTAAATAGATAATGAATGGATTATATACAGGGTGATCAAAGTTACTGCCGCACTATTGCTAACTTCGTTATTATTGGAGCTACGAAGTGGTTCAAATTAGCAAAAATGAACTGTTTTCACTCAGGATTACAATGGTGATATGATTTTCTTCATATAAAGTTTAAAGTGTTCATATTAAGTGTAGAGTTTTTTTTAATGGAACACCTTGTATTTTTTGTTGGCAAATGAAAGAACATCAAATTATAAATACAAATTACTCTTAACTATTTTTCCTTAACATGAATAATAAAGAAGTTATTGTTATTATTATTATTAATACAACCCATAAAACGCAAGATTTAAATGCCACTAGAAGCGTCTATAAATGTGTTCAGCGCTGTTTAGAACAAAATGGGAATATTTTTGAACACTTACTTTAAGTTATTTATAATTTTGTTTAAATTAGTATAAGTTACAATAGTTTCAAGAGTAGCACATTTTGATTAATTAATTTTATTTTTATACACAATAGTAGTTACATTTATTTTAAGTACCACTTCCTCAAAATATTACGCTCATGTTTTTCACGTTTGTTTATTTTTGAAGCACATAATTCCAAAGTAGTGTGTGTTAAGACAGTTTTGTTAATGCTTTGAACTAAATAAACTTAATTGTAAATGATGAATACAACTTTCGCAATAACTTCTTTATTATTCGTTTTAAGGAAAAATAGTAAAGAGTAATTTGTATTTATAATTTGATGTTCTTTCATTTGTCAACAAAAAATACAGGGTGTTCCATTAAAAAAAACTCTACACATGCAATTATTTTAAGAATGCGATACGCAATTGTTTTCTTCATATCACCATTGTAATCCTGACTGAAAACGGTTAATTTTTGCTAATTTGAACGATTTCGTAGCTCCAGTAATAACGAAGTTAGCAATAGTGCGGCAGTAACTTTGATCATCCTGTATAGAGTAACAAATTGAACCACTTTTTTACGATTGCGATTGTAAAATCCGTATCTTGGAAACCGAAACTTTAGACCAATAAAACCTTATATTATTTTTATTCTCTCATAAGGAGTTAATAACATATAGCGTGTTCCATTAAAAAAATACAAGTTAATACACATAAATACAGTTATCATCAACATATTTAATGTAATTTGTTTTCTCCTTTGTCTTGCTCGTAATGAAACTGCTATGTTTAGAGCCTTATTACACATTACATTATATTTTTTTATATAAAATTTGTTGCAAAATTAGTCAGAAGTGCCAATTCAACCAACCAGAATTCACTGTGGTAGTTTATCTCTCTCACTTTGTAACAAAATTGTTATCAAATTTAACAAGTGTAAAACGGCCTTTACAGAAATCGGTTTACATATTATATGTCATACTTACATTATAAGTTCTGTATATCTGTGGTATATTTGTTTACTCTTGTCAGATAAATTCCACAAATGAAATACATTTTTGAAACAAGACTCATAGGAAAATACTGTTCATAACGTGGAAAAGAGTTTACCGCTACTTGTAATTAAGGCCCGACTTTACAATCGTTGGATAAAGTGAGTATAATAGGAATAGTATTCTTGGAATAACGTGATAAATATGAAGGAAGGTTAAGGGTTATTCGGCGAATAGTTATTCTGACTTTTTTCTGTGTTTGTAAATTTGGACCTTAGTCTTCCTTTTATTATGCATTACAGGTATATCGAAAGAAAAGGCGAAGCCAATCTACAAGATTTTATTCGTGGCAAAAACACACGATCGCGGTTTCGTCCAAAATTAGGACATTATTAACGTGTTTTTCTGCCATGTTAAGGTGCGTTTAGACTTGAGCACGCACGCACTGAGCATACGCGCATGGTATTCGTTCGCGCTCGCGAAGAGCGTTTAAATTAAAATTCATTTTCCAACGCGTTTAAATTAAAATTCATTTTCCAACGAATGCTCTGATCCAGTTGTTCGCAGACGTGCGTTGAAAATCAACCACAAAATAGCCGCGTTTATTGATGTATACTTTCATAAAAAAAAGGAAGTTCGAAAACGTAGACGTCGTCGTTGGTGGCAAACGCCAATTTTTTGTAATAGACAAAATAATTTATTAAGCAATTTAGTGTCAGAGTGTCGTTATGACCAATTCAGAGACTTTACAAGAATGACCAAAACCGATTTCGAATATTTGCTCAGCTTGATAGCACCAAAGATTGTCAAAAAAAGATACCTCGAACATACACTGCAAATTCAGTGTGGTACAAATTGAGCATTCGCGAACCAATTAATTCTTTTGAGCGTGTACTCGAGACCGACACCAAGCGGATCGCGCTCGCTGCTGTTCGCGCATAGAAAAACACATAGTGAGCGTGCGCGCATAACCGTTTACACTTGAGCATTCGCGGTGGATCAGTGCGTGCGTGCTCAAGTCTAAACGCACCTTTAAGATGGCTTCTGCATGCGCTTAGCTTTAGGCTTTCAACTTGTATCCACTCACACTTGATGTAATGTCGTAATTTTGCAAAGTTAGTACATGGGAAGTTGACTCATGCGCTAGAATTTACATGCTAAAAGCCGAACGCCAATTCTCGGTGGTGGGGTGCGAGGACTGACGTCACGAGCACAAGTCACGAGAGTCCGCCCAATCCATTTCGCTTTCCATTTCAGTATAGGGCAGTTCCAATGCATTTTTACGAAACGGAATTGCATGTAGCGCTTTTAATATGAAAGAAAATAACGTACGGTTACCGCCGAAAAAAACTGGTACAAGGTTTAAAATGCATAAAATGTAATCCATGAATTTAAACATTTTGAAGTGCGTTTTCTGTTAATCATTCGAAAATTCATTCAGCCTTTACTTGACGGGTATCTCGCATACGTCACTCCGCCGAAAGGTGTCGAATCCGCCCGATGTTACATGAGGCAACTCCCCATATACTTTGCTAATTTTGGACGAAATCGCCGTCGTGTGTTTTTGCCACGAATAAAATCTTGTAGATTGGCTTCGCCTTTTCTTTCGATTTAACAATTTAATCTACAACAGCATGGAGTTCCTCACCAATTATTACAGGTATATGTTTTCTTGATCCATTCAGTTTAAAGTATATAAGATTTAAATCTGTTTTGAAAATAACTGTTAATACTTTAGATCCAAATTACGAGATACGAACCAAGTTACATTCCACCTTCAAGCTTATCTTTTTAATCATATATTTTTACTGTTTGTTCCTTACCGTCATCCCCTAGTTCTTCAAAAGTCTCCAATTTTTGTTTGCTAAGCAAATAACTCTTATATTCTTCGGAATGTATAAGCTGGTACCAACTGATCATACAGATGACGGCAATAAAAAATAGATTTGAAGTGATTCCTGCAACCAAAAATAATTATACAATGACAAAGTAAAATTTTTAGACATTTAAGTTGCATCCATTTATTTTTGTTTGTGTTTTTATTTTGCATTGTTGAGGCAATGTTAGTAGCGGAGGATGGCGAAACTAGGTTCTCCATGTCAAAATAACAATGAGACGATTAAATAAATGTGAGTGTTTTTCTACGTACATATGTGCTATTTATTTTATTGGATACTCCTATTATAGAAAAATTGTTATTAGACTTAAACTTATTAGAATAACTTAACTTAATAATAAACTTATTAGATATTGTTACGTCCGAACCGCTGAGGATTCAATTTTAGCCTGTTCACGCCATCTACCTTCTCGATTATTCCAGTGAGTTTCGAATCGAACACCAGAGGGTTCCCGGCGTTTGCTGGAAAAATCGAGAAGAAAAGGATCTTTACTGTATAAGGGGAATATCGGCGCGCTGTTTGAATTAGTTATTATTTCGAAAAGGATACGTGTGAATGGTGATGTTATGAAACTCTGGTGTTTGCACTCTGTTCATTTGTTTTAAACTAAAACGAACCGCAATCTCACGGTCTGATTCAATGATTTGCCGGTAGATGACACTGACACTGCTACAGAAACCTGTAATACCTACTGTAATAAACGTCAAAAGAAACTTCAAATCAAATTTATTCTTGGTCGTAATTGTGCGTAATCAAATTGTAATCAAGTTCGTAAAGTGTTGCTGTTTTTTCTTGTTCATAATTCTTGTAAATAATACTAATACATTAAATAATCATAAATTCAGATACTTGTTAGGTTGTCCTGAACATGCAGCAGAACTGACTTAAGTATAGTTCAGATGCATCCGGATACGCAAAATATTTATTGCGGATCGTTTCTGATTGGTTGGTTACATTTGAAAGTTTTAGCGGGAACGACATCTACCAAGTTTTAACAATTTTGCGGCGACGGAAAAAGTTGAATGGAAGTCAAGTTTTCCACATTTTTGTAGTTGCATCTCATTTTATTTTATTGCTATTACTCTCTTACTCACTCTAAAAGTTTATCTGGTGCAGGTTATGTTATGGCCGCATGCACCGAACGAATTAACTCAGCTTAACTTTAAGCACCGATCATATCAACAAGAGATAGCTAACTACGTGTAAAATTTTTGGTACACTTCCCCCTCCACAAAAATGCTGCTTTTGTGCTGAATTTGAAGATGTCGCTGATGATACTGCAGCGCCCTCTCGCGTCATTATTAACAAAAAAAAATTGAAAATCCGCGGGACATTCAAATTCAAATTGAATACTTTCTGGGGCATAAAAAGATTTTATAATTACATTCGTTACTTAGAAATCAAATATGTTGTACATCTCACCGTAAAAGTTATGACTTCGTCAGAATTTAACGACAAAATCACAAAATTCACGACAAGTATAAAACACATTTGATTTAAAAGTACCCAAATATAATTATTACATCTCTTTACATAATTTAGGATTGAACAGAAATTTATAAATAAAAACATTGAAACGTCACTCAATTTATTATATGTATAACGAAATAATAATTAATAATAACAAAACAATTGTGTACAAATTCCAATTTTCATTGCAAAAAAGTTTCTGCATATTTACGTATTCATAGTGCATGCAAAGAGAATAATATTGCTACTAAGGCAATTTACACAACTTCTTAACCTATGATAGAAAAATGTGTTAGGCTTTAATCAGCAATTATAGTGCATAAAAAAACTGACGAAATTATATGCTTACATCTTCAAAATTTTACAGTATTTTACATAAAGAATATGTATGTACAGCTAAGGAATCATAAAGTACAACAAGCTTTTTAATTTTAAGATAGTCATACAAACCAGATAAGTAAAAACAAATAAAAACAGATAGTAAAAGTAAGGTAAGTTGAAACTTGCCAGGTATTTGTCATCCCAGTTTGTAATTCCGAAACAACTTAATATGCTAAGAAAAACTTTAAAATACAAAGCACAACAAATAAAAAGCAGGCAGACTTTGAAGAAGTTTTTAACCGAGGAGATATTTCAGTATTCACAACTTGTACTTTACAGTTAATAATGATAATAAATGTTTTTATTTCTCACTAAGAAAATAAAAAGAAAGAAAATACAAGGAAGATAAAAATACAAACCGATAATTAGTGAGAAAATCACGAGGCGTGAGCAGATAAATGCTGCCCTTGCTCTTCCTTTAAATCTTTGATTGACAGAACAAAAACAATAAATTATGAATAAGGAAAAATCAAATGCCTAAGACTAAAACTAAACTAAAATTAAAAGCTAGTCACATGTATATTCCATCATGGTCCTTCGAGGTCAGATTATGTCCTGAAACACAAAACTCAGGATTAGTATTAGTAGTCATAAAGTTCTCAAACTCTACAATACATTATTGGAATTAACTAAATAAAAGATACAAAGTTATACAATATATTAGCATAGTAATATAAAAATAGGCAATCTTTAGAAAAATCTAAATAGCATTAAACGAGAAATGCAAGTAAATAAGTTAGTATACTTACAAGTTATGAGTGCTGCAGAATTGCTAATTTGCGGGATGCTCGTTGGCTTGATGATTTAAATGTACTGTTGATGCGCGTACAGTACCAGGGAATACATATACGGCACACTGATCTCACAATTCCTTCCTGAAGGAAAGAAATATGTTCGGTGCATGGAATCCAACTGAAGTCAGCATTGCGAAAAATTATCTCTGTGAGTTGCTTCCCAACCTGAGCAGTATGACAAATACAAGGCAATGTACTTTCAATAATATTTGCTGACAAAGTCACTGTGTTGACCACATGCTGTGATGGATATGTTAAACGACTAACATTGTCAGAATATTCCTTGAAAGTAATTAAAACATTTATCCACTGATCAGGAGGAGAAGTTAATGCAGTTTTGCATAATTCACAGTTAAAATTCGTCAAAATGCGTTTTACAATGAAACCACTCACATATACATACGCTGCACCACCATGGAAACTGTTGATATCAAATGATGATCCCACAGATTCTATTATGGTATTAAGCATGTATTTGTCAGTTGTTTCATTACTTTCAGGTTGCACACCACGATCAGTACTACTTCTTACTTTCAGAAAAGTTTGTAAGTTACTTAATAACTCATTACTGTCATCCTCACAATTGGTACCCCTTATACCAGTATGTGTGAGCCCATTCAGTATATGAGTTTTTAAACAACTTATAAACTGTAGACTTGTAGGATTACAGTTGTCACCACAGTACGATCTAAGACCACCAAACATATTCTCTAGAGCATCCTGATTTATGCTGCGTGTCCGTAGATGTTCCAAACCCATGGCTTTGCATTTCCTCCAGATTGCGGGCATGACTTCTAAATTAGCTAACCAGCCTTTCTGGGAGGGAGGCATTGCACCTTTATAGCCTACAAAGCGCCATTGGCCTGTGAAAAGAAAAAGAACAAATATATTACTATTTCCATAATACATATATAGTATCGAGTGATTTTTAAAAATTTTTATCAACTCTTGTGCTAAATTTATTGAGGACATTTTACTGTTGACAAAGTAAAAAGCAACTGGTTGCTTCCAACTTCGTCTCACACCTTGAAGCATGAATATCAAAGATGTATTAGCATAACTACTACATTTGTGGTGTCCATAATCTTCATAGCCGAAAATGCTATCAGATGCTGAATCATATTGAATATGCTGCCTGATTGACATTTCATCAAACGTTAGCACACATATACGATCCGCTTCAGGCATCCGCTTAACATATTCTGTTAGGTGTTGTATAACACTCTCATTAACACCAGCAGATAGAGGCACATGAGATAAGAGGGATAATAGAGTGGACCGTGATGGAAGTGACGTAAAGGAACTTAAGAGGTGGTACGCTTTAGGACTTCGTTTATATAAGGCTAGGGCTAGGACTTTTTCGTCTAGTGACCATCTGCGACCCTTGGGTTTACGATTAACTTGCCGAATCTGACTCAATAAAAATACTGATGCAGTTGGTTTCATATAGCCTTTAAAAACATTATGCGCTAGGGGACTTGTATCCATGTTACATAAATCTCTAATGTAATGTTTATTAGCCTTGCATGCAGATTTTAATTTTTTCAGATGTCGGTGTTTTATCTGCAGAGCATTGTAGAGTATGGCTTTCTTTGGTGATAGTGGCACCGTAGAAAACTTCTTACGCTGTTCTGAAGATAATAATCGCAAACTTTTTGGTTTCGCAACAGTCATAACAGAAGGACTCTGTGAAAAGGTTGACGGGGCATTTGTAATCTCAGTGCAAGGATCTATCGATATTTGTGTCGAACTCAGTGAAGTGGTTGATGGGGCATTCATAATGTCAACGGAGGGATGTATGGAAGGTACTTTTGTGTTGAAGGATTATAGGACGTGGATGGATATACAGTTTGTTGGAGGGCAGGCTGTTCAAGAGATGATAAACTTACTGTAACATTATCCAGAACCGCAAGTGTAGGGATAGCATTCCAGTTTAAGCTCTGAAAAGTATTGTTTCGAAATGACGCAGGATTGAAATGTCTTCCACATAATTTCCTCCTACTGGCAAATTCTTCTGCAGACTCATTCAGATCCAAAGCAGTAAGCCATGCTTGACATCTTGAAAAAATATATTAACATTAACACAACATGTACAGATGCGGAATTTAAAAAAGCGTACACTCAAAATGTCTCGCTGTGAACTTGGCTTAGTTTGAAATTCAGATAAAGTGTCAGTTTCGTCAGTGTTTGCTACTTTCAATTTTAGCGAATTTTTCTTTGTTGCAAATGGGAAAAATACAAAAATTAATTAAATCAATAAAATGATTTTTAATTTCAAAATTTTATTAATTATTACTTAACAAAGCGAAATGGCTGGAAAAGGATTACCTAAATTCGATTTTGGGTAATCCTGCAGTTTAGGCCTCTTTGAATGTGCATAAAATAGGAGTCAGGTATCAATCTTTGACCAAAATATATCGCTCGCGTCTGTGCTCGCGGTACATTAATTTTAACAGAATTAATAAATTATGTATGTACTATAATTTGTTCTAAAGCAAAGATACTCAAAATTATCACGCCATTATTTTATCTGCTGTGACCAGAAATGACAAGCGGCAACAATGCGATGTCTCGCATCACGATTTCAACCATACGCATTAAAAGAGGCCTAAACTGCAGGATTACCCGATTTTGTAATTGTTTTTATTCATCTAGAAATTGAACCATAGTAAAAAGATATTTAGGTACTTGAATTATATGTATACTTACTTACTGATTACCGATGGAAACCAAAACAGGCGTACATTTTCAACTGCACCGCAAATAACACATAAATGTCGATCCATAGCAATTACTAATAAACACCACTAATTATAAACACTATTATAAAACTATTATAAACACTAATTTGCTTTTTAAAGTAACGCCGAAAATGTGATGAACACGTAAAAGAAGAAGCAACACTACAAAATGACTACAAATTCCAGAGAAAATTTGACAACATTCAAATACGAATTGCGTTCGACTGAGCGTTGCGGAAATGAGAGGAAGAACAGGAAACATGAGCCAAGATGCTAAAGCGCCAAATTTAAATAAAGTGGCCAGCGCCATCTTAACATTCAGCGCGAGTAAACAATACTGAAAAAGGAAATCTGTAAACAAACTACGATGTGGCTAGCGCCATCTTCAAATTCAGCACAATTCCATACCTATTCCTTGCCTTTCACCCCCTTGGCCTACATTCAAAGTGATACCGTATTTCCCATGAAGTTGGACGGGCCTGACTTTAAGCGTCACTTAGAATGTGAGTGATGTGACTTACACAATGTTATGAAACTTCAAATGTCACAACATAAACGTCACTGAAATTTAAGCTCGATTAAAGTGTTTGGTGCATACGGCCCTTAAAGAGTAAAAAAATTGTTCAAAAGCAGAAAGTTAACTTCAGCAACTGATTTCATATTACGGTAGTCTTTGTTTAAAAATATCCTTGACCCAAGCACTTCTCTTCTTTCTAAGTATTTCAGAGGATAATTTGTACCGTAATAAAATATTTAATCCATATTAAACCTATAAAATAGGTAAACAACCACGTACAATAAAACGACACATAACCTCAATTATCATATCAGCTGTAAATTAAGCCAACATAAAACTTCTAGTTGTAAACATAAAAATACAAACATTCGCATTTGCAGACTGCTCCTTGTGAACGATCAAAATTTAACAAACGAAAATGTTAAATGCGTTTTGCGTATACGGATAAAAAAAACGCAGTGTCTGAACTAAGCTTTAGGATGTCTTACATCAATTTGTTGTTCTCCATTTGACAATAATCTGCTAAAAAGAAAGCAAAAATAGGAATGATCAGAACAAATCGAAACAATTTGCAAAACTAGCAAAATTAAATTAGATTATGCTTTTACATTCTTCCACCTCCTAAATTCAATGTACAGGGTGGATCAATTTCGATGTCTCTTATGGGCATATCCGTAACTATGCTACCTACCTGCGAAGATAGGCAGTAGTTTCACATCGGGTTGTACTTCTCCGATGTGGCCAGCCAGCTGCAGTGAGACGGGGGGGTTCAATTCCGAAACGCGAGGCCAAAACCAAAGATAGGCGCCACTTAATTTTTTTTTTTTTGAAAGGGGAAGAAAATTAAGAAAACCCGTTACATCCAAAACACGTTAATTTAATCACACATAAAAGAAAAAACATAAACAAATAAATACTACATTAACAACAAAACAAGATACTGAATTTAAAACTTATCTAGATCATAAATCGTACAAAGGTTTACAGTCGTCGAATAATTGTACAAGATAATGTTCGTTTACTTATATTCGAATTAAATTTACCTCGGATTGCACGCATTAAGATGCAAGTTCAATTGCGGCAAAGTCAAAGAAAAAGTCGGCAATTCCAAATCGCGAACCAACGCTCGAAACTATGAAAAAAAATTATAACGCTCCCACCTTTATTCCGTCGGTGTCCGATTCGTTTGTCGGCATCGGTGTAAAAGGCGGCCGCAAACCTCTTTGACAAGTGCCGACTGCCGCGTAGAGAGACGGGGAAAGGGAACTTCCGATGTCGCAATTTACAGTGCACCTGCACAATCCGGAAAACGTAATTCAGCAAAAATAGCTCTAGTTAGAAGTCCGCCATAAAAAATAGCTCTGATTAAGAGCCCGCAATAGAAGCCTATAAGCAAAAAAAGAAATCGAACGTAAGGGCCAATTCGAAAATTTGCGCCGTACAAAACTTACCTCGGCACTTTACCGAAGCCTGAAACAAAACACGAAGCACGTGTTTTTCTGTCTCACACGTGGGCCGATTCAGAATCGACAATTTGCCGTAAAATGCACTAACATCTCTTTGATGTAATGACACGCACAAACGAATTTGTTTAACGAAAGAAAACGTGCGGCCCAGGAGACGACGAATTTCGTTCTGCAAAATAGCGCAATATTTCTCGTTCGACCGAAAAGGAACGATTACCAAAGAGAGAGAGAGACACGTTCCGTTTTACCATTGGCGGAATTCATCTCAGCAACTGGGGGAACCAATCAGCTCAATGTGTACAGTGGCGTGGTTTCCAAGCAACCATCCAGCACGACTAATTTCGCCTATACAGTGCGTGTTCGGAACAGTAAAGAAAACTGAGTAGTGACAACGCATATACAGGGTGCATTCGAAACAGAAAGGAAAAATGAACTGTAACAACTATCAGAGATAGAAAAAAACTAGTGGCCAAGTCTCGATCTCTTTTTTAGAGATAAAGTCAATAGACTAAACAAAAATTCGCTATCTCCTTTTGTTTTCGAGTAATAGGCAAAAATTGACGTTTTCGATTTTTCGTCAATCGCGCATATCTCGTTTATTTTTACAGATATTAAAAAACTGTTTTGACATTATTAGGACACTTTTTTGAATACAATTCAGTGGTGTAGTTGGTTTTTTGATATTTAATAAAATTTTCGAGTTATAACATAAAGTTATATTTTTTTTAATGGAAATCATAGTAGGCAATGCCACCGTTAAATAGAGATTTTTTTTCTGTTTTCAAAAATATATACTTTGTTGGGTTTATTTCTTACAATTAATAGAATAAAACAGAATTCCTGAGCGGAATTTGATTGTTTGATGCGGAGTTGATTGTTTGTAAGCAACTGTTGAACCATAGCGGGAGGGGTTTGCTTTCCTTATGAATTTTAGTTCCCAAGTGTTGATCCACTTGAAATTTTTTATCACAACTAATCTGCGAAAAATATACAAAATTTGCATAAATATATATATATTTTGACAAAAATATAGATACTTATTTAAAGACGCATTTTTGATAAATAAATAATAAAAAAAATAATACTAAACTTACCCTCTTTTCGCAGAAGGTGCAAAAAATATGACACGAGTCAATTATTTGCAAGTCCTTTTTGTCGGCAATCCATCTCTTTAGTAGAAAACTTTTGTCTGTTACTTGCTTAGGCATTTTAGCACACTTGGAAAACTAACGCGTTTGAATAAACAGTAACAACTGAACAAATATTAAATTTTCTGTTTACGAAATAGACAAAAATAAATGGAGAGGGTTAAAATTCATCCCTGTTAATATTTAGCAACCAATCGCAAAATTCTATATTCTACAATTAGGAAAATATGTTTAACATAAAATTATCACATTCTCAGTAACTAATAATCCTTTAATCGCAGAATTCTAAATACTATTGGGAAAACATGTTTACCTATGTGTTTACCATAAAAGTATCACCTTCTCGGTAACTAATAATCCCTTTCACAGGTGCAACACTATCATTTTATTTGTTCTCGCAACCAGGCAAAGAAGTCCCGCATTTGCGGTATTTCAGAAGAAAGAAGCAAAAACCGCTGAAATATGCAAAAAGTTATTTTGCATATGCATTTATGAAAAATTGTCAAAATATGCATTCATGCACTTAATATGCTTTTTGCATATATTCCAACCTTTATTCGTCAGAGTTGTACTTCTCAAAGGAGCTGTCAAAATAATTCACTACTTCGAAGGTCAACTACTAGAACGGTTCCGAATTGGACAAAACCTTCGGTTCGAGCAAATCTATAAATAATTTGCGAACCCAGAATTCATAACAATATAAAAAGCGCTTGTTCAAGAGAAGTTGGTCAGTCATATTGTGAATATACAGTATGTCCGTCTGACAATGAGACATAGGGATTTAACATGGGAAAACAGAAATTGCTTTATATTATCTACCTGAGTACATATACAGCGTGTCCACCGAGTGCCGCGGTCTTCTCTACCGTCTATAGTATATAAGATAAAATAATATAATATAATATAGTATACAGTGTGTCCCAGATTGAGTAGGCTACCATGGGTAACTTTCTTATTAGTGAAGATAGAGATTTGGTTAAATGGGCAATATTTTGCAGTTTTATGTGCTGATTCAGATTCAGTTGAGAAAATTTGAAAATTCCGAATAGTTCAGACATTATCGCAGAAAAACTGAAAATCGCTATTTTCTTTAATGTCCAATAACTTCGCAATTATAAAAATCAAGTAAAAAATCAAGTAAAGGCAACCCGCTTACTTGATTAGTAATAAGTAAAGGCAACCCGCTTACTTGATTTAAAAAAAAAATATTAAATTTTTTAAATAATTTTTTTTTTAGATATGGGTTGTGATACACGGTTGAAACGAGAAAAAAAAATGCTATTTAATCGTACAAAAATTCAATATGGCGTCCATTTAAAATAAGAAAGTTGCTATCAATATCTTGACAGCCGCCATCTTGAATTTTATTTTGACTGTATTTTCAGCTGTATTTTATCAAACATTGTAACTTTTATACGAAACATTTTTTCATATTTTTATAATTGCGAAGTTATTGGACATTAAAGAAAATAGCGATTTTCAGTTTTTCTGCGATAATATCTGAACTATTCGGAATTTTAAAATTTTCTCAACGGAATCTGAATCAGCACATAAAACTGCAAAATATTGCCCATTTAACCAAATCTCTATCTTCACTAATAAGAAAGTTATCCATGGTAGCCTACTCAATCTGGGACACACTGTATAAGAAAAAAATTCAAACGAGCTAAGATGTAACTCAGTCAGCTCTACTTCATAAAATTATTTTTGGCTATACAGAGTGTTCAGTAACTGAGAGCTATACCAAAGTTATATTCTTTGAAATGAAACACCCAGTATATTTTTACATATTTCGAAAGTACGCATAACGAATAGGTAATAATCAAAAATCTAGGAAGTTTTACTTAAGAGATTGTAAAATATTGATGTTTAAGTGTAAAAAATTGCCATAATATGAGTGCTTATATCTATGTTATTTATTTACATTTCGTCTTGAATTTTTGTAGGTACTCAACACAATATCTTTTCTATAGAAATTTCAAAACAGCTTCGGTCTATCAGTTATTATGTGTACAGGGTATTGAGTTTTGCGAAAGATAATTTTTCTCAAAATTTTCAAATGGAACACCCAGTATATATAGACTCTCATGAAACACTGTTTTAATAAGCTTTCATAAAACGCCAAATGTATTTGCCTAAACTGAAGAAGTCGTGAGACAAAAATTAATAATTTTTCTTTCTTTCAATATTGACGTTATTTAGCCTTTCTGTCCGGTTCTTCTGTTTTTATTTGCTGATAAATCAATGAATATGTTTTATTTTTTGTTCAAAGTAATTGAATATGTTCCTGTAAAAATAATTCCTATTTTTCTTTACTTTGAAAATATCTAAATAACGTTATAATAATAATAAAAAAAAATAAAATTTAGAATCACGTTGCCGTTTGCTAGAAAATAGGAAAATAGTTGCTATAAATGTTTAGTTGACAGAATAATTATTCAATTAGTAGATAACACTACTTTTACAGTTTTGTATTTTTTGATCATAACAAAATGCATTTTAATAATGAAGTTACGTGACTTGACATACCTACTAGGAAAAGGCACCAAAACTGTCTTTTGGCATCAAGATTATATTCGCAGCATTATCCTATGAGAAGACACCCGGATTATAGAGTTTTTCAAAGATTGAAAGAAAGATTCTAAACGCCAGGAAACATTAAATACTCAAACGTGCGTTTCATTGGATATTAATTACCCAAAAAATAATCAGTCTCTTATATGACGGGGTAGTTACAGTATTAATTAATGACATAAATACTATAACACCCTGTATTGCTGTTTAAAAAAAAAGATTTTACAACATAAGCGTACTTGGTCTTTTCTGTCTGGGAGCTTTTTATAATAAATACTCCTAATTAAATATTTCTAATTATACAGGATGTCCCAGCGAGACCTTTCATTAGAAGTTTATGGGGTTCTGGGCAAAATAGAAACTTGAACATGAACATTTAGAATTAGATACAAGTGATTGCGTTCTCTTCAGCTAAAATATTTTCAGACGTCTAGCACTTCCGGTTATACCGGAAGTGCTAGACATCTGAAAATACTTTAGCTGAAGAGAACGCAATCACTTGTATCTAATTCTAAATGTTCAAGTTTCTATTTTGGCCAGAACCCCATAAACTTCTAATGAAAGGTCTCGCTGGGACACCCTGTATATTCTAATTATAATTAATATATTATCATCATTTTTAAGGGGTGGTCGATTTTTCATCCGGAAAGGGTAGCTCCTTTAGCTACGCCTATGTTGTACAAATAGTTTGGCAACTCTTTGTGTAATTGTTGTTTTTATTAGAAAATGTGTACGAGCATTAAATAAATAAATTTTAACTAATTCAACCGAATTTGTCTTTAAAAATAAAAAAAATTAGCAATGGTGTATCATTAAAATTGAACATGTTGATCTAATAAATGGAGAATTTCACTGTTTGCACTTCTTTCAGGACAATAATTAAACAGCTTTCTTTCATTTTGCGACTGCTTTGCAAAGTTTTCCGGAACCAACGCTCCCATCCATCGCTCACAATCAAGTCGATCTTGAAATGTAGCGCTGTGCAACGCTGTTGCTTAAGGCCCCCATACACCTGCGAACAAATTGCGCAAACTGACGTTGCACAAGTTGTTGTGCAGGCAAGGTCACTCATACACTATCACCCATACACTATACGCAACATTATGCAAACTCCAGTTGCTTTTGTTGTATACCTATGAAAACATGCCGTCTGACGACGGTATAAATCAATGAACTCATTCAAAAAATACTGCACAATCTGTCGTACAAAGCCCATACACGACGCAATAGTTGCACAAAACCACTCGTTGTGCAATTAATTTCAAACAACTTTGAATTTCTGCAACTAGTTGCACAGCGCGTCAAACAACACCATACACTATACAAATGTTTGCACGACAGCTTCTGTTCCGCAATTTGTTTGCAGGCGTATGGGGGGCTTTAGCGTCATAACGCAACGCTTTGCTCAATGTGCACACGCATGTTGATTTTAATGAACTTGAAATTTTAGCTCTAATGCTCATCGCCAATCGCTTAACGCTCACCGCTCATCGCTGTCCAATGTGAACGGAATTCTAGGCCATTTTAACGCTCGTCGCTTATCGCTTAGGGCGAGCGGCCACTGCGCGCGAAACTAAACTAAGCTAAGCGAAACTAAGTTTTTTGAAAATTAGATCCAACGTAATCTTACGCGGACGAGGCAACTGAGCAAAGATAAACGTTGTTTTATATCTTTGCTATCCTAACTTCGCTTTGCTTAGCTTTAGTTGGCACGTCCGCGTAAGATTACGTTGGAGCTAATTTTCAAAAAATTTAGTTTCGCTCAGCTCAGCTTAGTTTCGCGTTCAGTGGCCGCTCGTCTTAAAGCGGGACACACACTGAGGCGGTTGCGATAGCGGTGGCGATGAAAACCATTCACAGACATGCGACAAGATAGATCTGCCAATGAATTTACGTAACTTTACTGTGATCGCTCGCATGTGAACGTTTGTGATCGCCACCGTCATCGCAAACGCTACCGCAACCGCCTCAGTGTGTGTCTCGCTTAACGCTTGCCGCTCATCGCTCTCCAATATGAACGTAACCTAAGCGACTATTTTGCGGAGCGTGTACCAAAAAATATATAAAAGTATCATAAATGTATATTTATTAATTTTGTTTCTTTCAATTATAGCACACGAAGTTTGATTTTTGTCACTAATGGCCGTATTCATAGACGGCATTTACAAGTGCATCTGAGTCCTACTTATGTAACGTTCTTCCGGTCGATCTTTGCAGTTACGTCACATGTTCCCAATTCGAAAAACGAAGTCAACATATTCTTTTATCCTTATCTAATAGGTATGTTAAAACAATGATAGAATTTATAAATTTGTCATTTTGAGTCGATAATTTTCTGACGTAACTGCAAAGATCGAGCGGAAGAACTATAAAGCTTCGGTTTCCTAGGATTGTCCGCTGAGCTGAACAGAACCGAAAGCGAAACGAAAACCGAATCTGTCGCGAACTATTCGGTAGCGAAAGTTGTTTCCTAGAATACGCTTTAAAATTAAACATTTTCGTACTGAATTGTTATCTGAGATGGACATAAAAAAGAAAATGTGTGTGCTTTTCTTATTAGAAGAAGAGGAAGAGGAAGATTTGTTGAATTTAATAAAATCTACAAAAGGACGAAAAACTAGTCAACTCTTTTTAAATCGAAGGAAAGAAGGTATTGATTCGCATATCGATGATAATGAATCAATGCACTTGCTTTTGTCACTAACCTTTAGCATTACTTATTTTTTTATTTAAAATTCAACCCAATATGACTTAATATTAAAAAAATAAAATGAGACAAGCATTTGCAAAACTCAGCTAGAAAACAGATATTCAGCAGATATTCAACAGTATCCAATGTCAATATTTTAGATTTAATATAAGATAAGATAAATGTAATGGCATCCTTTTCTTTTTGTTTATTTCTTGAAATATGGTTCTTATTAGAAGTTATAAACATGATGAGCATGAGCTTTAGACCAATACATTTTACGTAGTATTAAAAATAGAATTTGATGAGCTATTCAAATGTGTCAAAATGTACAGGGCGTCCCATTCAAATTTTTTGAGAAAATTTAACTTTTAAGTTTCAATTGTTTCTGTGTACCTAAATGCACATGAAAAATGTTACTATTACACACTGTTAAAAATTTCATGGTAAATTGGTTATTTGTGGCCACTGTTAATCATGGTAAAAATACTGTAAAAATACATGTAGGTTTACCATTATTATTTATTATTATTATTATTATTATTATTATCATTATCATTATCATTATCATTATCATTATCATTATCATTATCATTATCATTATCATTATCATTATCATTATCATTATCATTATCATTATCATTATCATTATCATTATCTTATCATTATCATTATCATTATCATTATCATTATCATTATCATTATCATTATCATTATCATTATCATTATCATTATCATTATCATTATCATTATCATTATCATTATCATTATCATTATCATTATCATTATCATTATCATTATCATTATTATTATTATTATTATTATTATATTTACATTATTTTTTACTATGAAATGGTAAATTTACATGTACAGGATGGATCAATATCGATGTCTCTTATGGGCATCTCTGTAACTATAAGAGATAGAAAAAAACTAATAGCCAAGTCTCGATCTCTTTTTTAGAGATAAAGTCAATAGACTAAACAAAAATTGGCTATCTTCTTTTGTTTTCGAGTTATAGGCAAAAATTGACATTTTCGACTTTTCGTCAATCGCGCATATCTCGTTTATTTTTGCAAATATTAAAAAACTTTTTTGACATTATTAAGACACTTTTTTGAATACAATTCAGTGGTGTAACTGGTTTCTTGATATTTAATAAAATGTTCGAGTTATAACATAAAGTTATATTTTTTTAAATGGAAATCATAATAGGCAATGCCACCGTTAAATAGAGATTTTTTTCTGTTTTCAAAAATATATACTTTGTTGGGTTTATTTGTTACAATTAATAGAATAAAACGCCTTTTTTATCATTCTTGGGTGCATTCTATACTTAGTAGGCTGGTTTCAACAAAGACCGACAATTTTTTTGTTTGTTTTTATTAAATATCAACTCTTGTTCAAATATTTTGACAGTTGCAGCCGCATAAAGAGAAAGAAAGATATAACGAGCATCCTCTAAGAGTCACAAAGAATACAACAATACCGATACCATGTGGTTTGGGTCAAATTCGAAATTATGTAACTTCATTTAATATTCAAGTTTAAAACGCATTTTTTTCGATAATATATGCATTTCATGGGATAATGAACTAAATTATATGTATAAATTAAAAACATCTTAAAAATAAGAAATTATTGCAGAAAAGTTAAAGAATATTGAAATGTAAGTAGATAATAAACACAACTCTTGATATATCACAATAAATAACTTAAAACCCAGAAAATAATATCAAAATAAAATCACAATTTAAACACTGCCGCACTAAAATACGCAGCCAACTCATGTTGTAATCTATCGGCGCTAGCTTTCTATTTCTTATGTTCATCGCAATACCTCTCACTCTTGTGCTACCCAATCATCAAACCTTTGTTAATATTGAAAGCTGTAGTTCTTGCCAAATGAAAATTGTAAATTAAATTGATTTGTTTAATTGGCAGTATTAGAGAATTAGAATATCTTATAAATCACGTGAATTATTTCGGCCTTATTGGGCCTCGTCAGAGATATGCACTAAAAATTACTTTTTGAAAGGATAACAATCAAAATTACAAACTTACATATTTTTGAATTTCCAAAATCCCAAAAACAAACCCTGAAAGAAAACTTTTAGAAAAACTGTCTAATATCTTGCAAAAATGACGAGGCCCAATAAGGCCAAAAACAAACCCTGAAAGAAAACTTTTAGAAAAACTGTCTAATATCTTGCAAAAATGACGAGGCCCAATAAGGCCGAAATAATTCACGTGATTTATAAGATATTCTAATTCTCTAATACTGCCAATTAAACAAATCAATTTAATTTGTTAATATTGAATAAAAACAAAAGAAAATTGTCGGCTTTTGTTGAAACTAGCCTACTAAGAAAAGAATGCACCAAAAATAATAAAAAAAGGCATTTTATTCTATTACCTGTAAGAAATAAACCCAACAAAGTATATATTTTTGAAAACAGAAAAAGAAATCTCTATTTAATCATGACATTGCCTACTATGATTTCCATTTAAAAAAATATAACTTTATGTTATAACTCGAGAATTTAATTAAATATAAAAAAACTAGCTACACCACTGAATTGTATTCCAAAAAGTGTCCTAATAATGTCGAAACAGTTTTTTAATATCTGCAAAATAAACGAGATATGACTGATTGACGAAAAGTCGAAAATCTCAATTTTGGCTTATAACTCAAAACAAAAGAAGACAGTCAATATTTGTTTACACTATTCACTTTATCTCTAGAAAAGAGATCGACACTTGGCTACTAGTTTTTTTCTATCTCTTATAGTTACAGAGATGCCCATAAGAGAAATCGAAATTGATCCACCCTGTACTTTTACAGTATTTTTACCATTTGTATTTGTTCCCCAGATATATCTAATTTAAAAACTAAAATAATACAAGTCTTCCAACAAAGCAATGAATGGTTTGAAACAAATAGACTCATTTTAAATAATGCAAAAACCAATGTAATAATTTTTTCGCATAAAGATATGACCAATCTCACTTTGAATCTAGGACAATTTAATCTCGTACCGGTTAGTGAATGCAGGATACTGAGAGTCACGGTTGACGCTCAACTATACTGGACTAATCATGTAGAAAGCCTTTTGCCAAGATTGTCCAGGGCAACTTACGCCATAAGAAGGATATTGCGTATGTCCGACAGTCAGTACATAAAAATTGTTTATTTTAGTTACTTCGAATCACTACTTAGATATGGAATCATTTTTTGGGGACTATCCACTCACCTACAAAGGCTTCTAAAGCAGCAAAAAAGAGTAATTAGAATCATCGCGAACCTAGGATATAGAGAGAGCTGTCGAGACGCCTTCAAAGAATTGCGTATCATGACAGTGGTTAACTTGTTCTTATATGAAATAATCTTGCATATTTTTAAAATGAAAAGTGATTTTGCCAACAATAATAATGCTCACAAGTATGCTACAAGATATCCCTTTGATATACGCGCGGATCAACCTCGTCACAGATCGTCACAAACCTCAGAATCTTTGGTCAGTTTTAGGGGTAAGCTTAAGACTTTATTCACAGATAACGTATTCTACACTATAGATGAATTCTTATCTCACTAGTCAGTTTCCCCCTGGGGATCTACAACATAAACCTAATTAATAATTCAGAAAGAATAGTTATTTATTTACCTACAACAAAAAGTCAAGTTTTAAAGTAATTAGGAGCAAGTTGTTTAGCCGAGGCTGTAATTACTTCCAAGTATATATGTTCAAATATTTTGACAGTTGCAGCCGCATAAAGAGAAAGAAAGATATAACGAGCATCCTCTAAGAGTCACAAAGAATACAACAATACCGATACCATGTGGTTTGGGTCAAATTCGAAATTATGTAACTTCATTTAATATTCAAGTTTAAAACGCATTTTTTTCGATAATATATGCATTTCATGGGATAATGAACTAAATTATATGTATAAATTAAAAACATCTTAAAAATAAGAAATTATTGCAGAAAAGTTAAAGAATATTGAAATGTAAGTAGATAATAAACACAACTCTTGATATATCACAATAAATAACTTAAAACCCAGAAAATAATATCAAAATAAAATCACAATTTAAACACTGCCGCACTAAAATACGCAGCCAACTCATGTTGTAATCTATCGGCGCTAGCTTTCTATTTCTTATGTTCATCGCAATACCTCTCACTCTTGTGCTACCCAATCATCAAACCTTTGTTAATATTGAAAGCTGTAGTTCTTGCCAAATGAAAATTGTAAATTAAATTGATTTGTTTAATTGGCAGTATTAGAGAATTAGAATATCTTATAAATCACGTGAATTATTTCGGCCTTATTGGGCCTCGTCAGAGATATGCACTAAAAATTACTTTTTGAAAGGATAACAATCAAAATTACAAACTTACATATTTTTGAATTTCCAAAATCCCAAAAACAAACCCTGAAAGAAAACTTTTAGAAAAACTGTCTAATATCTTGCAAAAATGACGAGGCCCAATAAGGCCAAAAACAAACCCTGAAAGAAAACTTTTAGAAAAACTGTCTAATATCTTGCAAAAATGACGAGGCCCAATAAGGCCGAAATAATTCACGTGATTTATAAGATATTCTAATTCTCTAATACTGCCAATTAAACAAATCAATTTAATTTGTTAATATTGAATAAAAACAAAAGAAAATTGTCGGCTTTTGTTGAAACTAGCCTACTAAGAAAAGAATGCACCAAAAATAATAAAAAAAGGCATTTTATTCTATTACCTGTAAGAAATAAACCCAACAAAGTATATATTTTTGAAAACAGAAAAAGAAATCTCTATTTAATCATGACATTGCCTACTATGATTTCCATTTAAAAAAATATAACTTTATGTTATAACTCGAGAATTTAATTAAATATAAAAAAACTAGCTACACCACTGAATTGTATTCCAAAAAGTGTCCTAATAATGTCGAAACAGTTTTTTAATATCTGCAAAATAAACGAGATATGACTGATTGACGAAAAGTCGAAAATCTCAATTTTGGCTTATAACTCAAAACAAAAGAAGACAGTCAATATTTGTTTACACTATTCACTTTATCTCTAGAAAAGAGATCGACACTTGGCTACTAGTTTTTTTCTATCTCTTATAGTTACAGAGATGCCCATAAGAGAAATCGAAATTGATCCACCCTGTACTTTTACAGTATTTTTACCATTTGTATTTGTTCCCCAGATATATCTAATTTAAAAACTAAAATAATACAAGTCTTCCAACAAAGCAATGAATGGTTTGAAACAAATAGACTCATTTTAAATAATGCAAAAACCAATGTAATAATTTTTTCGCATAAAGATATGACCAATCTCACTTTGAATCTAGGACAATTTAATCTCGTACCGGTTAGTGAATGCAGGATACTGAGAGTCACGGTTGACGCTCAACTATACTGGACTAATCATGTAGAAAGCCTTTTGCCAAGATTGTCCAGGGCAACTTACGCCATAAGAAGGATATTGCGTATGTCCGACAGTCAGTACATAAAAATTGTTTATTTTAGTTACTTCGAATCACTACTTAGATATGGAATCATTTTTTGGGGACTATCCACTCACCTACAAAGGCTTCTAAAGCAGCAAAAAAGAGTAATTAGAATCATCGCGAACCTAGGATATAGAGAGAGCTGTCGAGACGCCTTCAAAGAATTGCGTATCATGACAGTGGTTAACTTGTTCTTATATGAAATAATCTTGCATATTTTTAAAATGAAAAGTGATTTTGCCAACAATAATAATGCTCACAAGTATGCTACAAGATATCCCTTTGATATACGCGCGGATCAACCTCGTCACAGATCGTCACAAACCTCAGAATCTTTGGTCAGTTTTAGGGGTAAGCTTAAGACTTTATTCACAGATAACGTATTCTACACTATAGATGAATTCTTATCTCACTAGTCAGTTTCCCCCTGGGGATTCAGAGTCTGCACTACGTTAGTGGAATATATATATATATATATATATATTTTTTTTTTTTTCTGTAACTTTCGGTTAGGACAGTGATACTATGACTGTGATATAATTATTGTATTCTGTGATATACCATATGTGTTTTATGTTGTATGTGATACATGTATTGTTCCTAATTACACTTAACCCCACTGCAATTATGTTCAACCCCACGAGGCAATGAATAAACGTACTTACATAACAGTGGCCACAAATAACCAATGATTATTCATGTAAATTTACCATGAAATTTTTACAGTGCACGAAGAGACTACATATTCTATTAGATATTTATAATTAATTATGCACAGTGATCGTTAATTATGAATAGGGTTCAAATCTACCATCGATTGATTGGAACTGACAACGAAAACTGACACAAATTTTTCGCTATAGAAACGAGTGCAGTCTAGGACGCGGTGGGTTTCGTTCGCATGATTTCCTAGGAAACCGTAGCTGAAACCTGGCTGAAACTAAACCGACGACGAAAACGGACACAAATCAAGATATTTTCGCCATAGAAATAAGCGAAGTCTAGGAAACCATCCTCATTTAATTTTGCGCATTTGGTCAGAGCCACAAACTACTAAGTTACTATAGACGTTTAATTAACGTCTTTTAAATGACAGACTCACGGACCAAGAAATTACTACGCTTCCAAACACGAGATGTCAGTGTGATATTTTTTGCCACAATTCACAATTGATGTAAAGTTGGTAGTACGGTAAACGATCTTGTTTTATTCCGTTTCCATGGAAAATTTCAAATAAAATTTGTGAATCATGTGTCAAAGTCTTGGGTCAAAGTTATTACCGGTGGTTATTACACACCAAATTAGACACAATTATTTAGCTAAATATAAAGGTAAATGTGTTCTCGGTATTTTCTTTGTTTCCGTGTTATTACGTTTTAGTTATTTGCTTAGTCTTCTGCTTTTAATAACTCATAAAGGTCGCAAAGGACAATCATAAAATAGATGTAATATACATGTATTTTTTGACAAAACGTAAATTGAAACGTATATTTTTATGATAAGAAAGCACATGAGTTTTTACTTGTAAAATTTAATGAAATTCTTATACAACAAGGAAAAACATTCAAATTTACGTTTTGTCAAAAAATACATATAAATTACATACATCTAATTTATGATCGTCTATTGTGGCTTTTAGCACAGAATACTAAACAATCAGAAGTGTATCTCACGTACGTAAAATAAAAGTCCGCGCTTAGGAACGGCCATTTTCCGGGGCTAGTGTCAAAACCTCAAAACTTCAAATAATTTGACGTTACTTTAATTTAATTTCTGGGGCTCGACAAGTTAGGTGGGACAGAGCATTATGAGTGATCAGAAACGTAAAGGCGGTCACGTTCGCGCTGCAAAAGATTCTAAAAACGATCAACTAAATTGTAGAACTAGTTTTTTTAGGTTTTCTAAAGATATTGAAAGGTTAGTAGTTCGTAGTATTTGAATTTAAAAACATATTATCAGACACATTTGTAGAACCAAAATTTGAGCAATGGAATGTGGAAGGGAAGACTTACTAATGAATTTCAACATTTATTATACAGGAACTATCGAGTGTGCAACTTAAGGAATCGATTGTAAAGACTAGATTGTCAGTGGTGATAAGAGGTCTGTTCCATTCGTCAGGATTTCGAGTTCTGAACCGTTCAAAATCGTACTGAGCATGAGCAGTGCACTAAATTGGATATAAATTTCATACTGCGCACGAATCGAACGGTTCAGAATTTGAAATTCTGTCAAATGGAACAGACCGTATATGTTGATATTTTTTTATAATGATTTGAAAATATTTACATTAACAATTAATTCTGTATATTTATAACTTTTTTTAATGAGAAATATGAAAATCATTAAATACGTTTCCGATTTTGGGCATCTTAGTTTTAGTCCAGTCCTGCGTTCTAGCCCAAGAAAATGGCCGCCAATTCTAAAAACGGATTTTAGACATCAAAGGTACCGACACTGAGAGTCACTTCTGATTGTTTAGTATTCTGTGCTTTTAGTAATGCCAAAACGTGACACAAAAATTCATCAAAGACAATTTTTAACAAACCATCAAGTTATTTGACAAAATGACTTACTTTTCTGTTAACGAATGATTATTTTTATGAATGTTTGAACAATTAAATCTATATACAAAGAAAGCTGAAATTTAAATTTCGCGCGCTAAGTTTATACTTTCGCTTCCAACCACCAGAGTAACAAATCCAGCCGCCTACTATGTGCGTTAAGCATCTATAGATATAAGTGATTTGTGGTCAGAGCTACAGCTATAGTCAGAGCGAATGTCGGTCGCGGTCCGTTTCGGCCGGCCGAATGTCCTGGGAAACCGTACCTTAAGTGTGACTTAACGTTAGGGAATTGTTGCAATTCATAAACGTCACTTCGGCAATACTCGTATAAGCACATGTACGGTGGCGTGCAAAAAAATCGCGTACACGTGGCGTACACCCAATTTTTGCTGTAAGTCGGTTCTAATCTGTCAATTTCAGTGTCAAACAATAAAAATGCCGAATTGACACAAACAGAATCAATTTTAATACTCTTTTAGAAAATGCATGACGAATAAGAGCAGTGGCAGATAATTATGGTCTAAATAAAAGCACTCTTACACGAACAGAGAAGATGTAGATAGAGGAAGAAAGTGTAAGTAGAAAAGCAGCTTTGGGACGTTAAAAAAATTCAACTCATGAACAAGATGAAACCCTCTTTAATAATTTGAGGTAAAATCCATCTCAAACAATTGGAGATCTCGTTATTTGTGACAAACCTTCCGGTGTTATGGTCAACTGCAGGTCGAAGGATTATAAATAGGGCTGTCGATGTATCGATATATCAATACGTATCGATACGCCAGCTGTATCGACACAAGCCGTGCTGTTACGCTTGGCAACGTCGCATTGATACCCGAAAGTAGTCCTAATCGAACTTGGCATCTACAACATAAACCTAATTAATAATTCAGAAAGAATAGTTATTTATTTACCTACAACAAAAAGTCAAGTTTTAAAGTAATTAGGAGCAAGTTGTTTAGCCGAGGCTGTAATTACTTCCAAGTATATATATTTAAAGTCAATTTTCGTTCGAGGTAAATATGAAATTTTCTTTCAAACTAGACGTTTAACGAGTTTAAAATTAAGTACTAGGACTTTAAAGTTCCACTTTTTGTACCATTGAAAATCCGAAAAATGTCACATTGGTATGAAATAAAAGCAAATAAAGGAAAACGAAAAAGTTTGGTTATCTAGCAGAATTAGGCTTTGTGGACTTACCTTGATTGTTAATATAACATTTAAAACGTTATTTTAGTCACCAATACTATAATAAACAATAAAATTTGATTGATAAGTACAGAATTACATTACAGCATTATCTCGTACAACTTACGTCAAACTGGTGAAACTCGTGATCGGACTACTTGCTCTGTTGCCAAATTTACAAGTGCACGGCTTGTTAGATAGAGACGGCTTTGACGTATCGAATATCGATACATATCGAAATATCAATACGTATCGAAATATCGAATATCGATATACCGGCACGTATTGAAATATCGAATTACAGACTAACTAAAGATTTTATTTATTTATTTGTATTTATATGGTCGAATATTCGGCGTTATTATTTAAACTTATTCCAGCTCTATTTTTCATCTCGTATTTTTAAGCCTCTGTTCAATATTTCAATCTTATATTTCGAAACGTATCGATATGTCGATACATATCGATCCGATATTTCGATACATATCGATACGTATCGGTAGCCGATACTCGATACGTATCGATATTCGATATGTATCGATACAGAAATCGTATCGAAATTCGATACACAATTTCCCGTATCGCCCACCTCTAATTATAAATTCTGATTCAAAGAATTCGACAAGTGCCAAAAAATAGCATTGATGGAAGAACAGAAGCTGTCACGCTTTCTATTTTACTTGAATCATGATAAGGAAGAATTAAGCCAGGATGAAAATTATTGGTGAAATATGATTTCATATTATGCTTGAAAGATTAAATCGAGTATTAGAAGCTGATGGAGAAATGATAAAATATTGAACTTTATATTTCCTTTATTCATAAATTCTATTTTTTAAAAATAAATGCACCTCTATTACGTTTGTTTCCTGATACTTTAATAACACATTCATACTTAAATAAATCTTAAATTCTCAGTTTATAACCTACATTTTTGATGGTATGTCAAAATTCACAAAATACCGATTTACAAAGCCAAAAATAGGCAAAAACTCTGTTACTTGATTTTGAAGGTGTACGCGATTTTATTGCACGCCAGTATATAAGTGTAAGATTCAGAATGAAGTTAGCTAAACACAGCTACAGTCACGCTATAGTTGACAGTAGGTGCCAGTAGCACACCAGTTAGGGTGAAGCCGGCAAAGTGTTTTTTTTCCTTTATTGTTACTATTATTATAGTTTAATAAGGTGGTTTAATATGAGTAAACACACGTATTCGGAACAGGTGAAGATGCTACTTGCTTCTCTTGTGCGACAGTATTCAACAATATTAGAAAATAAAATAAACGGATGGAAGCACATGGCAAGCGAAGCAAGATGCCTGGAAAGAAATTGCTTTGAAATACAATTGCCAACCAGAAATTCATTAATGGCGGATTTCACAAACGTTACTTAAATTTAATCATCCGTTAAGAGTAAACGTTGCTATGGTTACATGTGTTGAAGGTATAGGAATGATTATTCTTAATCGATGATTAAATTTAAGTGACGTTTGTGAAATCCAGCATAAGTCTGTTCCTGCAACGTTCTGGACTAGTTTGAAACTGTCAAATATATTCGCCCATCGAATTAATCACCGCTTTCACGACCTACCTTAAATGTGAAACTTTAATCGAAACTTTAACTTTAATGTTTCTGACGGTTTTGAACCAGTCAGGGACTGCTGCAGGAACAGACCTAATAAACGCGATGAGAAACAGTTAAAAAATCTATGGGAAAATTTAAAACAAAAGTAAAGTAAATATTGGTTAATATTATACATTTAAGAATGATAATACAGGCGGATCACGTATCGATTTCTTCAATAGTCCCTTAACTATTAATTATAAAAGAAAATGTCTTCTACAAAAGTTATTGCCTATAACAAGTTCTGCATTAGTCAATTAGATAATCATCAATTAATCAGAATTGAATTAAATCAGTAAATACCTGCCTACCGTATGTTTGCATGTTCATCTTGCTCTTCTATATCAATGAATTCTAAAAAATTATCCAGTTCTTGTAACATGGCCTCTTTGAATTTGAACTTTTTGCATAACAAAACACAATGCGCATGCGCAAGGACGACAAGTGCTACTTGAGTGCCGGGAGAGTGTATCTTACATGTAGGTATAACTTAAGCACAACTTTGGCGACTATGAAATGGAGTTTTTAGAATAAGTGTTACTTAAGCATAAAGTACCACTTGAGTGATGTCTATGAATATGGCCACCAGTGACGCTATGTGCAAACCAGGCGCAAACGAAACGTAAACTCGACTGTTTATGTACCGTATGATTTTTAAAAATTTAGATCAAGGGAAGCCGTGAAAGCAAAACGTATGCCGTAAATTAGCAAACAAAACAGTTTATTCAAAATGATATTTACAAAACTTCAAAATGCATTCATAATTGAACGATATTTTCCCAGTGGTGTTAACCAAAACGTACATATGAGTTAATTTAAGCTGTATGTTTTCCCCTTCACGGCCTCCCTTGACCTAAAATTTTAAAAATCATACGGTATCATATCTTTAAGGTCATAGTATCATGAGTCTTTAAGGTAGCCACATAAAGAAAGCAGATTGCCTGCATAGTGGTAATCGGCGCCGATAGGTTCAAGTTTTTCACACATACGGATACAGAGTGAAAGCCGATAAAAACAGTTAACTATTGAGAAAAATCAGGAAAATGACCTACTTTCATTGTGTTATAACATTTAAAAAACATGTCTTCATTTTAAAAGTTTATAAATGCGCATCAGCGCCGACTGCCGGAAAGCAGGCCTTTCTGCCTGTTATGTTTATATAGTATGTCAGTTTTGTTGTACTTAATAGGTAATGAATGGTACGAAGGTACCTGGATCTGGTACGTTTTCTGCGACTTTTCTGGTACGCTTAAGTTGGCAGTTCTGGCAACCCTGATTGCATCATAAGATTTAGAGTAAATTAAGTGTTAACATGACTTAAATTTTGACGCTAATTTACTGACGCGCATAAATTATAGTGACAATGTCAAATACCAACAAGAATATATCTGGGAATTTTTTCTTTTGGCAACATAATTTAACAGGTGGTGTATTTTTAAATTCTGAGACAGATATTCAGGGCTATGATGTATCATGGGTGTTAAGATAACACTCAAGAGTTACGTTATCTTAACTGCACCCTAGATGAAAGAGTATACATAGATGTTTATGGGTGATACCATGGTTTCAAACCTTTGACTATAAACATCTGCTGCTAGCAGCATATGATTTACAATGCAGCATCATGTCGCCAACATCAACCACGCCGTGTTGCAATATCGAAACTAGTACTTACCCATAAAACGATTCTTTTTCATCGGTCTTGTTTTACTATAAGCAATTACATCACAATTCGCACCAAAGGAGCGTCTGCGACCCATTCCATTAAATAATACAACCACAGTATACTCATCAACCAGTAGGGACAGCTCGTGTTGGCACCTTCAGGTGCGTTTAGACTTGAGCACGCACGCACTGAGCATACGAGCATGGTATTCGTTCGCGCTCGCGAAGAGCGTTTAAATTAAAATTCATTTTCCAACGAATGGGCTGATCCAGTTGTTCGCAGACGTGCGTTGAAAATCAACGACAAAATAGCCGCGTTTATTGTGATGTATACTTTCATAAAAAAAAGGAAGTTCGAAAACGTAGACGTCGTCGTTGGTGGCAAACGCCAATTTTTTGTAATAGACAAAATAATTTATTAAGCAATTTAGTGTCAGAGTGTCGTTATGACCAATTCAGAGACTTTACAAGAATGACCAAAACCGATTTCGAATATTTGCTCAGCTTGATAGCACCAAAGATTGTCAAAAAAGATACAAGATACCTCGAACATACACTGCAAATTCAGTGTGGTACAAATTGAGCATTCGCGAACCTATTAATTCTTTTGAGCGTGTACCCGAGACCGACACCAAGCGGATCGCGCTTTCTGCTGTTCGCGCATAGAAAAATATATAGTGAGCGTGCGCGCATAACCGTTTACACTTGAGCATTCGCGATGGATCAGTGCGTGCGTGCTCAAGTCTAAACGCACCTTTGGATGTTCATATGTATTACCATTGGTATTACCGTTTTCAGAGCCAATATGGCCGTTACTGGCGGGCTTTCATTTTATTGCTACTAGATGTCGCTAGTTTAAAAAATGGCACGGATAGAAATGATTGCAAGCAAATCGTAGAATGTGATGTTGTTTTACACAACTTCGCTATTCTCGACCCTTCGTATTGCGCACGAGTATTCGTATTGTGACGTCATTCGAAGGTTATCTGTTGAAAATGTATTCTCTACCCTTCGAATATTTTGCGTATTCGAAAATCTCCTTCGAATGAAATGCGAGCGGTGTTTGAGCACTCGTATAGTTCAACTATTCGAATCTCTGTATGTAATCTTTGTATTCGTGTATTCATTGTTAGACGTGATTTGTGATTAAGTAATTATTATTAATTAAGTATTCGAAAAATGGATGAGTTAGTAAATATAGATTTATTAAATTAATTGGAAGCAGCTGAAGTAAATGAGCTTGACCATGAACCTGCTGAAAACGTGATAGAGAGAAACCCTTTCGTCGAATTAAGCAATACAAGTTTTAAAGCAATGTTTAGGTTAAACAAAGCCTCGTGTTTGTACCTGATTGCTTTGTTAGAACAACTAATGCGCCCTAAAATGAAACCAACAGACTTGGACATACAATTAAGGGTAAACTTTGAGAGATAAGTAATTTCATATTAATGCTATTAATAAGTGTAGATACTTATCACGGTACGATTTTTTGCAAGTGGTAGCTACCAAATGGTCAAATATTTTCTTGAATGTGTCTTTAGCTTCAGTAAGCAGGTGCATCAATGAAGTGGTTACTGCATTAAATCATCCTGATATATTCAATCAGTTTATTAAATTTCCAAATACATTGCGAGAGTTGGATGTTTTAAGAAGAAAGTAATATTTTGTGTACTGCTGTATTTCTTTTTGACAAATTGAATTGTTGTAGATTTTACGATTTTGGAGCACTGAATCCTATACATATACCTTTCTCCAATTTTTCCAGGTTTTTTGTGCCCCATGCATACTGTTTAAAATATTGCTCAATTCGCACTATAAATTTTCAGCGTCTTTATAAGTAAAATTATTACTAATTTTACCGCTTACTAATTCTGGTTTCTGTTTTAATAATTGAAGCATTATTTTCTTTTGGTTGTTGGGAGGGATGTCCACTTTTTTTTACGTCGGCTTGTGTTTCCATGGCTAAACTAATTACTTGTAATACCTATTGCATTTTGCACTAAAAAGTTTACTAAAATAATTGTATTACAATATATCATCAAATAATCAAATTACAATATATCTAAAGGCAGGATGCACTGTAAGTATGTTGTCACTATACTGAATAACGTATTAATGCCAGCTTTTACTTCCTTTTGGATAAAATATTTCGCTTTTACAATATTGTCGTAAAACTTGTGTTTTGCAAAAATGTTGCACGACTCACAGGCGTTATCATATTTACGCACCGAAAGATGCGAATGCCTTGTTGCCGGGTCGATTCGAAGGTTCGTTTACTAAGGGTAGGTAAGAATACAAAATCCCGTTCGCACTCGAGTATGAACCGCTCGAATACATGCGCATACGAAACACATTCGAAGATGTTGAGAATAGCACCCCAGGCTTTCTACACAACATAAATTCATTATAATCTAACAAAGATAGTTTTCTGTTCAATCTTTCTCATCACTCCGCATCCATCTCACAAAATGCTGAATTAAAAAACGCCCAGTTAAAAGCAATTGATGAATTCACCGGTGCGCCACACGCGGCCGTTTGTCGAAAGTCCGCCAGTTTTCGCCATGGCCATCTACATTAACATTCACTGACGTGTATGTATGGCCGTTTCAATTCGACTTTTAAAAATTTTGCTCCACTCAGCGACTCTTGTGAGTTTTTAAGTAATTGCAGTTGTCATTACGTTACTATGAGTAGTTGTGTAGTATCTTTAATAGGGAGCGCTGAGGGGAGTACTCCATGGCATGCTTTCTCGGAATTGAATTTTAAGCGAATTGAAACGGCCATACATACACGTCAGTGAATGTTAATGGAGCTGGCCATGGTTTTCGCACATGCGCACTCAGAAACTGTAGCAATGGAAACCCCAAGCTGTCCCTACCGATTGATGAATATACTGTGGCACAACACTCCAACTTGAAAAAAGTAACAAGCCTGACGAAAAGTTTACGGAGGTTATAATTAAGCAACTATGACGGATGATGCTATCAACCTATTCTGACAACCAGTGAACCAGTGTCAAAATTTCGAACTTTCAAATTGCATTGTATGTGTTTGAGCGTTGAGGGTTGTAAAACGTAACCGAAACCGTTCCTCAGTTCCACTTAAAGCACAAGAGAACCGGTCCAAGGAACCGAATTTACAGCAGTTTTGCATCTCTGATGTAGTTACCAAAGTCGCTACTTGGCAACTTCATGTCGCTCATGTTGGAGACACATTTTCAAAACCGCTAGCAGTCCAGATGTATATAGTCAAAGTTTCAAATGTATTTATAATTCCTCCCAGGCCGATAGATGACACTATATTTAGAAACAAAGTAATCTGTAATGTTTGCACGTATCATGGTTACCTTTTTATTTAAATTTTGATTTAAAGTGCCTGTCAGAAGTGAAAGTGTTAATTCAGTTTCTCCTTTAATTTATTATTAATTAACTTATTGCGGATTTCTGTTCATGTATTCTATTTATTTTTTCTGTTTATAGTTGTGTTATTTTTCTGGATTACAAGGTAAGATTTCTATGTAAAAATATCCTAGTCCGCTTAGAAGGTTCCCGGAATTTTGAAGTTTCTGTCAATATATTGCTTATATTCTGGATATCAAAGCATTATTTTTGTCAAAATCAGATTGTAAGTTTCAGTTGAGACGATGGCAAGTGCCTCCGCAACTTATGTTGTTTTAATTGAAAGAAATGTTTCTAAATGTGGATACTTTTTCTGATTCTTGTAATGATTTGTCTTGTACTTGTAAATAATGAAATAAAAATAATTTTAACCATGTCTTTGATTTTTATTGCTGAAGATATTAAATTATGTTTTATTATACCTGCATTAAAATATCTGTTTTTAAAACTAAAAAGCGTGCGAAAAAGGGCGATTAAAGTACGTCGTGTTTTAAAGTTGCCTAGGAACAACACATACAATCTTCACGTTAACGATTCAAAATGCGATCCACAGGCAACTTTGCAAAATGAATTTAAATTTTAATGTCTTTCTAATTTTCACATTTTAGCGCAGGTATAATAAAAAATATCGTATAATACACGTGAATAAGAGCCTTTAAAGCGCTTGCGTCGTTAAAAGCGCTCCGCTGCGCGTTGCGCGTACTTTAGAGGCTTTCTTATGCACTTGTATTATAAGTTGATGCATCAGAGGTTTAACGACTTTCAAATAAATGTCTATCGATCATATATAACACTAATCGAGCATAAAATAACACCACAAAGTATGTTATGTTAGATGATACATCATGTCATTTTTTGACAGCGAGAGGAGTTACACATAACACCGCTGTTATTCTTAACACCAAAGATACATCATAGACCTGAATGTTGTAAAAATTTTCTTTATAAATTAATAGTTAAGAAGCTATCGGCAAAATATGAAGTGTACCATTTATTTATAAAATAAGTAAATGTTTAACAAAAGTGTTATTTTCATGCAAACATTAAAATTTCTTACCTATGGCAGCTGAAATTATGGGCCAATTGAACATGACATATCTAAGACCAGTAAAATGTGCATTGATTAAGAACTTTGCAGAATACAACTCAATGTGCCTTGTTTGGATTTCAATGTAAACGTCTGTCACTGGCTGATTCTGAAAGTAAAAAGAATATGACGCGTCAAAAATTTTCCTTTTAAATATTAAAACAGTTTTATTTTAACCTTTAAGAACGAATTTTTTATTTTTCACTCCTGACGAAGCTATCAACCGATAGTGATACGTTGAGCAATTGTGCAATTTTTAAGTGTCCGTTAAAGATTAAAAAGAAATTGTTAGACAAATTTTTATCGGACAAGAGTCCACTTTAATTTTAAATTTTACTACAGCTATAAAAGGATCATCAATAGGTCTCTTTGTTTGTATTGCTCGGAGTTACTCTAAAATCTATCATGTGTAGTTTTCAGTCAGATTCGAAGTTTTTTCAACACGAGATAAACGAATATGACTGAAAACTACATATGATAGCTTTTAGAGTAACTCCGAGCAATACAAACAAACAGGCCTAATATAAACAATAATTTTAAAAACTTTATTACTATGATACTCCCTTTTAAGACTGTGTACTAAATATTATATAGTGTGTGCTGAAAAATAACATTAAGAAAAATAATAGGTATACTTATGTAATTTTGGAGTTGTCAATATAATTTTGTAAACCTGATTTTTATCCATTTAATAAAGTAATTTAAATACAAGCAAATATTACATGGTGGCAGCGGTAAACTAAAATAAAAATATTTCAACTGGTAGAGGAGATTGCAATTGGGAATAGAGTCAAGAGCACCAGGTGAATTTAGTTTTCAAGGTAATGTGTCAGAAAACTAGAAGTTGTGGCACCAAAAATTTAAAAATTATTTACTTGCAAGTGGCAAAGCAGAAAAAGCTGATGACATAAAGATAGCAAAGTTACTAAATTTAATAGGTAATGAAGGCCTTGCTGTGTGTAATACATTTGAGTACACGGAGTCAGAAGACGGTAACAAGTTAGAAACAGTCATTAGCAAATTTCAAGAGCATTGCAGTCCTATCAAAAACCTGATTTATGAGCACTTCAAGTTCTTCAAGCGTGATCAGGAAAATGATGAAACGTTTGATCAGTTTCTGACAGAGCTTCGGAAACTGGCGCGACGTATGAATTTAAAGAAAAAGATGTAATGATTACAGATCGTATTGTATTGGGTATAAGAGAACCTAGATGTCAAGAAAAGTTGTTACAATATCCAGATTTAAAATTATTTAAAGTTATAGAAATATGCAGAGCCATGGAAAGCAGTACAATTAAACAAAAAGAAATAGTTAATGAGCAATTTAGTAGTGTACAGGCCATTTCAAAAAAGGTATTCAACAGATTACAAGACCAAGAGCAACCTAAGAAAAAAGAAGGTAAAAGTGAAGGTAAAAAATGTGGAAGATGTGGAAATAAACACGAATATGGAAAATGCCCTGCTTACAATAGTAAGTGCAACAGATGTCACAAAATGAGACATTTTAAAAAATGTTGTAGAACCAAGGAAGTACACAAAAGTCAGCGAAGACACTGGAAGTAGCTCCAGTTCCGAGAGCCTTAATGAAAAGTATGTGTGGTTCGTTTCAAAGTCAAAAATTGTAGAGTCAATTGAATGGTCTGTTCGTGCAGTGATTAACGATGTGCCGGTGACTCTGAAAGTTGACACAGGCGCTGAAGTGAACATTTTAAATATGCAAGACTATGACAAATTAAAGTGTGCTAGTCGCTTAAAAAAGGACAACGAAACATTGGTATCTTATACCAAACATTCAATAAAAACGATTGGGACTGTGAAACTAAGATGTGTATATGTTACGGATAAAGACGATAATTGGACATTGACGATAATGGCCGGACAATGAAGTGAATGTCCATTTTTTGTGGCCAATATCACTAATAACCAGACATTGACGTTAAGGCCCGTTGCGGGCGGGCAATGTTGTTAAAATTGTCATTTTATTTTCATGTTAACATCCTTGCCCGGTCATTAACGATAATAGCCAAAAACTGTTGGAGAATATTGATATAATTAAGTATCATGATTATTATTGAAACTCCACGATATGTTTTCTTTTATTATTTTTATTTATCAAATGTGCACCGTTGAAGCAGATACTATGTAAAAAAATATTATTCACACTTATTAAATCTTACTTGGTAACGTAAGTAACTAAAAAACTAATGAAAAAAAAAAAACAGAATAAAGTAAACAATATTAATTTTTCAAATAGTGTTGTGGCATGAGAATGATCCATGGCACTTGGAATTGCAAATTTTTTGCTTTGCGCGACATGCACACTTATTGTTTTTACATCCGCCATTGCAGTGACAACTCTTGTAACCCTGTCCCCCTAAAATACTATATTCAGCTGCAACTTTTCTAAGGGAAATTTCTTTATTTTTTTGCGGAATCGCTGAGGTTCTCCTGTAAATTAAACTTTTCAATGTAGGGATTAAATTCAGATCTGGTGAACTTATGCTTTAAAACGCCATGGGTTGTACCTAAAATCTCAACATTATTCTTTGATTTATGTTTTCAACAGCACATAAACTCACAAAGCTTATAAATACCATCTTCTACACTACTTCATCTTCTCCTTCCCTATACGAATTAGAATCCTCAAAGTCATTAGACTCTCCTTCCATTTCTTTTAGCAAATTTTTAACATCTCAGTGGCCAAATGGTTGATTTCATCGTATGGAATGCCAGCTGAGGCTAGTCTTTCAATTTTATCATCATTGGCCACTATTTAACGGGCAATGACGATATCGTCCGGACAACGATGTTAACAGAGCGCTTGTAATATGGTTTATCAACATTGCTTAAAAGACACGGACATTAACGTTATTGGCCGGTCATTATGAACAATGTCCAACTTGACTGGACATTATCGTTATTGACCGGCCAATAACGTCATTGACCAAATTATCGTCTTTGTCCGTAACATATATAAAAATAAAACTGTTTTGTTAAAGTTTCATGTATTGCAGGAATCCGACCGAAATTCAATACTTGGTTTAGAAGAATCCATAGCATTAGGCATAGTGAAAAAACAATACGAAACAAATTTCATAAAGGAAACTGAGGTAAGTACTCAACAAATTATTGAAAAATATCGTGAACTTTTCAGTGGTATTGGTAAATTAGAAAAAGAATATAAAATTGTTCTGGCAGAAAATACCTTGGTAAGTTTATACCAAATTTATCAGAGAAGTCATATATTTTAAGAAACTTGCTAAGCAAGAAATCCGAATGGCGGTGGGATATAAGTGAAAAAGAATGTTTTAAAAATTTAAAAGCGTTAATTGTAACAACTCCCGTTTTTAATGCTAAAAAGCAGAGCGTCCTTTCCGTAGATGCTAGTAGTCATGGGTTAGGAGCTGTCCTACTTCAGGATGGTCATCCTATAGAATTTGCGTCTGTGTCTCTAACTGAAACTCAACAGCGATACAACCAAATAGAAAAAGAGCTATAGTATTTGGTTGTGAAAGATTTCACTATTATTTATTTGGAACCGAGTTTGAGGTAGAAACAGACCATCGACCATTATTAGGTATTATCAAAAAACCTTTAGAAGATCTTTCACCAATATTACAAAGACTAGTAATTCGTTTACTTAGATATCAGCCAAAACTAAAATTTGTACTCGGCAAATATTTAACAGTTGCGGATGCACTTAGCAGAGATCCAACAAAGAAAACAATTAAAATAGACTATTTGAATGAAGTCAAAGTTTACACTGTATTGTCAACTAGTAAAGATAACGCGAAACGTTTGGCAAATGCTATAAATATGGATTCAGTTTTGAGTAACGTTAAATATTATACCTGTTCATAAAGCCAGTGTACCATCAAATGTAAAGAGTTTTTGGTCAATTAGAAACGAAATTTTTGAACATGAAAATATATTACTATACAAAAAGCGAATATTAATACCTGAACTTCTAAAGCCTGAATTTTTAAAACTAATTCATCATGCTGAGCAAAAGCTATAATTTACTGGCCTGGAATGCAAAAAGACATAGAACGCTATGTATTGAGTTGTATATTGTGTCAGAAATATTCCAGAAGCTACCAAAAGGAACCTTTGACGCCACATTCAGTCCCAAATTTACCTTGGCAAAAAATTGGCATTGATTTTAAAAACCATTGTGGACAAGATTTTATTGTAATAGTTGACTATTTTAATACATTTCCGCTGGATTTCACAAACGTCACTTAACTTTAATCATCGATTAAGAATAATCATTCCTATACCTTCAACACATGTAACCATGGCAACGTTTACTTTCAATGGATGATTAAATTTAAGTAACGTTTGTGAAATCCACCATTATTCTTCTGAAAAATTAGAACATAAGACAGCTAGAGCTGTGATAGTGTGCCTAAAGAACATATTTTCGTTTTTTGGTTTACCAGAAGAAATATTTAGTGATAATGGACCTCCCTTCAATAGTGAAGAATTCAAAAACCTTGGATAAAAATACAATATTGTACTATCGACATCAAATCCTTATCATAGTAAGTCAAACGGAATGGTTGAACGACATAATCAAATTGTAAAGGGTATAATGACCAAATGCAGCAAAGAAAACACCGATATTTTTTCCACGTTGCTTGAATACAATTGTACACCTAAGGATAGCACTCTTTCACCTAGCAATCTGATAATGGGTAGACGCATGAGAACAATTTTACCGGTTGCAAACTCCTTATTACTACCGGACTACAATATCGAAAAAGCTAAAAAAGAAATGCAGAAACAGAAAGAAAAACAGAAGATGTTGTACGATAAAAATGCCAAAAAACTATCAAAATTGCAAATAAATGACCCGGTATTAGTTCAACAAAGTTCAAGAAACAGGGAAACTGATAGGATAAACAAATTAATAATACCAAACTGATTTGATGTGGAAATGGACAAAGGAGGAATTTATAGAAGAAATCGAGTACAGCTTAGAAAACTTAATGAGAAAATAGACGAAAAAATAGAAAGGGGACACGAACCAGAAAGTGAGGTCCAAAATGAAGCAAAGCAGGGCCGGCGCGAAGCGGGTTCAACGCGTTCCCCGGAACCCGGCCCCGCGCTTAAACTTTGTGCTGTCGTTGTAGTTATAAATCCACTTTTATAAACTGGATTCATTCCTAGGCGATTTTTCATCACTGCGTTACGCGATAGATATTTTTGATAATTTATTTAGAACTGTTTTTTTTTTTGGCCCCACGCAATTTTTGAACCCGGCCCCGCAAAAGTTTGCGCCGGCCCTGAAGCAAAGACAGATACCGAAGGAGATAAAAGTAATTTTGATGTCCAAAAAGTAGTAGAAACAGACAATGAACAAGATCAAGAAAAGTATTGTGTTAAAAAGACTCCAGACAAATTGACACGTACCAAAAGTGGGCGATTAATAAAACCTCCAATTAAGTTGTTAAAAAGTAGTTAAAAAAAGGGGGCGGGTATACAGTGTGCGCTGAAAAATAACATTAACAAAAATAATATATTTATGTAATTTTAGAGTTGTCAATATACTTTTGTTAACCTGATTTTTATCCATTTAATAAAATAATGTAACGTTTTTAAAGGTTCTATTATTTTTATTTTAATCAAAACACGAAATAGTTAATAATCTAATTTATTTAAAAGTAACACTAATTAACACTAACTTAAACAATAATTTATTTATAAACTAATAAGTAATTTATGTTAACAGCCGAGCGAAAATTTATAACGCGACTTCGACTCCGAACTGTCCACTGCAGAATTAATTTTGAACTCCACCGGCCGCGTGTTTTATAAACCGGCTCTCTCTTCGAGAAGGGCCTGGAACGCGACAGAAAGTCTCAGATTGATTTCATCGCTGACGTGAAGACGAAGCGACCGAAGCTTTTCGTCTAAGACGCGTCGGTGTTGACGCATCAAACGGGCTGGGACCGCTATCGTCACACTGCCCCCTTCTTAAAAACGTTTCGTCTCGGAACGTTCCTTGTGATAGCCTTGAAGGAGAATGTCGAAATCGGCATGCTGGTCCCTCTTTACAACATCCGGTCTAGAAGAAATAGCAGTCTACGGTTTTTCTACTGCCAACAGCTGCCTGTGGGTGGTGACTGCAGACTAGAACTTCAATTCCCGTTCCGTTGAAGATGACTTCTATCATGCTGCGAACGACTCTCCAGTCCAGCCCATCTAATCCGCAGCCTATCTTGGGAATGGCTAATTTCGTCTCCTTGCCTTCCACCAGCTGTCTCTTCAGGCTCCATAAAGCTCTCCAAATACTGCGATAGTCAGGCTTACCGCTTGATGTCTTCTTGGTGACTAAGTAGTACACGTGTCGTCTTCGTTCCGCCTCCGTGTGGATGATCTGCAGGCTCTTGCCCACCATGGGGTGCTGTCTTAGGAGTTCCTCGACCTGACCAAATTTCTTCCGGAAGACTTGGGCTATCCCCTTGGACATCCTTAGGTCTTCTGCCACACAGTGGGCCAGACTGTACTCTGGTGACACTTGAAAAAGGTCTTGCTGTCTCTCTGTGGTCACTCCGAATCGCGCCTTACTTCCTGTGGCGTGATGAAACATGAAGGTTTCGAAGTTTACTTCGGAACCTTGCGTCCGTTGTACTGTCCCCTCATTTTCTTCTCCGTTGTAAGGAGCCATTCGGTTGAAGTGGATAACTTTGGGTTTGCCATGCGGAACCTTCCTGATGCGGTAGATGACATCGTTAATCCGTTTCATTACTCTATAAGGACCTTCCCAAGAGGTCTGCAATTTTGGGGACAGACCTCTACGTCTTTGAGGATTGTAAAGCCAAACCAGTGCTCCATGTTGGTATCCCCCATTCTGAGCATTGATGTCATAATGCTCCTTCATTCGGTCGCTGGCCGTCTGTATATTGCGACGCACTTGATTGTGAATGTCGTCCATTTTCCTGCGTAGGCCGCTATCGTAGTTCTCATCGGCAGGGACCTCACCGGGCTTCACGCCGAACTTCAAGTCGCAGGGCAGCCTTGGCTCTCGCCCAAATACCACTTTCGCTGGTGTCTCTCCTGTTGTCTCATGAACGGACGAACGGTATGCCAGTAGAAAAAGGGGAATATACGTGTCCCAGTCTCTCTGATGATCGGAGACGACTTTGGACAAATGTCGGTTGATGGTTCTGTTGAATCTTTCCACCATTCCGTCCGACTGCGGGTGAAGTGCAGTGGTTCTAGTTTTCCGAATGCCGAGCAAAGTACACACGTTCTTAAACAAAGCCGATTCGAAGTTCCTTCCTTGATCTGAATGGAGCTCCATGGGCGCGCCATATCGACTGATCCATTCACGGACAAGGGCTTCAGCAATAGTCATCGCCTCTTGGTTTGGTAGGGCGTATGCTTCAACCCACTTGCTAAAGTAGTCCATCACCACGACGATGTACTTATTTCCACTATTCGTTAGTGGAAATGGGCCGGCTACATCTATGGCAATTCTTTCGAAAGGACTTCCCACGTTATACTGTGTCGTCTATAACGGCCGTCCTCGCAGTCGTGGCTACTTTCTCCTCCAGACGACTACAATGCTTACAGTCTTCAGCACAAGGTTTTCTCGACAGAGCATCGGCATTTCTATGGCTAGTTCCGGCCCGATGCTGGATTTCAAAATCGTATTCCTGAAGTCGTTCAATCCATCGTGCGACTTGGCCTTCAGGATTCTTGAATCGGAGGAGCCATTTTAAAGCGGCATGGTCCGTCCTCAGAAGAAAGTGTCTGCCATATAAGTACTTATAGAAATGTTCTATGGACTTTACCACGGCTAGCAATTCCCTTCTAGTGACACAATAATTTCGTTCCGGCTTTGACAGGACTTTACTGAAGTAGCCAATCACCTTCTCCTGCCCTTCTTGTATCTGGGACAGTACGCCACCGATACCAACATTGCTAGCGTCAGTGTCCACGATGAACTTGCCTTCTGGGAGAGGGTAACTTAGAATAGGAGCACTTATCAAGTACTGTTTGAGTTGTTCAAAACTAATTTGGCAATGTTGATCCCATTCAAACGGACGACCTTCTTCGGTGAGTTTTGTCAACGGCTTAGCGATGTCCGCAAATCCGGGAACATAGCGCCGATAGTAAGTGCATAGGCCTAGAAAATTCCTTATCTGGTGTTTATTCTTGGGAGTTGGCCAGTCCTTCACGACCTGAATCTTCACTGGGTCCACGGCGATTCCATTCCCATTAACAATATGGCCTAGATAATTCACTTCCTTCTGGAACAGGTGGCACTTCTTGAGACTAAGCTTTAGTCCAGCTCCGCGAAGCCGCTGGAACACTCCTTCCAGGTTCTTCAGATGGTCGTCGAAAGTTTTCCCCACCACGATTATGTCGTCCAGGTATACCATGCACGTTGTCCAGGACAGACCCTTCAGAACCGTCTCCATCAGCCTCTCGAATGTCGCTGGGGCATTATTCAATGGTGGCATCCACGAAGACACTGCTGGTTAATCGCCGCAGGGCTATTACTTTCGTGGCTTTTGTCTTTGGGGGCCTTTGAATACGGGTCGACGTTTGCCCCTCTGCACCGACCCGGCTTAGTTTCTCTGTGGCTTCCTTCGTGGAGGTTCCTGCCTAGCCTTGGGACACCGCCTACGAACATGTCCCTCTTCCTGGCAATTCCAACACACCAGAGGATTCTTCTGCCTCAAGACTTGTTCCACAATGCGGCGAACATCCTCCGTGGTGGTATAGTCCTTGGGCCGCTCCTCTGCAACAGATCGCACCTGGATGCTGGCGAGTTCTTCTTCTTGGGAGTCCATGGCAGCTCGTACGTTGACGTGTCCTCTTGAAACTCGCTTCGCCGCCTCGTATTCCAAGGCGTAGGCCAATGCGTTCTTGGATGTCTTAGGGTGGGCCATTCTCAATGCCTGCTGATTGTCCGGATCACGGATTCCAACCACGAAGGTCTGCAGCGTCAAACATTGCAGGAAATCATCAGGAGCTGCAGGATATGCCAACCGGGCTAGGCGCGCTACATCAGCCTCGAATTCCTGAAGACTCTCTCCGGATTTCTGGTAACGGTTTCTCAGCTGCGCATGGTACACGTCGGTCAGATGCGCCTGGCCGTAACGCATCTCCAGCCGGTTCACCAGCTTGTTGAAGTCTTCTTGTTCCTCTAGCGGCATCATTTGTAGCACATCGATAGCGTGCCCCCTCAAGGCCACAATTAACGAAGTGGCTTTTTCACTGGCCGTCCATCCGTTCGCTTTTGCTGCAGCTTCAAACTGTTTGAAGTAGTTAGGCCAAGAAGACTTCCCATCGAACGTCGGTGGTTTTATTTTCAATTTAGAAATTTCCGCTGGTCCTACCACAGTTTGGATCTCATTATTTTCTGGTATTTCTGCTGGTGACGGATCCCCGAACATTCGCAACCCTGTCATGATTTGTTCGAGATTCTTAATTTTGTTGTCCTGTTGGAATAATATTTCTTCCACATTGTCTTGCAGATTCCTCGTCTCTTCTGATATTTTCACCACTAGTTTATCTTCTAAATTTCTAGATTGTTCGAGCAATTTACTTTCCAGATCTGTCGACTGTTGTATCAATTTATTTTCAAGTTTCTCCTCTAAAATTTTCACATTTTCTTCCGTGTTTCTGGAATATTCCATTAATTTACCTAGATCGTCTTTCAAATTTCCGAGATCGTCTTTCAGATTTCCGGATTGTTCTCTAAACTTTTCGTCTAAATTTCTGGATTGTTCCAGCAATTTAGCTTCTAAATTTCCGGATTGTTCCAATAATTTATTTTGCAATTCGTCCTAGAAATTTCCAGATTGTTCCTTTAATTTCTCGTCTAAACTTCTGGATTGTTCCAGCAATTCGTCTTTGAAATTTCCAGATTGTTCTCGAAATTTCTCGTCTAGACTTCTGGATTGTTCCAGCAATTCATCTTTGAATATCTTACTTAAATCTGCAGGACCGCCCGAGATTTCAAAAACAAAGATTTCCGGGTCCTCTCCTGCTTCTAGTAGCGCTTGGTGAAGTCTTTGTTGCAAAATAGATTTCTTTCCGGAAATTTCCAATTCGCGCTCTTCTAATTCGGTTTTTAAGTCGTTCACTTTTAAGTCTTTTAACAGCACTTTCTTTGAAGCCATTGTTTATTTTTTCTTTCCAACACTGTATTTTGTTTAATAATTTGTTTAATTTCAATTTAATTTTAATTGCTTATTTATTTTCACGAACCTCACACCTGGCACCAATGTAACGTTTTTAAAGGTTCTATTATTTTTATTTTAATCAAAACACGAAATAGTTAATAATCTAATTTATTTAAAAGTAACACTAATTAACACTAACTTAAACAATAATTTATTTATAAACTAATAAGTAATTTATGTTAACAGCCGAGCGAAAATTTATAACGCGACTTCGACTCCGAACTGTCCACTGCAGAATTAATTTTGAACTCCACCGGCCGCGTGTTTTATAAACCGGCTCTCTCTTCGAGAAGGGCCTGGAACGCGACAGAAAGTCTCAGATTGATTTCATCGCTGACGTGAAGTCGAAGCGACCGAAGCTTTTCGTCTAAGACGCGTCGGTGTTGACGCATCAGACGGGCTGGGACCGCAATCGTCACAATAATTTAAATACAAGCAAATATTACACTATATCATCTATTATACCAATAAACACAGGGCTCAGGGGAAAGACTGTAGGCCAATATTACTAGAAAGGCCTAACTTAATTGTTGTCCCATCCCAGTCGTATTTTTCAGTGTTCGTTGTATCTTGTTACATTTGTTAAGCACGTTAGATGCCACTGTTTTATTTTTTGCACCCCTCAGGTAACCGAAAAAAAAAATTAATTAAAGGAAGTTAAAGGAAACGGATACACTATGAGTAAGAAACTTAAAGCTGAATTAGCTGCTACACGTGAAAGTTTGCGTACTAAATTAAAAACACCTAAATCCGATATCGAACGATCAAAACATCGTTATCGTTGTACTAACATTTATGCAAACCGTAATTACATCAAATTAGCCGATTCTTAATAATGTACAATAATTAACGCTTGTAACGGGTTTTTATTTATTCCTGTATCGTGTACATAATATGATGTACACAACTAAGTAATTGAACAGTTGACTGAAATCGGTACAATTAATAAATTGGGAAAATTAGTAACTGGAACTATTGCTTCCGCCGGTCTGCCAAATTATTTGCCTAACTATGAGACTGAACTTGGTCACATGAGGTAGAAACAAATTCGAAAGCGGGCGAATTACGAAAATGACAATTACCTTACGACTAGGGAATCCAATCCCGGGATCTCGAGATCGGAAATCCCGGGATCCCGGGATCGGAAATCCCGGGATTTGATTTTGGGATCCCGAAATCCCGAAAAAATCCCGAAATAATCTCGACTTATTAGCATTGTGTTCAAATGGTTTATATGCAGTATGTAATTTTGAAATTCTTTCAAATCAAACGACTTTAGGTACATAAATGCATGATCCAATCGTTACTCTTTATAAAGTATTAATTTATAAAGTATACACGTAGGTTTTCTCCAACATGAGTTTTGCAATATAAACGAACGATTTAGAGGAATCTGATCTGTCAGATCTAATAAATCTGTAATAAATGAACGCACGTACCATATGAACTTTAAATTTTATTTTTAGTCGATTGACATGAAATTCCAAATATGTCATTTGATAAATATGTCATTTGATAAGAACGTTTTTGTTTTTCAACCATGATTCATGTAATGAACGTTGTAATGCGATGGAATAAATCGATAAAATAATTATTTTGCTTTTTAACATTTTTACAGCATTTCAAATTTCATCAGGACGTAACTCATTTCTTTTAATGGAACCTCATGTGTTTCCTGGTCTAGCTCAATTTTCTCCCGAGTACACTAATAATAAATATTGCACTCTTTTTATTAAATCATTTAAAATAAATGTTTTATTTTTTCGTGCTCGTTTAATTATGTTTCAAATATATTTTCCGTTGTCATGGAAAGCAAAATTAACAAATGATGTATATTCGGACTCGCAACGATCAGTAGATTCAAAACATGTAAAAATATATAGGATACTTATTCTATTTAATGATGATCAATGAAACGTTAGAAAATTCATTATTACGTATAATTTGTAATTCTAAATTTCATTTCAATCTATTAAAAACAGTCGGTGTGAGACATCCGGTATTTGTTATTATTTTGTTAATAAATATCGATTAATTTTACTACATATATTCCAATTCAAAAAGAATGGCATCTCGGTAGGCGTTGGAAATTCAAATTTATGTTTGCAGCAATGCATCCTTAACAATAAATAAACATCCCTAACTTCTGCGTGCTTCTGCTGTCAATTTGTTTTTGACGTTTATTGAAATCGTTTTGTAATTTGCGTATTTGTGCTTGGCATTTCTTTGTTTCATTTGATTTCATTTCATTTGATTGTATTTGTATTAAATATCAGACAATGGTCGCTTTCCAAAAATGCACCCTGCACTTAGAGGACATGTGTCCCACATTCCAGTAACTGAGTACACGTATTCTAGAAGTGTTTTTAGTGTCCCGGTAGTGTACCTTCGAAAATGTCCGGACACTTGGCGTACAGCAAAAATTACCTCACATTTGCCTATGATTTGAAAATTTCAAAATTCACCAGTTAGTCTACCGATTGAAGCAGTTATCTATGCGTTTCAAAATTCACCGTAAATCCATTCATCCCCAGCATTGGCACTAATCGGTTTTCTATCGGTGCAAGTAACCGGTAGATTTGCAGTGAATTCCGAAATGTGACCATTCCAACACAGAAAATTTCAAATTGTTTAGTTTTAATCGTAGAAACAGTAGGAATCTCGTAATATATAATATTCTTCTCCTTGTCAATGCATTTTCGTATAGAAACAAGATATTCCATCGCCTTTAACTAATTTGTAAAAGTTCCTTTATTTTTGCGTGACAACATAACCTCAAAATAATTTAATGGTAGTTTCACAATATATTCTAGTAACTTTTTTGACATGGGATAAAGCCCGATTCACTCAGCCCTCGCCTACTGCGATGCCAATCAATTTGAATTGAACTATACATATTTGCAATATATTTTGTAAAAATATGAAACTGTTCGGAGGAACACTGAATCCCGGGATTTATTTCGGGATCCCGGGATTATCAGTTTCGGGATCCCGATCTCGAAACGAGATCCCGATCCCGAAAATTGGATTCCCTACTTACGACATGTGTTCAAATAATCTGCTTATTCTCGAAACGTGAAATCGCCTATCGCAAACACACCAACACATACGCAAACACACTTACATACACTAATAAACTTCAAAATGGAAAGTATAAACTGCACCAATTAATTATTCCTTACTACAACGCTAACCAGAACGGACTAAATGTGTTTCATCATATCATCTAAGGCACGACAGTTTATGGGGTAATAAAGCAATAACCAAAGATTAAGGCAGGTTAAGAATTCTGGCCGCTCTCATCTATTGTACGTTTTAAAAATATACGTCTCTCCCTTCGATTTTCTCAAAACTTATTCATTAAAAAAAATTATAGAAAACTTTTATTTCTTTTCACAATATCTAACGACATACCGAGTTTGATGCATCTTCACTGAAACAGGCTGTACGCGCGGCGGATTATTCGTGTATGCAAAAAAAATAATCATCCATGCTAAGTAGAGTTGTGTCCTTCACGAACGAATCGTTCAAAATGAATGATTCGTAATACGAACGATTCAAAAGATTCCTTCTTTAAATGAGTCATTCCCGAACGAACGAATCTTTTGAGTCAACGAACGAGATGAATGAATGAAATGAACTGTTTCGATGTCGAAATCTTGCATTGCTTTTCAATGAAATATTTCGATATCGAAACAGTTTTCGAGTCGAAATCTTGAATTAGAAGAGACGTTCAGATTTATACTTATTTTTCGCTCGGACACAAATAAATAAATAAAACTGGAATGCTACGGCGCGGCGTGACGATTCGTTCATTTCGTTCAATTGAATCAAATCAATCAAATGAATCTGAATCATTTTGAATCATCTCGTTCGAAAAGATTCGTTCGTTCACGAACGACATTACAACGAACGAAATGAACGAATCTTTACCCAAAAGATTCGTTCGAATTGACTCAATGATTCGTGAACGACACAACTCTAATGCTAAGGATTATCCATGCCAAGATGGTAACATATGCTGAATGAATTCCCTACATTTTCTTTGGTGAATCCTGCGTGTGCAATACGTTGGTAGTGTTTTCGTATTGGAGTATGAATCATACAGAGTACATATCAATTTCTTCTGTACCTGACGAATTCTCAAAATAGTTCATTAAAAACGTTGTTGTAAAATCTTCGGATCTTGACAGTAAAAACTCTGATGGATAATTTTCACAGCCAACTCTATTTTTTTTATTTTAAGAATTTCCTTCACTACTATCTCCACAACAAAACAGCAGTACTTAACTCAAACATACTGCCCACCTTCGAACAAAGTGAGAAATTAACTCAGCTGCTTTACTGATAAAAACCGATTCAAAACCGTGCGAAACTGATTCAATAAGTAGGTTAAACATTGGTTTGAAATAAATATAACGTTGTGGAGAGACGAATGCAGTTAAGGCACATAACAATGATAAAATACAAGGAAATTAAAACGAATATACAAAATACGTGACCACAAAGCTGCCCACCGTAACCTAGCAAGGGAGTGACAGGACCGTTTCAGGATGTTTGCTCGGGAGTAGTTGCATCTTGGTTCGAATCGACTGCTAGCGGGCTGAGTTGAGTGATCAGACGTCGTAATTCGTTGTTGGCATTACGTACTGTAACCACACGTACGAGACCGTCTGATCCAGGATGCTGTGCGATGACACGACCAAGAATCCACTTACGCCAAAAATGTTGTAACTGCTGCACTAACTGCCATCTAGATGTGAGTCGTGATACGTTGTCATGAATTTCTGGCTCAGGTACCGTGAGTAGTGAGGTCCCAACCAAGAAATGTGCTGGGGTCAGCACAGAGAAATCAGAAGGATCTGAGGAAAGTGGTACCAGTGGGCGAGAATTTAGGCATGCTTCGATCTGTGCCAGTGTCGTCGATAATTCCTCAAACGTAAGCGTCTGATCTCCAATAACTTTACGCAGCAAGCCCTTAGTAGATTTAACACCGGCCTCCCAGAGATCTCCAAAGTGAGGAGACGCTGGTGGAATAAAATGCCAGTACGTGCCGGAATTTGCAAGGTCAGTGGTTACTTCACGGTAGTAACAAGAACTCTCACGAAAGAGCGCTTTTAATTCTGCATCAGCTCCGACGAATGTTGTTCCGTTGTCGGACCACAGCTCCGAACATACACCTCGACGAGCAGTGAATCTTCGGCATGCAACCAAGAAAGCTTTAGTGGTAAGGTCACTGACTGCCTCAATTTGAATCGCTTTTGTGCTGAGACACAAAAAGCATAATGTAGGCTTTATGTGTTCTTCGAACATGCCCGACAAATGTTTGGCATCGAATGGGTCCTGCATAGTCAACCCCGGAGTGAAGAAATGGTCGACTTGTCGTAACCCGAGCTTCTGGTAGTTGATCCATGAGCTGATGTCCTGGAGAAGGTCGTTGTCGTCTGCAAACGACACATGTTCCAAGTAACTTCTTGACTATCACTCGTCGACGAACGATCCATACGTGCTTCTGTAGGAAACTTACAGTAAGGGATAGGCCAGCATGCAGGACAGATTCATGTGCAAATCGGACAAACAAAAGACTTAGGGGCGAGGATTTTGATAAAATCGGAGGATGCTTCTCAGATTGGGGCAATCTAGCATTTTCGAGGCGTCCGCCTACACATAAGACTTGATTTTCGTCGAGAAATGGATGGAGACTGTGAATCGGCGAAGAACGTTTGATCGGTTGCGAATTCTGCAATGCTCTGATTTCATTGACAAATGACGAGCTTTGAGCCAACCTAATAAGACGTGTTTTTGCCTCTGCAATTTCACTCGGTGTGATGAAACGGGATACATTTGTCTTTTTATGATACAAATCTGCGAATCTAAGGCAATAAGCTGCTACTCGAAGCGTACGCGATAGCGACTAGTAGCGAGATAAAAGATCGAGATTTGTGCTGTCCACTTGTCCATGCACTAGATGCACTCGAACAGGAGCTTCATCACTTGGCGATGCAGGAATCGCACTCGTTTGCGACGGCCATTTTCACGAGACCTCGGATAACCATTGGGGTCCAGACTGCCATAATCGTGATCTGGAGAGCTCTAAGGCACTCATACCGGGCGAGGCAATGTCAGCAGGATTGTCTGCACTCTGTACGTAACGCCAAACCAATCCAGGTACCTTGGATGACCGCGAATCCAAGCGATAACTACCATGCTGTCAGACCACGCGAAGCATGGAATGGAGGAGAATGATTCTACACGACAAACGTGAAGCAAGAGTCGTACTAGAAGCTGAGCAGCGCAAAGCTCAAGGCGGGGTACTGAAACTGTCTTCACCGGCGCAATTCTGGTTTTCGCAATCAAAAGAGTCGCCTCAATCGTCTCATTTGCATCGGTGAGGCGAAGGTAAATAACAGCGGCGTAGGCCCTGGTGGAAGCATCAGCGAAACCATGCAGTTCAGCGCGAATATTATTATTGCTATTATTATTATTATTATTAATCCAGTCCATCGAGAAATTCTAATCTCTTGTAAATGATACAAGTCTTTCTCAAAGACTAACCAACGGTGTTCAACTTGAGGTTCGAGCCATTCATCCCAATCGTTTCCTGCAAGCCACAGGTCCTGAAGAAATATCTTAGCGATCACTACAACAGAAGATATCCATCCTAGGGGATCAAATAGCTGCGCAACCTGAGAGAGCACTATGCGCATCGTGCTTGAATACGGCGGCGGAACACGTTTCTTAAAATGGAATTTATCTGCTTTCGGATCCCAAAAGATACCCAACATCTTCGTTGACTCTGGAAGTTCGATGACATTTGAAAAAGAATTCAACTCTCCAGTTGTGCCACAAAGCAACGCGGGGTGATTTGCGAACCACTTACTTAGTTCAAACTCACCTCGTGAAAGAACCTCGATTAGTTCATTGCGTCGTATGAGAGCTTCTTCTAATTAGTCCGCACCGGATAAGATATCGTCCACGTAGGAGTCATGAGCGAGACATTCAGCACCACTAGGCAGATGCTTATTTTCGAGATTCACTAGCTCACGCAAGACGCGAATGGCGAGATATGGAGCGCAAGCTGTACCGTATGTAACCGTGTTGAGTCGATATTCAGCAATAGGTTCTGATGATTTGGCTCGCCAAACTATTCATTGTAGGTCTTTGTCTGAAGAATTGACGAGAATCTGCCGAAACATCTTCACGATATCTGCGCAAAAGACGAACTGATGATTACGCCAGCGGGTCAACACGATGGTGAGATCATTTTGCAAAGCAGGGCCTGAAAGTAAACCCTGGTTAAGAGAATAACCTTGTGCGTTCTTTCGGGACGCATCAAACACAACACGTAACTTGCTTTCTTGAGAACCTTCTTGAATCACAGCGTGATGTGGAAGGTACCAATACGGAGCGGTGGGAAAAGTTCCAATTTTTTCCATGTGTCCTAAGGACTCATATTGATGCATAAAATCTGCATATTTTGACTGTAGGAAATCATCGTGCGCCAGACGACGTTCGAGTGAAGACAGTGACCGAATTGCTTGATCACGATTTTCACCGTTTGGAATTTCTGCGCGCCGTGGTAATTGAACAATAAAACGTCCATGCTCGTCACAGCGATATATAGAACAAAACTGTTCTTCGCACATCTGCTCTTCTGGAGAAAGTTTGGAGGTGTTTGCAGGAATTTCTTCTATATTCCAAAACCGGCGCAGTGTGTTGTTTACATCATCCACGATATGGCATTGAAGTGAAGACACTGTTGAACTGGTGGAGTTCTCCAAGGTGCCAGTTAATACCCAACCCAAACTGGTATTTATATAGCTACAACTTTAGAGCCAGCAACAACATGTATCCCAGGACGGGGCAAGGAGCCGAAGACGTCAGCTCCGAGGAGTAATCCAATTCTTTGATTCCTATAGTAGCTAGGGTCGGTTATTTGAAGTCCACTCAAAAGTGATGGGTCTATGGGAGAAATACTTCGAGAAGGAATGCGGCCGCTCAATCACGGTAACTCGTATGCTTGCACGCTATATTGGGCTTCTGCTTCGAATCGAGATTCAAAATTAACTTTGGCGATGGAGGAAGCGGATGGGGAAACAGATGCACCAACTCCAACGACACGAACCGATGAGCTTTGTCGTGGAAGTCGCAAACATTGAACGATGTGCTCAGCGACAAATGATACTTTGGATCCGGAGTCCAGCAACGCACGTGTTTGAATATGTTCGCCTGCTGGTGAGACAATAGTCACAAGAGCGGTTGCCAGTAATGCAGACTGCGGAACACCATCATACGCGAGATAAGTGCTGACGATTTTGGTAGAACTGAGCGTATTGTCATACGGATTGACAGGTGATGGACGTGAGCTCGATTTCGGTTCATTTAACTTCGTTTGTAATGAATTGTGCAATAGCGAATTGTGAGCTTGTTTGCACGTGGAACAAGTTATTTTGTATTTGCAGTCTTTTTTGTATGATGTCCGAGACAGTTGAGACATAGGTGAAGTTTTTTAACTTCGGATAATCGTTCCTGCGGGTTTTTTTGGCGAAACACGTCACAAGAGAAATTAGAATGTCCACTTTCGCAAAACGAACATGTTGTTTTCCGTTGACCTATGTTGCCTTGTCGGATTGAAACTTGATGCGCGCGGCGACTCGGAGCCTTTAGCGTGTTGGAACCGGAGACAGTCTTGGCCGATGGATCCGAAGCAGACATTTCAAGAGCGCGAATCCTGGATTCAAGAAACATCTCCAGTTGCGCGAATGTCGGTTGCGTCGGAGTATACTGTGGATCGGTCAATTTTTTCTGAGTGTCGAAGGCAGTAACATACAATTCCCCATTCTCGGCGAGAATTGGAGTCAAGACAACGTAGAATATGGTAAGTCAAAGAGAGCCGACAAATGAGCGTTGACTAGGAGGCGCTCATTCGTGTATCTAGTGCATACAGCCTGCCAAGCACTCTGGAAGTTGGCTGCTGTGCTCGCAATATCTCTCAGCAAAACAGCTGCTTCGCCCTTGAGAGCTCTCTTCAGCTGGAGCAACTTTTGGACTTCAGTAACATCATTCCTATTGAGCACGAGCCCTTCAAACACATCACGAAACGATTCCCATTCCAGATAGGAACCAGAAAACTCTGGTATGGATACCTTTGGAAGCGGAGGCAGCATCTCTCTCGGGACAGAAGAAGTTAAACTTACAGGTGAGTCCACTTCTGAAGGCAAAAGGTGGTCGAAGTCCCTCCAAGATTGTCGAGCCTGCTAGATAAGCTACTTCAGTCTGAGCGAACATATCATTTTCATAGTATTCTGTAGCCTCGATTCCTTTCTCTAGAGCTCGCTAATATTTCATGATTATTACAAAATTTCTCCCAATGTTTTGTGAGTGAGGTACAAGAAGTTTGTTAGACTTGAGAAGTTCTATGTTGTCAATTTTCTCTTTTATTTCTTTTGGTAATGACGAAATACGAGTATAAAGTTCACATTGGCGTTTGATTAGAGCTGGAGACGTCGGCACCATTATGTAGCTATTGAAACACCCAAGTTCAAAAGTGGAGACGAAATATTTTCACTCAACTGTCAAACTGACAAAAGTACTTTTTAATCAGGAAAGCAAAAACCGGGACACTGCATTACGGGATGAGGGAGCTAACAATTGCTGCGCCTGGCACTTGTATTGCACATACGCATATCGGATTGACAGTGATTCAGCGACGCGGTTGCGACATACACATGAGGGTAACAATTTTCGATGTCCGCAATCACGATTACTCACAGAAGATTAGGGATTCACGGAAAGTCAGCAGGAAGCTGATCCGGCTCGGAGAACCATAAAAATTTAATGTTGTAAAATGGATAATTTTCACAGCCAATTTTATTTTTTTTATTTTAAGAATTTCCTTCACTACTATCTCCACAACAAAATAGCAGTACTTACTCAAACAAACGTTAATAGCCTGTCCAGCCTATGAGTATTACGCGACTTGTTATTTTGATGTCGTCATCGATGTCATCAGCACTACATACTATTGCTATCATAAAAAACTAGGACAAGACTTTTTAAGCTGTGTAAAACTGCTACCGACCATAAATTTAAAATTATTTGAAATGGTCACTCATTGCCAATCATACCTACAGTAAATACTGATTAAAAAGCTAGGATAGCTGCTTGTATAGAAAAGGGTGTTACAGTTAGACAAATTGCTCAGAATTTTAGCGTTAACAAAAATACAGTTTCTGACTTGATAACAAAGTAAGATTCAATATACTAAAATAATGGAAACGCATGGCTACTGGATTTAAAAGTTGCCCTAGGCCCTAGTTATTTATGATATCGATAGTACATAATTTTTACGCAGTAAAAACACATTTTCATTATCCGTGTTTTTCAATTATCCGTGTCAGGCTCGGTCCCAATGAACACGGATTATCGGGGTTCTACAGTATTTGTGAAATAACAGAAACTAGTGAATCTAAAGATAATGCAAAATATCTTCAAAATTGTTTATATAACACTTTATTATAATGTGACAGTTTGCTCGTTCATAGGTGTCTAAACTGCACAATTACTCTTTCACTTTAAATTCACAAAACCGTTAAGCCGGCTACTCATTACAGGGTACTTGGCAAGTGACTTGACGTGACAAGTACTCGGCGAGTACTTGTGCAAGTAAAAGGCAAACTGTACACATTAGTCAGCTACTTCCGCGTAGCCAATCTGGCTGGGAAGTACAAGTAGATGCTCGGCAAGTAGTGACTACTCAACTGTGTCGATAAAGTGTCGAACATGATTCATACAACAGTTCAAAAATTTCAACACAGTGTCGTTATTCCAGTCTACTGTTGTGGAAGCATCAATTTCTTCACAACATGTAGTCCCCATTGCGCTAAAATAAACTCAAATAACGTGGCAAGTCAGACGAGTAGTGTAGCGCAGCTTTAAAAACACTTTACAAGTAAAGACTCGTCCGTTTGACTTTGAGTAGTTTATTGACAACGCACGGGAAGTACAAGTAACGTGGCAAGTAGTGCCGAGTTGCACGCAGCGTTTTAATACACACTACTCGGCACTTGGTAAGTATTGGCAAGTACTTGCCAAGTACCGCGTAATGAGTAGCCGGCTTTATACTTACTTACCTCAATTTCTTGATAATCTGAGAACAATTCAATGTGCAGATTCTGTTTCTCCTCAATGCTACCAAAAAGCAAAAATGGACTAAACATCACAGTGTAGATTATATCAAGCAAAGAACTGCGATAATGCATCATTGCTGATCTACAAGAATGTGTAAGTATTTTGCCATCTTTACCATGAAAATCAGCACATACCATGAACATACCTGCAAAAATTTATTTACAAAAATAAAATTATGTATAATTTATTATGCAATCCAAAACCTAGGTTCTTGTTTGTAGGTGATTCAGGCATTTCCAAATCCAAATGAACCTTATATGTTTGCCCGAACATTAATAACTGCTGTTTACGTGCAAGTTCAACATGGGCAGAAGGAAAACTGCAAATGCCTCTTTCGGTTTCACATGCTCTTAAATAAGGCAACAATTACAAATAATAGAATGTAATAAGTTATTTGACTTACTTAAACTGAAGAAACACTGGTTTCTCATTGGACACCCTTGGAATGTATGCGTAATAAAAAGCCAAGTACATAAGAATTGAGAGCCAGGCCAATAAGGAGGTGATAAAAGAGACAACCGTGCCTCGAAATAAAGTCGTTCTGACTTGGCTTATGCCAGCTTTCGATTTCGTTCGAAATAATTCTATTGTACCGTGCACGAACACTATTATTGGTAACTTAAATTTCTGTCTAATGAATTCTCTTGGACCCAATCGAAAAATTGTGAATAAACCAAACATTTCTTGAAATTTTTTTGTCTCTATATTCAAAGATGTAACCTATTCACACTTGTCAACTTCAACCTAGAGCAACTCTGCCCAGAGTCCAAGTTCAAACCATAGATCTAAAGAGAGTGGATGAAATGTAAACAGAGACAATGAGCAAGAATTCAATGAAATAAAAGACAGGATAAGACATTCCTTTTCTAAATTGATACATTTCAGTCATCAGTGAATTGTGATTAGATGGAAGAATTATTCAAGAAGTCAAACAATGAAAAAATCTAAAAATATCGTATTTTGAATGTAAATAAAGGTTAAAAAAAATGGTTTTATTTACTGTTTACGTTTTATTTTTACGTTATACTACTTACAATAATAAATACACATATTTTGATCATTGTGTGTTTTTCTTTACAACATATGGCTTTATGTACTACTCTGCTTGAATTTAAAAAGTGCGCCAATGTAGACCCCAGTCACGTGCCACATCAGGCCATCATAAGGGCGTGTACCGAAATTACCAAATTGTAACCAGGTTGGTTGTGGTTGCTAAATATTGCGTTCCGTAAATACCAGATTCCATTTACGAAACGCAATATTTAGCTACCACAACCAACCCTGGTTACAATTTGGTAATTTCGGTACACGCCCTAATACATGTATTCTGGTATAAGCGCACGTGCCATTCATAGTATTATCATTGATTATAAGAGTATATTAAGATACCCAGCCTTACGCCTTTAAGCGTGACCGCCGATGCAAGAGAGATATAGATGGCAACACGGCTTCCTAGATTAGTAAAGCCCAGTGTGCTTTACCCGGCTAGCCGCATTTCAAAAAAAGTTGTTCCTGGAAAAATGACCTTGACGTACTGTACTGTATCGCCCTCTGGACAATTTTCAAGTAACTATGTGTACACGTCAATTTGAAATATTTGTACGATTTGACGGATAATTCAAATAATTCATTTTAAATTTGATTTCGTTATAAAAAAAAGTGCCTTTACGGCGGAGATGTTGCGTAAGCAATTGCAATTCAGAAGACAATGTTTCTTTCCATTGCATACCAGCAAATATGGAAGTAAATTTAAAGTGGAAGGAGATTTTGTTAAATCATACAGGTACAACATTAATGCTGTAAAATTTCTTTATGTTAAAAGTCGTTACGTTTCTTTAGATTTTGCACCTTTATCGGAGTATGCGGTAGTTTGCAGTAAACATTTCTCCCACGACAGTTTTTTAGTTACGCAGAAACGTAAATTATTAACTGCAGAAGCTGTGCCTTCTATATTTGAGGTTTATTTATTAAAATATACACATACATATCAATTACATTAAATAATAATTTTAGTTTGTCGATGAAAATCTAACTTGTTTGGAAAATTTAACGCCTGAAGTACCATATAAAATATCTGGTGCAACTCAAACATCAGCACCAACCATTGAAATAAAAGATCTAATATATACTAATAAATGTCTCACACAAAAATTAAGACGTTTACAAATACAGTATAACAAAATGAAAGAAGAATTACAAACACAAAAGCAGAAAACACAAAATGTATATTGGAAACATTTAGAACAAATTACAGAAGATGCCAATCACATGAATCCTCGTGCAACATTCATATTAGATCAAATTCGAAATTATAAAAAAAAGCTTCCCAGATGGTCTGAGATTACAATTCGACATTGTATTGCTTGGAGATTTTGTTCACCAAAAGGATATAAATTTCCAAGTAATTCAATTCTTAAGTTACCAAGTCATACCACTCTAAAGAAATATAAGGGAACTGACAACAAAAATTTAATCAAGGATCGCTTAACATCAGAAATTAAAACATTACATGCCTCAGAGAGAGTATGTTCACTAATTCTTGACGACATGGCAGTACGTGAAGCAGTGTTTTATTCCAAAACAGAAGATCGTATATTTGGCTTAGAGACTATTCCTCAATCTCATGATGAAATAGGAAATAAACCTGTTATTGCTAATCAACTGCTTTGCTACGTAATTCAGGGAATGTCAACAAAATATATAATACCAGCAAGTTACCATTTTCATAGACATTTAAATAGCAAAGATTTATACAAATTAACATTAGACGTTTTAAAATTACTGTCCGACTGTGGTTTTATCGTGATAAGAATGGTAGCTGATAACCACAGATCCCATGTAGCTCTTTTCAAGCATTTCGGCAATGGAATGCTTAAAAATGTTGTTTCGCATCCTTACAATCCAGGACTTGAGCTTTTCTTCAGTTTTGACCATTGTCATGCAATAAAAAATGCGAGAAATTTAATGCTGGCTCATGACATGACATCATCCGATGGTATAATTTCAGCTAAATACCTCTTTGATTTGGCTGAAATTCAAGAACACCTTGTGATTAAACCAGTTAGAAACTTAACAAAGAAACATCTTTACCCTTCTAATTTAGAGAAAATGAAAGTTAATTTGGCTGTTAATCTGTTTTCTCCTCAAGTAACAGCAGCTTTGAACTATCTTATTCATCATGGTGGTGCAGAATATTCTCACTTCAAAGACTGCATTGCAACAGTAAACTATATGGAAAACATGTACAAATACTTTCAAATTCACGATGTCAGCAATAAAACTCAATACATCCATCAAAGAGAACCTAACACTGCTCCATACACAGATATTCAAGATGCACGTCTTTCATGGCTGCTTGATGAATTTACCTATTTTATTGCTGACATACAGTTTACATCAAGAGAAGCAGGTATGGCTGGATTAACTAACGAAACAGCAGAAGCTTTAGTTTTCACAGCCAGAAGCACATCTCTCTGCATCCCATATTTGATTCGTGATTTGAATTTTCATTATGTGTTAACCAGGTGTTTTAGTTCTGATGCTGTCGAATCCATTTTTGCAAATATTCGACTTTGTGGTAGTTCAAATGACTTGACTGATTGTAGAGCAGCTGAATATGCACTCCGGCAAACTTTAAAAAGTGGTTTGATTGAAAATGTAAACACCAGTAACACAATGAGTAAAGTTCATTATGCCAGCACTGCAAAACTTGGAAATATTCAGGAAAATTTAGAAGATAATGAAATTAGCATTACCTTAAGCGAGATAACAATTAAGAAATTGGAGATGATGAGGGAGTTTGAAGGCAGTTATTTAGGTTCTCTTTCGATTGAATCTGCAGCAATTGCATTTTTATGTGGATATTTAATCATGAAAGTTGAAGAGTCTGTGGAATGTAATTCATGTTTGTTTACTCTGCATGATGATTCTTGCAAGAAAACCAGTCCTCTCCTTGACTTGATCTATAACCAGGACAGAGGAAAACTGAATTATCCCTCTGAAAAGTTTGTTGGCTTAATTCATTATGTAATACAAGTTATCCTAGAGATATTACCAAGCTTACCTAAACAAGAACTGGAAATAATTTTAAAAAGAGTAATTGTCTCATATCTCAGTGGTAATCCCATGTTCTCATGTGAACTGCACAACGCCAATATTTGTAACATTATTATATCGAAATTAATACCTCCACTGTTAACAAATTTTTGTAATCTGCAAACACAAAACATAAGAAAAAAAAGTAATAATATTTACACAAAAAAACGAAAACTTTTAAAATTAAATTAAACTTTACAACTTTACTTACCGTGTCTAATTTTAGCCTGTTAATAACAGCTACGGATTGATAAGTCCAAAATAAATCATTTCTTGACAATAAACCACTCCATCTTCAGAATGAAAACATATTATACAATAACTCAGCAACTCAACTGCTACGGTCACCTGAACAGGCCCTATTGATTTAGTTGAAGCAACAATTCCAATGTGTCAGATCTGAAGTTGCAAACTAATAATAAATTATTTTCAAATGTACAAAAAACACATAACTTGCAATGCTTAAAGGTGTCTTCACTTAGCATTAAATTTTATGCTTCAATCACATCAAAACTCATAGTCAGAATTGAAGATTTCATCGTTATGCAAACACCCATCACAATAACCAAAGCTTAATAAACGATCATTGCTGGTCGTGTTGATACTGCTGCCATTACACAATTTATTTAAGAGCACTAATAAACTTATGATCATGACTTACTTCAACATCATCCAAAATCAACTTTGAAATCGTGACTTGACAAATAAGAAATGTCAAATGATGTTTTACTGTACTGTAGCTCCCTCTATGCACAGAAAAAAAGCTTTGAACTAAGAATGCGGCTAGCCGGATGAAGCACACTGGGCTTCATTAATCGAGGAAGCCGTGGATGGCAATACCGGTATTTTACAATTGAGGGATAGATGGCGTGAAACTTTAGCTAAAATGTGGCGATCTGTAATCTCTCTTGAAAAATGAGACTTGTACAAGAGGTGAGCGGCCAAAAGCTCTAGACGATTGTGGATTGTGGGACCTGCGCAGACAATTTTTTAAAAATTTATAAGTTTATTACATTCAATTGGATTAGAAAACTTAAAACGTCGCGTTTAAAATACCGAATAAAAACTATACTTTACACAATAGTTACATATCTGATACCTATACCTAAATGTGTTTCGTATTATGTCATGTAGTCCAAAAGTGATTGCATTAGGTAATTCATGAAGTATTTTATGAAAATGACTAGAAAAAGTTTCCAAATTTTTAAATGTTTGTTTTATTCTTAGAATTTCGAAAAAATAATTTAACAGAAAAATTTCACTGCATAAATAGTGTAATTAAAAAAAATTATAACTCTTAAAACAAAAGTTTAAAAAATAACTCCAAAATTTTAAATAATTAGCCTGTAAAAGAAAAAACTGCCCAATTAACTGAAATTAATAAAATAAAATAATAAAATCCAACCAAATATGACTAAATACATAAATAAATAAAATGAGACAATCGCTTGCAAAAATCAGCCAGAAAACATTAGCAGATATTCAACAGTCTCCAACACGCTGATTAAAAAGGAATATTTCGTTTAGATTTAATAGATATATACCGGTGTCCCACGCCATATGCCCACCCTTTAGAATTTTTATTTTTTAATCTATTGCAATGAAATTTGGAAAATAAAAATTAAGTAAAGAAATGCATTTTCCGACACACTATTGAGCACCGTAGGACTTCCGGTTCCGTCGTATGTGACGTCAACTTTCTTATTTTAAATGGAACACCCTATATATTTTTATAAATTTGAAATCTGCAGATCATTGCGAATCCGAATAGGTATCATTTGGTAATTTTGGTTTCCATGACAACGAGAAATAAACTTTTTTGTTTTTCAATCTAGAAAGCTATGAATCGTGTATTTTCCTTCTAATGCGATCAAGCAATTCGAGAAAATCACTATTTTGATTGTATTTTGATGTTTAACATTTTGATACACCGTGTATTTAACCAAAATAAATAATCTCTTTTATTTGAAGCAAAATATATTACAAACCTTATAAATCTTATAATCTTTGAAAGCGCCTTATATTGCTTACGTGGTACGTGTCGCTAAATTATTAAATATGCCGACGTAGAGTACTTCCATAATAAGATAGGTGTAGGCGTGGCTATGTGCAGTAGACGAATTCGAGACAGACGAGTCCAATTTAGAGATGTTAGGTATGGTCGGTAATTTATATATTTTATATATGTATATTTATATGCAAGGTAAAACAAAAAAAATTACAAAATTGGCCGTTATAAGCAAGTTCTCGTAATAAACGTACTCGTTTTATCACAAAATCTTTAAACCGGACACTAAATAGCGCATAAAACACTTAACGTTTCGCCGTCGTTCGACAGCTTCGTCAGAAGTGAAAAGTATAGAAAATGTAGAAAATGACCAAAACTTTGATTTTGCAAATACTAATATTTTATATTAAGAGTCTAATATTTTCAAAAGACGTTTTATAGAAATGTGTAAAATAAAAATGCCGTAGGTTTATATTTTTCACTTCTGACGAAGCTGTCGAACGACGGCGAAACGTTAAGTATTTTGTGCGCTATTTAGTGTCCGGTTTAAAGATTTTGTGATACAATTTTCATCGGAGAAGAACCAACTTTAAGTACTCGTTTTAAACAAATATTTACCTATATATGTAAATTACCATATCTAGAAACAGGAATTTTTAATTTCCTCGTTATAACCGAGTTCTCGTTATAACCAGTGCTCGTTATTAGCAAGTTTCACTGAAATATAAACGCTATTCCATCTAAAAAAGTGTCTTTTTGACTTTATCTCATAAACACGACTTTCAATTGTTTTTCTGACTGCGTCAGTGTAATCAGTGTGAAAACTACTGCTAGTTTGTTAATTTAACCGAATTTGTAGCTTTTGTAATAACAAAGTTAGTAATAGTACGGACTTAAGTTTGTACAGAATGGATAATTATACACCGTGATTCAAAAGGACCGCACCATCACTTAGGTGGTTTTCAGACCCACTTATTTGTTCTCAAAAGTGTAAATAAAAATTTTCTAGATGATTTTTTTACGAAGATATAGGCTTTCAAAGTTACGAAACTGATGGTGATTTTATAGTAAATAGATAATGTAACTTTATGTTTTTATTAATGAAAGGTGTAGATAAACGCCTCTAAAATTATCCTTGCTAATAAAACATAATATTTATTAAGCAATAAAGCAGGAAAAGTCTTTGGAAATGTTAACATTATTTTAGAAGTAAAGCCGGCAACGGTGCACCGAAAATTCGGTTTTACTATGGTTACCATAGTGTGACCTGACAAATAAAATTTATCAATGATGTTCACATTTTGAAAGTCAAATTTTTTGATTGATTTGAAGAATTTATTCAAATTCAAAATGTTTACTTTAAATGAATACTGTGATATGTATCTTCTTCTGGGAGAGAGTGGTGGAAACTTTCGACGCGCTGCAGCAGCTTATAATGAACGATACGGTGAACGTAGACATCCAGACAAAAATGTTTTTCAATGGCTTGATCAGTGTATCATCGGTATCATGAAGTGATAGATAGGCCACGCTCCGCCAGAACTCCCCAAGTCGAGGAAGCTGTTCTACAAATCCTTGAAGACAATCCTAACGTCAGCATTCGAGATATTGGACGATATTTAAACGTAAATTACAATGTTGTTCGGCGTGTATTAAAAACAGAAGGTTACCACTCTTTCGACTATACAAAAGTTCAAGCTCTGTGTGAAGCTGATTTTCCTCTTCGTATTAACTTTTGCCATTAGATGCTGGATCAAATCAACCAACTCTTTCATTATTTTTTTTACTTAAGAACTTTAGAATAGCTGAAGAAAGTAGGATATTAAGAACCACAGTTAAGAATTGACATTTATTATTATGTCAAATTTTATTTCCAAACGTTTTGACAAACCAGCGCATATGCAGTTGTCAACAAAAAAGAGGGTACCTATGATCTATAATTTCAAATTTGTAAGTGCATCTACAAGGTGCAGCGTTGCCTATTTGCGTTATTTTTAAACATTCATATCTTAAAAACTACTCATGGCAAAAAAATTCTAAAAACATATTTGTGCTCCTGTTAATGGTCTGTATTTACACCGAAGCGATGGTGCGACCCTTTTGAATCACGCTGTATAGAAAAATTTTGTGCAAATCGGTTTTGATTACAGCAGATTCCTCGAGCATGCTCTGTACAGTTATTTCAGGCCTAGTTGGACTTTCGTCAACAGAACCGTAGCTCGAGAAATCCACTGCAAACCAAACCGATCTGTCCAGGTTATTCGCCCTTGCGATGTGAAAGTAATAAACAATTTAAGTAGCGACATCTTGCAATCGCTTTTTGACCTAACATCGCGATTGCAAGATGTCGCTACTTAAATTGTTTATAATTATATACTTAGTACATAATTTTATAGTTTAAAATGGTTGTACAGAAACACACTTCGCTTCGGAACTTCAGTGTTGCTCGAGGGCTCCCTTGAGCCTGAGGGCCCCGGTGCACTGCACCACTTTGCCATATGATAGCTACGCCACTGGACATACATAGAGATTTAACATGAGAAAACAGAAATTATTTTATTTTATCTGCCTAAATTCATATGAATTTGTAGGTCGTAATCGGAAAGATTTTGATTATTAAAGCATTTTGGTATTAAACTTATGACATTTTAAGTGTTAATTATTTATAAATTAAAGAAAAACTAATTAAAATTTTTAATTGTACTTAATAGCATATTTTAGCAACCAAAATTAATAATTCTCGTGGTCAAGATGTTTAAGTTCAAATTTTGTAACCGTAGGGTTGTGAGATCAAACCCAGCCCATCACATTTTTTTTACTTTTGACATTTTTTCACATTCCATTTTTTCTTTAAAGCGTTGGAATATTCTATCAGCCTTATTTTGTTTGTTTTAGTTTTTTTTAATTTTTTATTTTTATGAACACAGATATATATTTCGATATCTTAATTTCTAATTAATATTACCATTAAATATGCATTCAGGAACATTTTTACATAGCCATCCCTCTAGCGCACAATTCAAATTAAGCGCCAACGCCCTCCCATCACACGAAGTCATGTACAATCTACGATTTTAGCCGCTCGTTATATTTGTGGTCTCATTTACATATAATTTTCCTTACAAAGTAGGTACGGTTCTTATCTAGCATGTCGATGTTTTATATCGTTAGAGGGAGCCATCAGCTTACCGGCAAAGTGTGGGCAAGACGCGAAGGGGTGCGGAATAGGTAGAGTCACGCATTTTTATATTGGGTTAGGTATCTTAATACTCTTATAATCATTGGTATTATTATATCAATGGTTCAAACTTCGAACCAGGGTTGTCAACATTTCATGTTGAAATTTCCTCAGAAACATGAAAATTTTCCTAGACGAAATCAAGGGTGCGTTTCGTTTGCACGCTCACACGCTTTCAGCTCTCACGCTTATAAGCGCTGTTTTCTGTTGTTTCCTTTGGCGTTTAGTCGCTTAAGCCGTTATACGCAAAGGTGTTTCTTTTTACTTTTGTTCGCACAACGAATTCATAACCTTAAAAATATAATTTTAGTAGTGAAATTGATCCAATCATAGCTGCTGCAGCTGTTTCTGAAGTGTAATGTTTGTTTATAATCTGACTATGATTAGCTGATCTTCTCATACGTTCCGTTAAGTTACGGTTTCCTAGAAAGCGGCGCCGCTCTCTAGCGGCCGTAATATGACGTGAAGCGGCGGACGTAAGAAAACGGCCGTCCACTTTATGTAAACTTAAAAAGAACGGACAACGCACATACGCACAAGTGAGCCGATTGCGGTGGAGCATGGACGATCTAGATTTGGCATTATTAGTATATTTGGAAGATGAAGAGTCAATCAAGCGAAAATTTAATCCCTATTGCAGCACACAATGTCCGTGCTAGAATGAATTGCACTCATATTCGAGAAATGTTTAAAAATTATTTCAACGGGCCTGGGACTGTTGCATGGCAACATAATTATGTAGAACAACATTAACCCACTAGAGTTATTACCTATTTATTAACTACAAGCACCTATTGTATGTTATACAGTGTTAGTCTAAAGTCCCCCCCCCCCACAATTAATTCTGGAATGAAACAATATAGAAAATCGAAACAAGAAACAAATGAAACTGCATAAAAAATACAAAATTTTAGCATAAAATTAGTTTAAAAATTCTGCCAGGTGGCGTTGTATTCAACGATATTTCGATTCTACTTTCAAAATAGTCAAATTGTAGCAGTTGCACTGTTTTCGCTCATTTTTTAAAATAAATATTGGTTTCTTTAAAAAAACGTTCACCGTTCACGAGAAAAAACGTTCACCAACTGTTTGTCACCGCTATGACGACCGTAATTCAAATGGCGCCACTACTATTTTACGGCCACCGCTCGTGAGGAAACCAAAGTCATATGTCTTAATAGTCAAAGTATTAGTGACGTCACCCACTGTTACATTACGGCCGCTAGAAAGCGGCGCCGCTTTCTTAGGAAACCGTAGCTTTAGGGGCATAAGCGCTTACGCTTTTGCTGCCCTACCTCCATGGAATAAGCAATTGTGAGCGAAAACTATGACGTCATATGACGTTATCATTTCGTCAGCTGGCGCTTTGTAAGCGTTTGCAAACCCAAACGGAATGATTTAAGCAACGCTTATTAGCGCTCAAAGCATTTAAGCGCGCAAATGAAACGCACCCCTAATAAAAGGTCTTCCTGCAGCAGTCCCTGACTAATTCGAAACCGTCAGAAGCATGCGCTGATCAAAGTTTTACATTTAAGGCAGTTCTTGAAAGCGGTGATTAATTCGACGGGCGAATATACCGAGTGACTTTTAATGATTGAAGCAAATTTAGTATGTTGGGAACACTGAGGAATTGGCATTACTTGAAAGTTCGTTAATTTTGCGGGAATGCGTAGCCATAGGTTAGAGTTGATGTTTACATTGATGATGAAAACTGTTTAACAGATTATTATTATTATTCAAGATCTGGAAATGTTAACCCCCTTTGCGTAAGCAGCACCGAATCCTTTGAGATAAGTTATTGAAGACATTATTAACGTTTTAGGTTGTCCGATATTTGCAATTGCCTCTTCAATTGCCTGCTGCACAATTCATCCAAATTGTTTAATACGTATTCTGAACACCACATTATTCAAATGAGGAAATAAGAAGTCCAAATTTAATTGAATATTAGAGCACATCTTCAAGCCCCCTTTGCGTAAGCAGTACCGAATCCTTTGAAATATGTTATTGAAGACATTATTAACGTTTTAGGTTGTCCGATATTTGCAATTGCCTGCTGCTATTCTTCCAAATTGTTTAATACGTATTCTGAACATCAAGTTATTGAAATAAGGAAGTAAGAAGTCCGGATTTAATTGAATATTAGAGCAACTAGGCCACCAACCAGCACTGATTAAACATCCTGGGAAAAACTCCTCTAAATAATTTATTGTGGTTCGTGCTGTGAAAGTAGCCATTTGCTAATTCAGTGTCGTCTAACTGGTTTATAAATGGACTCAATATAAGTCTCTGATATCTATAGGCGTTAATTGTTTCCCGGAAGAATATTAGTCCAATAATTCTTCTCCAAGACATTGCCAACCAAACACCAATTTTAAGTGGATGTAGTGCCTTTACATCAATCACATTAAAGGGATTATGTTCTGACCAAGTCCTGAAATTTTGTGAATTGATAAACCCAGAGAGATGAAACCAGGCTTTATCAGAAAAGAAAGTTGTATCTTGTTGGTCACTATTATTTAGCAGATTATTGTTATACCACTGACAAAACTGAATTTGTTGAAGAAAATCGAGTGGGTGAAGTTGTCGAACCATTGAAAATTTGTATGGTCGGAAATGAAGGTGTTTTTTTCAAGATCTTCCGAGTGGATTCGTATAGGAAACATGAGGATTCTGTTGTACAGTATCATTAACATTTTCTACAATATCGAGTGTTATTATATGTTGAGTTCGGAAATTCACGCGGTGCAAGCTCGGAGTGAAAAGTAGAGTGAGAACACAGCTGTTTTGATATACATAAAAGTGAGACAAAAATGCTTGAGGAATGAATAGAGCAAGCACGGAGGAATTACCGAACCCAGCAATAGTGGGGCGACCAGTGAATTTTCCTTTTTCTACATTACCGGTTTGCAAGAAACGTTCATTTATTAACTGACTTTGAAGTGAACTGACTTTAAAGTGAATAGAGAGACTCATAAAAGGAATGATGTTTTGGAACTAAAATTAACATAACCTCAAAATACGTATGAAGTCAGATGAAACTAATAACTGATTTAGAAAACCAGCTTGATTAGTATGGTGTGCGGGAGGGGAAATTCAATCACTTCCTCATCAGTGGTCGCCAACTGAATAACTGTAAATGGAATGCAATCAACGATTTTTAAGTGAATTTGAATCGATTCGTGTTTGTTGTAAATGAAGGACGGCTATTCTAAAACAGTGTTGTGAAAAAAGGCAAAACTCAATTTGTTGTTCAGGGTATATTTCAATGAAATCGTCATAGGCATGCTGCTGTGAATAAATTCAATTACTATTGGACTGATTCAGAAGATCATGTCAGTAACAGTTCCTGCTCCAACAGTTGAGACTGAGCACTCATTTCTGCTGAATGAAGTTCACTCATCATAACATGTTCCAGTCAGGTAGCGGAGAAGTTACGTTACAAAAAATGGCGACCCCTCCAACTCATCAACTTATGAGAGGTCGCATTCAGCAGAAATTTGGTCAACAGTTGCACAACTTTTGGGTCTGCTGAATGTGCCCATTTTCATTTTGTACTCCGCTTCGAAAATAAGCCATTACTAAAAATGTATTTTATTCTGTGCTCAAAACCATTTTGGTAATAAATTGAGATAATTAAATATGTGATTTATTTGGTTTTCTTGATTCGACAATAAACGAATTTATTTGAGTTTGACAATCTAGTGCATTAACCTAAATTTTGTTTGTTTGCTTTGCGCAGCAAAGCTGCAATTAAATGTCTTTCGGCCATATAAGCCATTCCAGACAGTCACGAAGATATTAAAGCTGGGTCAAAGTCATTAAACACCACAAACATCCATGGCTAAATGGTAGGATTCGAACCTACGCCGCCGAGCGACACGACTTGCAAGTCGGCTAGGCTAGACCGCTAAGCTACCCGGCGACCCAACCTAATTTTTGAATTTGAAAATTCAGCACCAACATAAACATTGAAAAGTGTTGCCAATCTAATAAAATAATTTTCAATCATTAAAAGTCACTCGGTATTTGACAGTTTCAAACTGCAGTGGTCAAGAATAACTGTTTGAGTTGGCAATATAATTAAGGGCACTTTCATATTCGGCTGTTCGCAACACTGCAACCGGATATAAGTTTTGTTGGTTTATAGACAGCGTTAAGATTGAAGGTTATGTGAATAAAAATTAGCGTTTTAATTTGAATCTGAAATATCAAGTGACGCTTGTAAAGTGACGGCTGTCAGTGTCAAGCCGTCAACAACCGGAAGTTACTCCAGTTGTACCATTTAGGAATAAAATTTGGCACTGCCAACTCAAACAGTGATTCTTGACCACTTTGTAGTACAGAACGTTGCAGGAACAGACCTAAAATAGAGTCTACGGTTTTGAACCTTTGACTATAGCTGCTTTCTTTCGCTGAAAAGTTTGAATCGTGATTCGAATAATATTTCGTTACCCGCTCTGGATCTGAATGCAATTCAATCCAAATGGATCGTAAAATTGGAAGATTGAAAGGGGAAATGGGATTACCGATCGGGATTGAAATTTCACGAAGATCCATTTGCAAGAGAGCATCCATCTTTGAATCTAAACGCGTTATGTTGCGTTTGAATCAAATGAAAGAAAGCACCTTATACAGGGTGATCAAAGTTACTGCCACACTATTGCTAACTTCGTTATTATTGGAGCTACGAAGTGGTTTAAATTAGCAAAAATGAACTGCTTTCACTCAGGATTGCAATGGTGATATGAAAAAAAAACAATTGCGCATCGCATTCTCAAAATAATTGCATGTGTAAAGTTTTTTTTAATGGAACATCCTTTATTTTTTGTTGACAAATGAAAGAACATCAAATTATAAATACAAATTATTCTTTAGTATTTTTCGTTAAAACGAATAATATAGAAGTTATTATTATTAATACAACTCATAGAGCGCAATGCCACTAGAAGCGTCTATAAACGTGTTCAGCGATGTATAATTTTGTTTAAATTGGTTTAAGTTACATTAGTTTCAAGAACAGCAAATTTTAATTAATTAATTTTCTCTTTGTACATAATACTAGTTACATTTATTTTAAATACCAGTTCCTCATAATGTTGCACTTGTGTTTTTCACGTTTGTTTATTTTTGAAGCACATAATTCCAAGGTAATGTGTGTTAAGTTTTGTTAATACATTGAACTAAATACAGTTAATTGTAAATGATGAATAGAACTTTCGCAATAACTTCTTTATTATTCGTTTTAAGGAAAAATAGTAAAGAGTAATTTGTATTTATAATTTGATGTTCTTTCATTTGTCAACAAAAAATACAGGGTGTTCCATTAAAAAAAATTACACATGCAATTATTTTGAAAATGCGATGCGTAATTGTTTTCTTCACATCACCATTGTAATCCTGAGTAAAAACAGTTCATTTTTGCTAATTTGAACCACTTCGTAGCTCCAATAATAACGAAGTTAGTAATAGTGCGGTAGTAACTTTGATCAGCCTGTATACATCTGGACTGCTAGCAGCATATAATTTACCATGTAGCCACAGTATAAAGAATACAATAGCGCAACTCGCTTGTGGGCACTTTGATCTCTTTACTGGATTTTCATTGACCTCGAGTAGATTAAAGGGGAAGTGTCGAACTGTTTGTTCTGCTCTAAGTGTGAGCGATTTTGTTGTAAATTGTAAACTCACACGTGCTCACACACCAGGGCCGGATTGTAGTGTTTAGTGGACGTGGTAAAAAAATAACAAGGCATAAATAATGTGTATTAACATAATTATAAAGATCCATTGGGCATCAGAGCCGTGAATGAATGAGCTCTGAATCCCGAGACTGTGACTCAGACCTTGCGCGGGATGTTATGCGTGAATTCAATATTTTCATGAGAGTCGCGCTACTGTGTAATCTTCATACCACTTACTGTGCAAGTGTGCATGTAGCACTCTAGCACTATGTCGCCAACATCAACCGAGTCACCGCACCGGGTTGCCTGACGAGCAGCATCGAAACTATAGTACTTAATACACGCAAAACGATTCTTTTTCATCGGGTGGTGTTAAATTATAAGCAATTGCAATTACATTTCGCATATTCGACACATTCCGTTAAATACCACAACACTCCAACTTATAAAAAGCAATAAATCTGACGAAAATAATTTACACAAGTTATAATTAAACAACTATGATGACATAAGACGCCATCAGTCTATTCTGACTAGTCGCTGCCTTGGAGTTATAAGGTTCTATAGTAGATAGGCTATGGGCGTTCGGGACCAATTTTCCATAAGATTTAACATAGGCCTCGAAATTGCAATTTTTGCGCGGATCGTGGTCAGGGGGGGTGTGGTGAGAAGGGGGAGTGGGGTCGCGCGCAAGCGGCAGCAGAAGCGAGACGCGGGCAAGCCGGAGCGAGAGGGGGAGACGCGGCAGTAGATATCTAGACTCGCGACTTGGTACATTTTTGGGCATAGTTACAGCGGTTTTTGGAAACGGAGGGGTGTTTCGCGAATTCTACCTTAATTTTCGATTTTTTTTTCTTCGCCTCATCATATGTATTAAATCGCGCGTAGACTTATGACCAACGCTAATAGATGTTTATTTCAAGATATTTCTAAATAACGAATTTTTTTCCTCCATCCAGAGAGAGAGATTCGAACCCGTTCCTCGGCGTTCGTGAGGCGTCCACCTAAGCCGCTCGGCCGTTCAGTCAGTTGTTCGCATCTGTTCGAGATGTGTAATATTAACGACGCGCGCGGTGAATGATATCCTTTTTCGAACTCGTTCCTCGACGTTCGCGAGCCTTCCACCTAAGCCACCGCTCGACCGTTGGGATCAATTGCTCGTATCAGTTCGAGATGTGTAATAAGATGAACGCGTGGGCGGAGGCGCTCACGGTTTCAGGAATGTTAATACTTGTCGAGACGCGTTAGCAGATAGCAACACTCGCGACCTTAGAGCAGCGAGATAAAGAAAACGAATCAAGGTTGAATCGCACGCGATTAACCGAGAATGAAATTTAGCAAATTAATTGCAAACGGAAGTCGTTTCAGTACACATCATGAAGCAAATTTTCTTTCAAGCCGTTTTAGGAATCACTATACTACTTAACTGTTTCAAACTGAACTTGAAATTTACTCTATTGCAAAAGCGCTGTAAATATCTGAGAAACGAAAACTGCGAAGCAATGTGTTTAATTTATAAATAATACACAAATCCTCGAATGTGATTGGTTGATTCATTTCTGATGCAATTTTTTTTTTAACTCCATATACGTTTTTTCGGTTTAGACATCTTATGCATTAAATACCGCCGCGACCTTAATTATAATTTTTACTTCGCGCACTTCCGCATGCTAAAGTTGAAGAAGAGGATTCAAATTCCCCACGCACTAGAGTTATCGTACGTAACTCAAAACGTTTATGCAACGAAACGTAAACAATGAGTCAGATGAATAAAACGAGCAGTGAGATAAAGAAAAAGAATCGAGGTCGAATCGCACGCGATTAACTGAGAATGAAATTAGAAATAGATACAATGAAATTTAGCAAATTAATTGTAAACGGAAGTCGTTTCTTTCAAGCTGATTTAGGAATCACTACACTACTTAACTGTTTCAAACTAATCATCTCGAATTTTTCATTCGTAGATGGTTCCAAGTCAATGAAATCTCCTTGATCTCTAATTCTTTGAATCTCTGCTAACAAACTGAATAAAATATCTACATCTATACATGTTAATACTTATTGAACAGATAAATTAAAGTTTTAATTATGCTAATTCTGAACATCCTACATGTTCACAGATTTTCTGCAATAGCAGAATAATTCATAAATTGTTTTAATTAAACAGGGTCAATCCTTTTATACAGGGTACAGTTTAAGCTGCTTGAAAAGTTACATACACAAGAGATGTAGACAGAATAACAGATATTTTTTAACTACTACATTTATGATTTTAATTTGCGCGCGCTTCAACCTTGAATGCATAAACGGTTTGATAATAGCGTTTAATCGCATGTGTTTCAACCTTGATTCATTTCACTGCTCTCTCTACTGCCAGAGAATTTTATTGCACACTAATGTAATTGACCTTAAGGCTTTTAATTCCTTACCGCTGAAAATCAAAAGTATAATATAATATAAACAAATTTAAAAGTTTATTAAAGCAATACTGGATACACAAATGTCTGTATTCATATAAACATTTTTTCGAATGATCTCTTGTTTGAATTGAATTAAATGTATCGGTGTTCGTGAATGAGTGTAAAAATATTTTAACTTGCATCATCCCTACGCTGTATTTCTGTATGTTACTATTATTATCATTAAGTACTGTATTGATTGATTGATCTGTTGTAAACTAAACTAAATGTTAAATGAGTAACGATTATGCTATCAGAATGTAGATGCAATCGAATTGAGCAAATTATATTGATTCTCGTTAGAAACGTTATCTGCTACTTCTTCGTTCAACAAAAATGCTTTAATAAAAATTATATTACATACCAATATACCAATAAAAATTAAATAACCAATTATAGTCGCACCTCTATAACTCGAAATTTACTGATATCCTTGCACACTGTGTATAATTGAAATCTCTTTCTTTAACTAGAGATTTCGAGTATACGTTTCTGGTTTAGCAGTTTGAAATTTATAGGGCAGCATAAATACACACAGCAGCTTCACTCTCCTTGGCGGGAAAATTCAATATTCCGGATGAATAATCTGTCACGTGACCTGTTAGAGCGCATTCGACTGAACGCACGGAGTGTTTCTTTTCTCACTCTTACATGGACTGCTCATCGCGTGCATTGAGCATTATATCGAATGCGTCCTTAAATTGTATGAATATGATCAGTGGTGTCTCGGCACTTCTTTATTAAAAAAAACACATACAAATCATAAATTTTCATAAGACCGAACATAAAGTAACGTTCACCTCCGCCTTCACCGCGTATCCGCTAAGAATGGCGTATATCATAATGTTGTGCAATCGTCACTGCCCATACTGGCGGTAAAACACACCCACATAGGCGACCTCTACCTTAACAATCATTAGTTGGCGCGAAATTCAAAATTTCACATGTGGTCTCGTATAATTAGCAGCATAATAGATCTATGCTTTCGATTATGCATGCCAGGATGGATTGAGTAAACTTAAACTCTAGGGTTTCAAGTAGTGATCAGATAATTCAAATTAAAAATCTTGCCTTGTCAGGTTAAAGGTGTTGACAAACAGTTTCCATGCTGATTATGCTGTGTTTATAGGATAGCGAAACAAAGCGTTGTTGTTGTAAGTCATTACTACCTCTAAGCATTATCTCTGTTGTGATATCATATTTTGCAATGAAATAACTGAACAATTATCAAACGATTTTGAATTCATTTTTGCTGCTGCATTAGGTGTGAGTGAAAAAAAAATATTTCTATAAAATTATCGTATCGATTAATCAAATTTATTTCTTAAGTGTGGTTAGTTAGTTTATCATAATCCATTATTTTAGTTTATATTAGAGGGTTTGGAATGATTCTACTGAATATAACCGAAATAAAGAAAAGAAAAAAAAAACTTACCAAACGATCATTGATAAATTTAATGTGAAATCTCATGATATTTATGTTACAATTAATACGTTTAAAAACATAGTCTAAAAATCTAATTTATGTTACAATTAATATGTTTAAAAACATAGTCTAAAAATCTAACGAAACTACAATGTATCCTTAAGTAATAATATGTAGGTATGGGGAATTTAGATACATGATAGAAAAGTGCGTAGGGGTGGATGGGGAATTGAAAAACAATTATCGTGGAAACTAAATCTTGGGGACATACTGTATATAGAAATAATTATGAAGTTAGATGATCTATACAAAAGATATCTCGAGATAGATGACACCCTGTATAAGGATGATGGTGTTGACAGCGTTAGATTCTATTAATTTATCAGTATTATCAACTAACCTAGCATACAAACAATCAGATTGAGTAAAATACCTATACAATTATCTAAACTAGTAAAAAAAGGAGTCTGGTATAGATTAGTACTTATTATACACTGAGAACCTTATAAGACTGCACATAGTAGTTATCAATGGAAGCATTATTAAATTATTATTTCCAAATTTATTTCATTCACCATGGTTACCGTTTGCTGTTATTAATGACCCTACTGATTTTGAATTGTCAGATTTAATTAAATTGTTCTTTTAACTTATTGTAAAATAATGTATACAACCACCGAAAAAGTCGAAATGTACATATTATTCTCAAATACAACTTCGTTGAGAGAGGTCTCTGCATTATTTGCTGCCAAATTTCTGGATAGACAAATTTCGAGCTAAAAACATGCAATGAAATAAACCTTCCTTAATACTTTCTATGTGCAGTTTAGATGATTCAGCATTGAATTTGAAGTATTGCTGAATTAGGAAGAACTCTGTTTTCCTGACATATCCCTGTTTTGGTTTTATATTATATGTGCCAAAAAGGCTGCCTGTCAAATACTAGTATGATTACTTTATCGTAATCTATTATTTTAGTGTATATTAGGATACATTTTCGTAGGAATCAAACATTTTATTAGAGGGTTTGGAATGATTCTACCGAATATGTCCGAAATAATAAATAAATAAATAAATTTCTTTGTTTTGTTCGGTGATCTGACGTAGTCGGCAATATACTCCAGTTCATTATGATCCTACTGTGACCGTATACATTTGTTAATATGAAGTTGTTTTTAAATTGATTTTTGATATTGGAGCCAGTGTGACCAACCCTTTAAGACGATAATTCTAAATGTAATTTGAACTTAGACAATTTTGAGAGTAAAGTAAGCATGTTTTTAAATTTAAAACCATAAACGCAGCATTTTGCAAATTTTTTATCTTATGGTTTTTAAATAAATCTGCTGCTGCAATGTGCCCGATCATTGATCCTTGATGAAAATATTAAAACTGTTTGATTCCTAAAATAAAATTATATACAGCTTTTCTAATAACAGATGCTATATTTTTAACGAAGATGAAAGCGTATGAATAGATCAGTAGCAAAATGTGTATGTATGTGTGTCACACTGTAAGATCTGAAAAACTGTAAGGTAACAGTACTAGTGGATAATAAATAAGCAGAGTGATGTCAAGGTCAACGTAAGGTAAGTGCAGAGCCGTTATCAGTCCGGTGTAACCATAAGTGTCTCTTCCAGCCTCAGGAACAGAAACGGATGACTTACATAAATAAATAATAATATGCCATTAAAACAGGGAGTTTAGATATATGGTAGAAAAGTGCACAGAGGAGCATTGGGGAATACATTGAATAACAATTTTCGTGGAAACTCAATCTGGGGACATACTGTATATGGAAATAATTATCAAGTTAGATGATACAGTAAATACAAAAAGATACCTCAAGATAGTTGACACCCTGTTTAAGGATGATGGCGTTGACAGCGTTAGATTCTATTACTCTATCAGTATTATCGACTAACCGAGCATACAGACAATCAGATTGAATAAAATACCTATATAATTATCTAAAGTAGTAAAAAAAAATTTTTTTTTCAAGCTGATTTGGGGAATGTATGCACTTCTAAAAAAACATACCTAATATAGATAGTACTTATCATATATGCTTCCACGTCTCAACCGATTAAATTGCTTTTGTTTACATCAACATAATAGTCTGTTTAGACCCTACGTAAAATTTAATAGGAACTTAAATCAGTAGATGTGCTATTAACGTTCAATGTCACTTCTATATGGAAATTTTACATGGATGTATGAAACTCGCATGTGTGCTTGCCTACCATCACTTTTGCTATTATACTGCTATCTGTCACATCTATAAACTGCTACCTGATTTACCTGTTATTTTATAAACTGCTACCTGTTTTATCTGTTATTTTATAAACTGCTACCTGTTATTTTATAAACTGTTACCTGATTTACCTGTTATTTTATAAACTGCACCTGTTTTTACCAGTACACCGAAGAATCGCTCGAAGTACAAAGTCTCTAAAGTCTAAGCTTCACCGAGACGGATATTCATTCAAATAATTCTTGATAAAAAAAAGTCTTAAGCTTTTGGTTACTGTTGACGCAATTCTTCAGAATAGAATGGTAAGATATAGATGGTATGTATCATCGAACTTACCTTAATAATTATTGAAAAAATGCATGCATACATAAGAGATGTAAACAGAATGATAGATGATTATCAAATTTATGATTTTAATGAAAATTAAACATCCAATTAAATTCAAGCTTATTAAATTCGAATTAAAATTTTGCATAAGAAGCCATGACCTTGATATCAATTCCTATAGAGGTCTAAAATGAATATAGATGTATACTCAAAAGTATAAAATCGCACATTAAATCGGTAGAACAGTATTCATTTTGTCATAAAACGAAAAAAACATTAAAAAGAAATAACCATGGGTGATGATTAATTCGATACAAAGTCATGCTACTTAATAAGACCGTTTACGACATGATGTCGAATGATTTCAAGAATTGGGCCCCTGTACTTGTTCTCTTCGAATGAAGAATCCATATATCAAAAATTGACCGGCGAGAAATTTGTATCATCTTTTCGCACGATGTCAGTACAAAATGTCAGATTTTTATAGATAGTTCGAACTTGAAACAATCGTATAATAAACATTACTCCATAGCCAACTATTAGGGTGTGCCTTGTAATCACAATTTAGATAAAATTAAGAAAAAAGAATGGATGTCATTATTTATCTGAAATCTTTATACCTAAGCGTTTTGGAGAGTTTATAGGTATAGCTTTCAACTATAAAAAAATTAATTTTGTATAAAACGGTATACAGCATTAAAACCTTAACCTGTGCCTCAACTGAAATTTAAAAATAGCCAGAATATAATAATTTTACGAAGATCTTAATAGGTAATAACATATTTTACATTTACCTTAAGTACATAGATATAAATATATAATTAAAAGTTTCCTAACAAATATACTTTTTAAAAATACTTAAATATATTGCATTATTTTTATATCTATTACTATTTATCATTAATAAATAAAGAATGACAGGAGAAAATAATTTTAAAAATCAAGTGGTTTTTTATATTGAATCCATATGGCTCAACTCTTATCTAAACATTATACAGGAACTCTAGTGTTCATAAAAGACACTCAGAGTTACTCTCAGGTAATATTGCAGTCTCTCTCGTATAAATGAGTTTACGTATTTTGTTTCTCATCTATGAATCATAAAAAACTAAATCAGGCGTGGTTTCCATAGCAATAATAGTGTATTGTAGATCGAGGCGGTAAAGTGCATGTTTTCCAGGTCGAGAGAAGATATGGTCACTTCTTGAGGCCTGGAAAACCACTTTACCGCCATGGTTTACACATTATTTTTTTTCCTACACAACATTATAATTAATAATTGTTAAAAAATTATATGCACTTCCTAATTTGAAAATGTTTTCTTTAATCTGAGCGACCAGTTTCGGTATGAATATCTTCTTCAGGCGGCTGTCAAAATTTAGAAAATAAAATGATTAAAAATTGCAAAAGAGAAGAAATAACCATAATGTAACATTTTAGTTGCAAAGGTTGAGGAACAACTGAGTTGTTCATACCGAAACCGGTCGCTCAGATTAAATAAAACATTTTCAAATTAGGAAGTGCATATAATTTTTTTAAATTAAAATTAAATTAAAAATTTCACCTAATTATGGACTACTCCCAACATTATAATTAATTTTGTTAATATCACACAAACGTACTTTTCTTGACGTAAAAATATTAAAATTGATTTACTATTAAAATTATTACTAATCTAGATGCTTTAAAGAACAGTCTTGTACGTGCTAGCGTGGCTGAACGGTCTAAGGCGCTGGTTTAAGGCATCAGTAGCCGCTTTCCCGTTACCTACTTTGTGCACGCAAATGAGCGCAAAAGTGCAAAAAATCACGAAGTGCACGTTCCAGTAAGGCAGGTTTCCATATATTAATACAAGAACATCGTGCGTTTAAAACCCAATTGTGCTTGAAACGCAAAATTCAGAGCTAACGGGAAAACGCCTAGTCTCTTCGGAGGCATGGGTTCGAATCCCAACGCTGCCAAGTTGACTTTTTTTCTTGATAATTTTAATCCTTTTTAAAACCAAATACCAGTAGAATTTAATAAAAAACTTACGTTTGTTAATTATACGATATTTTTTATTATACCTGCGCTAAAATGTGAAAATTTGAATGACATTAAATTTAAATTCATTTTGTATGTTGCTTGTGGATCGCATTTTTAATCGTTAACGTGGAGATTGTATATTTGTATGTGTTGTTTCCTAGGTAACTTTAAAACACGGCGTGCTTTAATCGCTCTTTTTCGCATGCTTTTTAATTTTAAAAACAGAGATTTTGATGCAGGTATAATAAAAAATGTATTTAAGAACTGACGAATTCAAAATTTGGTCACGACATCAGCTGGTATTTTATGGAACTAACGTTTTATAAATGTGCTGTGACAATTAAACGGTGTTTGAAAGAAATTATGAAATTGCTGAAATTTGAAATACGAAAATAATTTGTTAAGTTAGAAACTCTCTGTTGTGCAGATTTCAAACAATGTTTGTTTTACGTAAAACGCCACCATCGGAAATTTAAGTAAGCCAGTGGTGGGATCCTGTAACTTTAGCGGTGCGCTACGCTAACTCTCTAGCGAAACTTATCGTACCGTTTTTGCGATCCTGTAATTCGCCCGCTTACTACTTCGGAGGTTTTCGTAAACTAGCGCGTACGGTCATGGCCAGCTCCATTAACATTCACTGACGTGTATGTATGGCCGTTTCAATTCGCTTAAAATTCAGTTCCGAGAAAGCATGCCATGGAGTACTCCCCTCAGCGCTCCCTATTAAAGATACCCAGAACTACTCATAGTAACGTAATGATCACGGCTTCCTAGATTAGTAAAGCCCAGTGTGCTTTACCCGGCTAGCCGCATTTCAAAAATAGTTGTTCCTGGAAAAATGACCTTGACGCACTGTACTGTATCGCCCTCTGGACAATTTTCAAGTAACTATGTGTACACGTCAATTTGAAATATTTATACGATTTGACGAATAATTCAAATAATTCATTTTAAATTTGATTTCATTATAAAAAAATGCCTTTATGGCGAAGATGTTGCGTAAGCAATTGCAATTCGGAAGACAATGTTTCTTTCCATTGCATACAGGCCCGCCGCTGACCGCTTCAGCGCCCGCGTGCAAACTTAACAATGCCGCCCCCTCCTCTATCCTGTTCACCCTGGCTAAACTTCTGTTTAGAAAAGAATTTGAGTTTGGTAGTTAGGGGAGTGTATAAAAAACAACTTTTAATCAAACAATTTACTTTTTCTACTTTGCGTTCACAATGAACTCATTGTGACACCAAAAACAGTTTCACAATGAAGCTCATTGTGACACTGTTTTTGGGGAAATTTTAGTCATTTTTAATTGAAAATATTTAATAGATTTTACAAAATAACTCAGTATTTATTTGTTACTTAACAATATACTCACAATGAAGCTGGATAAGAAAAATTAATAACTTGTTAATGTGACTTTTGATTAAAACGAAAGGTTTTCAGTGTTGCCACGCATTACAACTAAAATTCCCCATATACTAAGAAGATCCAATATTTTTCATATTTTTGTTGAATAAGTGACGCAAAGTAGAAAAAATAGTATATTATACACGTTTCACAAGAGGCATTGTAACACTCGTTCCGTTGGGGCACTCCTAGCTCGCTACGCTTCGCTAGTCGTACCCCAACCCCACTCGTGTTACAATAAGCCTTCTTGTGAAACTTGTATAATAATATACTATTATGACTACAATAAAACTTAGATGTAAATAAAAACCTGGTCAAGTAGCTTGTGATTGAGAATTTATCCATTGCATTTACATTACAGAATTACTAAATGTAGCCTACTTGACCAAGTTTTTATTTAGACACGAGTTATGTACATGCATGTATGTACCTACAAAAATAATACATAGTAGGTACATGAGGTCTGTCTGGTCATTGAGTAATATTTCTTCGGAATTTTTGGCTGTTTGTGAATTTTTATTGCCTCTAATACAAGCAGATTAATGCAAATAATGTAGCAAAATACCCTTTTTCAACTGGTGGCGCCATCGCGTGTCCAATACCCGCGTATTAAGAGTTATGACATGCGCGATATCCGGGGACGCAAGAAAACACGCAGACAGTACCCACCACCACAACCGACGCCATTGTAATAGTCAGCTCTGTTTTGGAGGAATTTGTTTAAGGATAGGAGGGAAAAAATTAATTTAAGATTTTCTGTGCGTTATTTCCAAATAAATAAGTAACACTTGAGCCATTGTGCAATTAATGTGCTACTCCACCCGCCCCAAAAGATCTCATGCTACAATAAGGGTATTAAACTTAATAATAAAAACACATTTTGCCGCCTCTTTGAAAGTGCCGCCCGTGTGCGGTGCACGCCCGCTCCCAGCGGGCCTGATTGCATATCAGCAAATATGGAAGTAAATTTAAAGTGGAAAGAGATTTTGTTAAATCATACAGGTACATCATTAATGCTGCAAAATTACTTTATGTTAAAAGTCGTTACGTTTCTTTAGATTTTGCACCTTTATCGGAGTATGCGGTAGTTTGCAGTAAACATTTCTCCCACGACAGTTTTTTAGTTACGCAGAAACGTAAATTATTAACTGCAGAAGCTGTGCCTTCTATATTTGAGGTTTATTTATTAAAATATACACACACATATCAATTACATTAAATAATAATTTTAGTTTGTCCATGAAAATCTAACTTGTTTGGAAAATTTAACGCCTGAAGTACCATATAAAATATCTGGTGCAACTCAAACATCAGTAATATATACTAATAAATGTCTCACACAAAAATTAAGACGTTTACAAATACAGTATAATAAAATGAAAGAAGAATTACAAACACAAAAGCAGAAAACACAAAATGTATATTGAAAACATTTAGAACAAATTACAGAAGATGCCAATCAAATGAATCCTCGTGCAACATTCATATTAGATCAAATTCGAAATTATAAAAAAAGCTTCCCAGATGGTCTGAGATTACAATTCGACATTGTATTGCTTGGAGATTTTGTTCACCAAAAGGATATAAATTTCCAAGTAATTCAATTCTTAAGTTACCAAGTCATACCACTCTAAAGAAATATATGGGAACTGAGAACAAAAATTTAGTCAAGGATCGCTTAACATCAGAAATTAAAACATTACGTGCCTCAGAGAGAGTATGTTCACTAATTCTTGACGACATGGCAGTACGTGAATCAGTGTTTTATTCCAAAACAGAAGATCGTATATTTGGCTTAGAGACTATTCCTCAATCTCGTGATGAAATAGGAAATAAACCTGTTATTGCTAATCAACTGCTTTGCTACGTAATTCAGGGAATGTCAACAAAATATATAATACCAGCAAGTTACCATTTTCATAGACATTTAAACAGCAAAGATTTATACAAATTAACATTAGACGTTTTAAAATTACTTGGTGGTTTTATCGTGATAAGAATGGTAGCTGATAACCACAGATCCCATGTAGCTCTTTTCAAGCATTTCGGCAATGGAATGCTTAAAAATGTTGTTTTGCATCCTTACAATCCAGGACTTGAGCTATTCTTCAGTTTTGACCATTGCCATGCAATAAAAAATGCGAGAAATTTAATGCTGGCTCATAACATGACATCATCTGATGGTATAATTTCAGCTATATACCTCTTTTATTTGGCTGAAATTCAAGAACACCTTGTGATTAAACCAGTTAGATACTTAACAAAGAAACATCTTTACCCTTCTAATTTAGAGAAAATGAAAGTTAATTTGGCTGTTAATCTGTTTTCTCCTCAAGTAACAGCAGCTTTGAACTATCTTATTCATCATGGTGATACAGAATATTCTCACTTCAAAGACTGCATTGCAACAGTAAAATATATGGAAAACATGTACAAATACTTTCAAATTCACGATGTCAACAATAAAACTCAATATATCCATCAAAGAAAACCTAACACTGCTCCATACACAGATATTCAAGATGCACGTCTTTCATGGCTGCTTAATGAATTCACCTATTTTATTGCTGACATACAGTTTACATCAAGAGAAGCAGGTATGGCTGGATTAACTAACGAAACAGCAGAAGCTTTAGTTTTCACAGCCAGAAGCACATCTCTCTGCATCCCATATTTGATTCGTGATTTAAATTTTCATTATGTGTTAACCAGGTGTTTTAGTTCTGATGCTGTCGAATCCATTTTTGTAAATATTCGACTTCGTGGTGGTTCAAATGACTTGACTGATTGTAGAGCAGCTGAATATGCACTCCGGCAAATTTTAAAAAGTGGTTTGATTGAAAATGTAAACATCAGTAACACGATGAGTAAAGTTCATTATGCCAGCACTGCAAAACTTGGAAATATTCAGGAAAATTTAGAAGATAATGAAATTATCATTACCTTAAGCGAGATAACAATTAAGAAATTGGAGATGATGAGGGAGTTTGAAGGCAGTTATTTAGGTTCTCTTTCGATTGAATCTGCAGCAATTGCATTTTTATGTGGATATTTAATCATGAAAATTGAAGTCTGTGGAATGTAATTCATGTTTGTTTACTCTGCATGATGATTCTTGCAAGAAAATCAGTCCTCTCCTTGACTTGATCTATAACCAGGACAGAGGAAAACTGAATTATCCCTCTGAAAAGTTTGTTGGGTTAATTCATTATGTAATACATAATATGTAATGCGTTTTCGATTGAGCTGCACTGATTGCACTCAGTGCGCACTGAGTTTAGATTTCGTGTTCGATTGGTGATTTCAGTTCAAACTTTCTTCGTGTTTTATGTTCGATTGAAATGTTAGTGCGCACCAGTTTTGCACTCAGTGCAAGAATTCTGGAACTGACTTCGAAGGTAGTGCAAGCGTTTCAGTGCAACTTTTCTGTCATTTCAGGAGAAGTATATTACAGATGATTTATTGACAGATAACAAAAACAATTTATTGTATCAAGAAATTGTTAATAATTAAGTTATTTGCTAAACACAGTTTCTCTAGTGCATAAAATCTTCGTCCGGTGTGAATTCCTTAAGAAGCGAATATGAATAATTATTGTATTTAGATTTTTAATTTATTATACCTAACAAATAAATATTGTCAAGAAATTTCAAAAACAAAATATTTTATTTCAATATTTAGAAAACAGATTTTACTGAAGATTCGTATTGCAAAGCACAAAATTTAGGACTGCCAAGTGATCTCACTAGTACACCGATAATTAAATATTATCCTCGTACATATTAGGCAATGGGAATGATTCGCCAGTCAGGCGTGAGTGTTTTTGTAAACTGACAAGAAAATGACCTTTTAATAATCTGAATTATTCGGTTATCGATTATTCAAGTAATAAATAACCAGTTATTTAGCACTTGAATCATAATCGGTTATTTATCACTTGAATCATAACCGATAACCGAATAATTTAGGTTATTGCAATAACCGGATAATAGGTTATTTTTCACTCAAGTGATCCCAACACTACTTCCTTGTCTATGGAAGGGAGTCGAAGTGAAGTTGACGTTTATGGCGTGTGTGTAGAAAAACCCCGAAACTGTATTTGTTACAAAATGTTCTAATCTAATTGTTTATTAATGTAAATCCTGACAAAATAAAGGAGTTAACAGTTCAGAAGCGGAATAAAGAACGGTAAAACAGTAGCGAGAAAGCAGAATTTTTCTCATGAATTCTAACATTTCTTGTTTAATTGAAAATGGAAAGGTTACCTTAAAGAAAATTGAAAGTCTTCTACAAGATATAACGCTAAATTACTCCAATTATGAGAAGTTTGTAAATAATGTAGAAGAGGAAAACGAGTTTGTGACTAAAAATGTTGTAGAAGATAATGAAAAGTTGACTGAAGAGGAATTAAACATTGGAGAAACAGTGAACGAAGAAAAGAAACGACAACTATAATGACACTTGTAAATGAATACAGAGTTTGATTTGCAAAAAATTTGAATGAACTTGGATGCACTACACTAATGGAGGTAGACATACAGGATACCAATATGTATATACCAGTATGAAGTAAGCCCTACAGAGTATCCAGAGAAGACAGACAATACATCAAAGACACAATAGAGGAATGGAAAAAGAAAAGAATAGTGAGAGACACAACGTCAAGTTATGCAAATCCAGTTGTGATAGTTCCCAAGGCAAATGATGAAAAACGTTTGGTAGTAGATTTCCGAAACCTAAACAAGCAAACAGTTAAAATGAATTAGCCGATACCACTCATTGAAGAGCAATTTGAAGTATTAGCTGGTTGTAAATATTATAGTACGCTAGATTTAACAAATGGATATCTAAAAGTGCCGTTGAAGGAAGAAGCTAAAGCAAAAACTGCCTTTATTAGCCAATGCTCCGTACGAATTTTGCAAACTAATGAATTTAGTACTTGGAAACTTAAAGGATAAATATGTAGTGAATTACCTCGATGACATCTTAGTGCCCGCAAAGGATTGAAATGACATGTCGCAGAGATTGAAAATGGTTTTTGAGAAATTGAAAGCAGCGAATTTAACCTTGAAGCTTGCGAAATGTTATTTTGGGACAAACAAAATTGATTATCTGGGTTATGAGTTACATTCTGATTCAATAAAGCCAGGTAAGAAGAAAGTGAGAGCCGTATCAGAATTTCCACCGCCTACCGATGAACACGGAATAAGAAGATTTTTGGGTTTACTGGGCTATTTCCGAAGATTTATATCTAAGTATGCAGAGAAAGCGAGACCATTAAGCGATTTGACGAGAAAGAATATGAAGTTTGAATGAAAAGAACAACAACAAACGGCCTTTGTGCAGTTAAAATCTGATTTAGAGCAAGAACAAGCAAAAAGTTGTTTGATCCAGAAGCATACACTGAGTTACATACCGATGCTTCATCAGTTGGAATAGCAGCAATGCTTCTACAGTCTAATACTGACAAAAAAATGCAACTAGTGCACTGTGTGTCGAAGAAGACAACAGATTCAGAGGTAAAGTATCACTCGAGCAGATTAGAGTTACTAGCAATTATTTGGAATGTTGAAAGATTGAGATCCTATCTAATTGGAATACATTTCACAATGGTTACGGATTGTCAAGCTTTAGTTTACCTACATCAAAAGAAGTCGTTGAAACCACAAATAGCACGATAGTATAGTCTGCTTATGGAATACAATTTTGAGATCAAACATCGACCTGAAACAAAAATGTTGCACGTAGATGCAATGAGTCGAGCGCCAATTGAGGAAGCTAACGACACTATAGCTGAAATATGTGAAAACAGATTGGAAATATTCCTAACTTTAGAAATAGAAGACTAAGTAACATTTATGCAAAGATCAGACCAAAAATTGTCAGAGATGATAGAATTACTACGAAAAGAAAATCTAACAGAATTAGAGAAGAGTAAAACAAATGGTTACGAGCTCACAGATGGCAGATTGATGCGGACAGTAATAGTAAATGGAGAAGAAAGAAAACTATTTGTGATACCTGACTCAATGAGAAAAAGCACCGCGGTGAAATACCATGATATGAAAGGACATTTCTCGGTTGATAAAATGGTTCCAAGAATCTTAGAACACTTTTGGTTTAAAGGAATGAGACGATATCTAAGAAGACATGTAGCTTCTTGTTTTGAATGTCTTATGACAAAAGTTCGAAGTGGTAAGCAAGCAGGTTATCTGAATCCACCAGAAAGACCATTTGGAAAAGTACACGCAGATCACTTAGGACCTTTTATAAAGAGTGACCAAGGCAATTGTTATTTAATGGTAATGATAGACGCATTAACCAAATTTGTAAGATTGTATCCCGTCCAAGATGTACGAGCGAAAACGAGTGTCCATATTTTAGAAAATTGCGTGCTAGATTATGGCAGTCCAACAGTATTGATAACGGACAGAGGCACAGCTTTCACGTCAGAAGTTTTTGAGTCCTACTACTGCAGAAAAATGGGAATCCGTCATATCTTAAATTCAACAAAAAGAGCACAGGCAAATGGGCAATGTGAAAGAGTAAACCGAACTGTATTACCCGTGATAATTGCCGCTATGGGAAGAGAATCAACTTGGGATGAAAACATGAAGAAGGTAGAATTTGATTTAATTACAACTGAAAACAAAACCACAGGAAAGACAGCTTATGAAGCCTTATTTGGATATAATCCGCTAAACGAAACCGGCAAATTAGTGAGAATAGTAAAAGGACTGGAAAAATACAGAAAACCACGAGAAGTTCAAGACGAAATCAGAAAGCGAGTGATAAAAGAACAAAAGAAATATAAGGAAAGGTAAGACCATAAGAGATATCGAGGAGTAGTCTACGACGTAGGTGATATAGTGGTAATGAGAAGGGCTCCACAACAAACAGGAAAACCGACAAAAACGCAGTTGAAATATAAAGGACCTCTACTTGTTACTGAAGTTCTATCGCATGACATATATCGAGTAGAAACGCTGAACTTAGAGGAAGGAGGAAGAGCCTACAGACGGCTTATGTGTCCCAATTAAAAATTTATAAGAACCCTGAAGAAGAAGATGAACGAGAATATTGCACTGATTTCGAAGTGGAAGAAGATGAATTTGTTGCCGAAGATGAAGATTTAGTTGAGCCAGATGAAAAAAGATATGTCGACCTACCAATTCGGGAAGATACAGAAGTGAAGAAGGGTAGAGAGAAACGAATACCACTGCGATTCGCGGACTACGAGATTTACAAACATTAACTTAATCGTGCGAGGACGCCCAATCAATCAGGATGACCGAGTGTTAGCAGCGCGAATATTAAAAACTGAAAAAAATAAGTTGGCAGACCTGAAATGTGCGGGAAGGGAGTCGAAATGAAGTTGGCGTTTATGGCGTGTGTGTAGAAAAACTAGTGTTGTAAATTGACCGGTAAATTATATAATTTACTTAATTTACCGGATTTTTAACCTGTTAATTAAACGGTAAATAAAGTAAATAACAAACTGAAATAAAACTGGCTTTATTGTATTGCTTTTGACTTATCCTTTTTGGAAAAGACCAAACTCAAACTACCTCACAATCTTGATTTTATGAGGAAATAGAATTGTTGTTAACCTTAATCATCAAAAACTAATACTAAAAGCATATTTTAGCGACGAACCAGATTAGAGAGGTTACGAAAATGAGCACTTTTCCGACAAACACATGACGTCATTGTCGTATATTATGAACGTCGTTCGTGGAACTATTGGATGATGGTCGAGAAGAGTGTGCATAATTGTTCATGAGCATTCTGGTGAGAATCTGGTCTGATATGCATTTATCGAAGCACTCTTAAATAAAATAACATATTTCTTGATGTTAGTGAAGTTGTTTCATTAACATTTTGTAACAGTCTCTCTATTATAATACCATTATCATCGAATATTGAAGAATATCGCTTCATTTGCTAATGTAATAAACATTTTAGAGTTCATTATTATTTATTTATTAACAAAACTTAGGTACAACAGCAAGAATGAACAGTTGACAGTTATTAACCGATGGAATACTCCACTTTCGCGAATACCATTTTTGATGACATCATAACATAAACCGTGTTACAAATGTAGGAATAATTGTTCATCGCTAAAATATGCTTCATTATTAATAAAGTTTGGAAATATTTCCAAACTATTGGCGGCAAATTCAAAATAAATAACCACACAGTAAATAACTTAATTTACCGGGTGTTATTAACCGGATAATTAACCAGTTAATAACCGGTTTATAATCCAATTTACAACACTAAGAAAAACCCTGAAACTGTGTTGTTCTAATCTAATTGTTTATTAATGTAAATCCTGACAAAATAAAGGAGTTAACAAAATATTAATAAGGAAGTATATCTCTCCAAATAAATGTATACAATATTTTTTTGAAATAATTATAACCAGAAAAATTAACAGATATTTTACATAAGACATAAGCCGTAACAGTAATTCGACCTATGTAAAGAAGTGCGCTGTAACACAACAGCTCCGTAACGAGAACAAAGGAAATTTCTTTCTTACGGCTTATGTCTGATGTCTTATGTTTTATGCAAATCCATTGTGTTCTAGGCTTTAGTGCACGTATAAAGAGTATAAAGCTATGCGTTCAATGTCCGCATCGTACGCAACGCACGAATCGGATTTTATCCTGCCCATGCGTTCACATCGTAAGAGGCGATCCGTCCGATGCAAGCAGTGAACGCAAATACATTTAAAACACAGATCATAACTATAAAAGATGAGTCAGTCAACGTTAAACAGCGAAGGCATAATAAAAGGCGCTATAATATTGGTGCTCGGACACAAAACTAAAACAAAAGGCGCGGATTATGAAATCCTTTCCCTGTGATTCTATTTTGACGTGTGTTAGATAGCAAGGGCTTCAGGTTTGCACCGCGTCACAAAGGTTTGTTCTGCCTTGTTCGTGACGCGGAGCAAACCGGCAGCCCCTTACTACCATGAACTATAGTCGCGGAAGCCTTCAAATTAAATTCTATTGTTTTTATTTTGCGTTATTTGTTGCTTGTACGTCCGACGAAAATTATATCATACGTTTTAGAAAATGCTTATGAAATACAACAAGATGTAAATTCGAGGGAGAGAAATCATAAACACAACACGAAAAGTAATAATGTATTCAAGAGAAAAACACAAAATAAAGTTGTAACATTCATTATATTGTTATTATTGAAAATGACAGTTGTGAACAAGCAATATCATTTAATCTGGAATTTGTAATCTTCCTCTTGCGTTAGGAAATGAATAATATTTATCTATTGCTATAAAAATACCTACAGTAGGTCCAGATTTTAATGACAAATAATAATGGCAGATGCTCGAGCATTTTTAATAATTCTTTAATGTTTAAGCATTTTTACGGTCACTTTTGAGACACTTATGGACAACGTTGGGGGACGCCGCCTCCCACCTTTTGCATCAACAAAATGCATACTTCTTTGTCGGCTCACAGCATACATTTTCTTTTTCATTAGAGAAAGCTGATTATAAAGAGTCCGTTTACGTGGTGTTAATTGTTTTTGAACAGTCAAAGGAACACATTCTGCAAATAAACATCGATTCATTATTATTTTTACTTCATTACTTCATACTTGTATTTTGTTTTTATGATTCTTATGCAATGCAACTTCCTAAGCTTACCTGTTAGAGGTGGTGAAGGTGTAACCGTTGATGTGCTGGGTTGCTGTATGTCATGGACCCCAGCAGAAATTGACATTAGATGGCTGATAATCTTGAGATGTCTTGTAACTCCAAGCTCGTTTAAACGAATTTGTGATACAATTTAACAATATGATTGAAATGTGTTCTTGTCCAGTGAAAATATTGTTTAGAAAACGTTTCTCTTTTTACTGGACAATGAATTAATATGGAGCTTTTGACATTTCGGCAATAAGGATAAGCTTTGCATTAATTCAGTGTTCGATAGAAAGAGCAAAATTTAACAATATAATTTAGTAGTATGGAGTCCCTTACCGCAGACGTTAACCGTTGGAACTGCACCATAATTCAGGTTCCGTTTATTGGCACTAAAATTTTCCTCCATAAAATGCTGTTTACACACTCTTTTGTAATCATAAATTTCTGTGAACGACATGCCTTCCAACTGTGGAGTGTTTATATTATCTAACCACACTTGGAAACGTGCCTTCCCGGAGACAGGATGTGGAAATCGATATCGAGGTGATATTTTATCTGTACACCCTGGTACGCAACATTTCTTGTAACCCATAACGAGGAGCTTAGATTACTGAAATTATAATTAGTATAGTATTCATACTTCTACTTTAAATAAAAATTTTAGCACTCACCTCAGCTCTTTCTACAAATTTTCACGGTAATTGTCTCTTAATAACACCTTTAAACAAAAATCCACTACTATACACAAACTAAATCTACAATATCTACAATAATATACAAACTAAATAATAATATCTACACCACTAAAGATTTACTAATAATATTCATAAGTAAATTTAGTAAAATCACAAGGAATTATCTATGCAAGGAACACTGCCGAACACGTGCAACCACCACATGCAACACTGCAAACAAAGAATGCAAAGAATGAATCATCCGGTCGTTGCGCGCTCCACATCCTTTCCTCGATCATCGCGTCTTACCAGCCGATCAGTTTAAATTCAAAAACGATTCAAATTAATTTTTCGCGGGTTGCTAATAGCGCTTTGGTGCTCGGACGCTAAACTAAAATGAGGATTTTTATTACTCCATTTAAGATACCACCCCGTGATTTAAAATAACGAAAAGAATGAGTTTTTATGATCCGTTCGCTGCGTCCGATGCGGATAAGTGAACGGCTAGCTTTATAGCGTTTTCGATTCACGTGCACCGGTTGCACTCATGCCCGATTTCACCAACGCGGATTCAATCCAAGTGTTTGTTAACTCTGAACCACGAATTAATTCGAGATTCAACCTTTGTGCTGTTTCACAAAATAAACCGTATGCTACGACACGATGGATTAACGAATCCTCACTATACAATTTAGTTAAACTCCGTAAAATATCATAAACTCCCTAAAAATTTAGTAACTGTATGCGTGGTTGGTACATAGGTACATACTTCGCGTGTGGTTGTAGTGGTTATTTGATTTTTGTAAAACCAAATAATATGTTTCGTTTGAATGTCTTTTAGTTCACTTTAAGAAAAGGCTTATTTATTCAATTAAAACTCATCGTCCGAGGAAGAATCTGAAGACATTGTGTAGGTACTTAGAGGAGAAACTGGAAATACTAATTTACGATTCGTCTACTTAACAACGCTTTATTAACGATAAACTGTTCATAAACAGCACTTACAATTTGCAAATAAACTCTGTAAATACAAGTAAATATGCGTGATTCAATTTTATCATATGACATACATACACAAAACAAATGCCGATTGAGAAAAGACTTTTGCAATAAAGTGTCTTTTTAAAATTAAAAATTTACTTGTTTCAGAATTTTGCAAAAAAACATACCTAATGCCCGCGTTCAAGCTTAAATATGTGGAAAAATTTCAATTCAATCAAATCACTGTACAATTTCTTTTATTAAAATTTCTACTACGTTACAAGGCAGAATTATTTGAAATTTAATTTTTTTTCATGTACCTATTTGTAGTTTTCATTGAAAGATTTGATTCTTAACTTTTTTAAATTAAAAACAGCCTTCTTGCAACACTAATAAAATTTACCGCAAAAACTTATACATACTTTTATGAAAAACAAAACGAGTGTTATTCAAATAATCCGTCAAAATCGGAGAGTTGAATCTGATCCGAGTGTTGACATCAGCTTCTGTGTAATTGATATTGGTGAAACGCATACTTGGTGTTAACACTGGATTTAATCCGAGTGCTGGTGTCAATCCGCATTGGTGAAATCGGGCATCGTGTATTTGCATCTTCTTTTAACCCCATGTAATAACACGAGATGAAGATACTCTGAGTGTGCACTAAAGTGGTCAATCGAAAACGCTATTAGAGTTTAGTATCTTTGACACCGTGCCTCTTGGTAACCTTGCGCCATTTTGTAAAGCTGTTGTTTATGTTTGTCTTGACGTGAGGTTATGTAATTCACAAATTACTACAAACATGAATAAAGAAAAAAGAACATTTGCTTCGCGTTATTGTGCTGTGCCGACATGCAAAAATAATTCAAATAAAAATGAAGGTTACAGCTTCTTTGCATTTCCAAGAGATAGGGATCGGTAAGTTTTAAGTGCTGCAGGTGCACACAAAGAAATTAATACAATGATTTTTGTATGTACAGGGCCTTGGATTGGATACAGAAATGTAAAAGGGAGGACCTTTTAAATAGAGATCCAGCAAAAATTTCTAAATCAACTTATGTGTGCGGAAAACATTTCGAAAAGTGTATGTTTTTAAATGATCTGCAAAATAGGATTCATTTACATGCTGTACCAACAATATTTGAAGAAATGTCGTCATGTGAGGCAGAAGGTAAGTACGTACTAGGTTTCAGCAAATGTTTAACCATTGCTAATATAGATCTAATACATTTTTATGAAATCATTGTGACAATAGCAATTGATTTAATATTTTGCGGTATGTTTACTTTCATTTACAATAGTTTATAGTTGTAACTTCTCATAGTACTGGTGATCGAAGATCTGCAAGAGAAAGCGAACATTTATTACTAGAAAATGTACAAGAATTAAAAGGTACATCTGCTTTTATATTTTTTTTTCTACTCCCATCTTTAAAACACAAGTTATCGTATTATTGTTCCCACGTTGCTAAGCGAACTTTTAAATACACATTCACAAGCTGTGACTTTGTGCGTTTTAGTCACGGCGTCACGGCACAATTTCCGAATTTTAGTATTTTTGTGTTGGTCGTAGAAAATAGTATATTATTATACAAGTTTCACAAGAAGGCTTATTGTAACACGCTCATTGTGCCCCAACGGAACGAGTGTTACAATGCCTCTTGTGAAACGTGTATAATATACTATTTTTTCTACTTTGCGTCACTTATTGAGCAAAAATATGAAAAATATTGGATCTTCTTAGTATATGGGGAATTTTAGTTGTAATGCGTGGCAACACTGAAAACCTTCCGTTTTAATCAAAAGTCACATTAACAAGTTATTAATTTTTCTTATTCAGCTTCATTGTGAGTATATTGTTAAGTAACAAATAAATACTGAGCTATTTTGTAAAATCTATTAAATATTTTCAATTAAAAATGACTAAAATTTCCCCAAAAACAGTGTCACAATGAGCTTCATTGTGAAACTGTTTTTGGTGTCACAATGAATCCATTGTCAACGCAAAGTAGAAAAAGTATAGTATGCAATTCGATTTAGAAACTTCTCTAGACACTCGTTTATTAAACACTCGCTCCGCTGCGCTTCGCTCGTGCCTAATTAAAACTCGTGACTAAAATGCCGTTTATAAAACGTGTTGCATAATATACTATTTTCTACTCCCTTCTTTAAAACACAAGTTATCGTATTATTGTTTCCACGTTGCTAAGCGATCTTTTAAATACACATTGACAAGCTGTGACTTTGTGCGTTTTAGTCACGGCGTCACGGCACAATTTCCGAATTTTAGTATTTTTGTGTTGGTCGTAGAAAAAGTATAGTATGCAATTCGATTTATAAACTTCTCTAGACACTCGTTTATTAAACACTCGCTCCGCTGCGCTTCGCTCGTGCCTAATTGAACTCGTGACTAAAATGCCGTTTATAAAACTTGTTGCATAATATACTAATAATGTACTGTAGGTATAATGTATTATTTTTATAGAATATGAACCGCCAGGAAAAAGTCAGAATTTTGTCTAATATTAGATTAGATCTCCTCAGAAAGCATCAACATCAACAAAACCATCAGAACTTATTTCCCCTCAACAGTCATTTGGGTGCTACTGTAGTGTGCGGTCTACCTGCGAATCTGAGATCTACCTATTGTAAAGTGCGTTCTACTCTCAAAATATATTTGAAAAACGTGCTAATCTCTAATTTGACCCTATTTGTTTGTGTCGAAGTAATTAAAGGATTTCGCTGCCTTGGAGTTATACGGTTCTATGTTGTGCATGATTGATATATAACATAGAACCTTATAACTCTAATGCCTGATTGCACCGCATTTTTAATCATTGATTAAATTTAAGACGTGTTTAGAATGTGACAATCGTGAATACATGACAGCTTAATGTCAATCGCCATCTAATTGACACTTAAACTTCAACTTAAGTGTCAGTTGGAATGCGTCTGACATTATGCTGGATCTACGTTAAATATCACATTCCAAACACGACTTAAATTTAATCAATGATTAAAAATGCGGTGCAATTGGGCCTACTTTACTTGTTTTGGTATAAATGTTTTTCTATGAAAATTAGGGATATTAATTAATATTAGGGTAATTGTTACAACTTAATTAAGGGATTAATTTGTTTTTATTTGCAAGTTTCCGGCAGAACAATTAGAAACATGCAGGTACACCGCATAGTATGTTGACGGATTTTTTAATTTTTTTTTATCAAGTCTTGCTATGAAATTTGGGCGACATGTCTTAGTTTGACTGTAAAATAACCTAAAACAGTGCAATGATTTATTTTTCAGTTAATCTAAATTTCATAGCAAGGGTTGATAAAAAAAATTAAAAAATCAGGTTAGAAAGAATCAATTAGAAACATCCAGGTAGACCGCATACTACATTAGAAACATACATGTCGACTGCACACTACAGTAGAAACATGCAGGTAGACCGCACACTACAGTAGCACCGTCATTTGAAGGTAAGTTAATTATTAATTACACAGGCCAACCAATAAATATTTTTTAAAAGCTTTTTTCAAAGTTCAACCTGTTTCTTATGTATTTTGGTGTACTGAATCCAAATTTTCAATCAGTTTTTTTCTACCACGTATCAATTTTTCGCAATCTTTATCTTTTGTTGGGTATGATAGTATGATAGTAATATGATAGTTAAGATTTAAAGGTACGTAATTTATTATCAGAGTATAATTTAAAAATTTAACATTTTATTATTACAATGGCAGTATAAATTTGAATATGAACAGTGTTTTACTTATTAATCTAAAGTGCACTGTGAGCATTTATAAAGTAAACATTCGAGGAAACTTTACGTCCTGTGGTATTTTAAAGTTCATTTTCGGATTCAGCACGTCAAAAAACATAAAGGGGAGCCAACTTTATAAAAAAAGTTTTTTCATGGTTGGCCTGTGTTATTATTAATGTTTTGTAATTCTGCACGTGAAAATAATATCGACAAGGTAGTATCACAGAAGAAAACTATGAAATTGTAGTAACTATTATGGCTTGACAGAAAAAAAAAGATTTCATTGATTTGATCTGAAAATTTAGATTGCTGATATTTATTACATTAAAATATAATGAAAATATAAAAATATAGTTTAAAAAATGTATAACAGCTGTACTATAAATATTTAAAGAAGCTTAAATTTAATTTCTTCTTAGTGCCTTTTTAAGTTTCATGATATGCAATTTTCAAATCAATAAGGTGAAGTGAAAGTCTGACTGTGTGGCAAGTTTAAATGTTTCTAATAAAATGTTTATGTTGCAGTGAATAAACCCAGTACGAGTACCGTTGCTCTGCAAACACAGCAAACTTTGAGTGCAACATCACCTAGAAAAGAAAAGTTAAGAGAAGATCTGAAGGGGACAAGAAGAAAAAGTTTAACACTGACATGAACGCTAGAGTCAATGACCGATTCATTAGATCAATTTTTGGAAGCATGACGTAATCAATATTTAACACCAGAATTAGCTACTATAGTTCATTCAATTTAATGCAAAAAATAAAGATGCCATTAGAGCCAGATACACAGAATACAAGCAATTTGCTTTAAATGTGTATTTTCTGGGGCCAAAGGTATATCGATATCTTAGTAAAATATTTCTACTACCAAGTATCAGAACTTTAAAAAGGTTTACACAAAACTGGACCATTTCAGAAGGAATATGCAGTTTCATTTATTCAGCAGTCGAATTAAAAATTTCTCAATTGAAAGACGAATTACGAGCATGTATAGATGTATTGTATAGATGAAATGTCGCCGAAAGCAAATTTATTTAAAAATGTTAGCCAAAACAAAATTATTGGTTTTCATAAAACAAATGGTGACACAAAATATGAACCTGCAAAGTTTGTTCTGGTACTTTTTGCAAAAGGCATTTTCGTGAATTGGAAGCAACCATTGGGATAATGAACTTTGAAATTTTACCGCTGAACACCTTTACAAAATGGCGCTGGTCATTGGAGCTGAATCGGCCTCTGTTACTTCTGTGGTAACTCCGAGCAATACAAACGAACAGACCTTATACACCGTGTCCACGGATCGGGTTCACTATAGGAAAAACTTTTTTATTTTTCACTTTTTGAAAAAAATGATTTATAAAAGTTTTTGCTTGTCCCAAAGATTCAAAAAACGTTATAAAAAATATTAAATTTCCATTAATAACAGTAAAATAAAATAAAATCCTGTTTACACTTTCACAAAATATGGCAATGTTCAAAAATTTCGTTAGTATAATCATATAATCAAGTAAACTGGTGAAGTCAAGTAATATCAATTACTGTCATTATTCATTTAATTAAAACAACATTAAAACTTTAACTAAGGGCCGTTTTCATAATAGAACTTTGAATTTAAAGTGACTTTAACCTATAAAAACACATTAGTTTTCCTATGCTTAAAGTGACTTTAAATTAAAGTCTCCTTTAGCACTATTGTGAAAACGGCCCTTAATACGTAGAAATGGTAATCGTAGAGCAGCGTATTTATTTAATTAAATGTTATTGCACAGCATAAATACATACAACAGGTTCACTCTCCTTGGCGGAAAAATTTCCCGCACATACTGAGCCGCCATATTCCGGATGGAAAATCTGTCATGTGATTTGTTAGAGCGCATTCGACTGGCCGCACGGAATGTTTCTTTTTCTCACTCATATATGCACTGACACGCAGTCGTTCTTCCTCACACTTCTGCTCATTGCGTGCATCGAGCATTATGTCGAATGCGCCCTTCAATTGCACCAATACGATCAGTGGTGTCTCGTGTAATTAGCAGCATAATAGGTGCTTTCGATTATGCAATTTGATGAAACGGGATCAGTACTTAATAAAAAGAAGCCGAGAAAAACTTAATTTTTTAAATTTTAAGAACCTGCAAGAATTTTAATAAAAGAATTAATTTGTGAATTAAAACGTGATATGATAAGGTATCAAATTCATAATACTCCTCGCTCCTAGCTGACGTGATTTTTGAAGGCTGTTTTAGATTATATATGTCTAGAAACTTGAACAAGTTTGAATATAAATACTAGAATCTAGTATCTAAATTCAAGGTTGTTTTATATATTAGTTCATAAACCGATCGCTGGCGTCGTAGTGTGGAAAGTACAGAGTGTACTAGAGTGCCTTAAAAGGGCTGTATTCGACATGACGCACGGGGCACGCTCTGAGCAGAAGTGTGAGGGAGAGCGAATGCGTTTCAGCACACGTAAGAGTGAGAAAAAGTAATACTCCGAGCGTCATGTCGAATGCACCCAAGAAGAGTGTGGCCAACCAGACGCCATATTTGTGCTAACTTAGGAGGCAAATTTGAAATTAGGTTGTGGTCCGTTGGTTTATCCTAATTTGCCATTTTCTTCCTTCGATTATTAGCACGACTGCATTTCAAGAAAGAAAATCATAAGGGCTTTACTTTTAAGTATATTTAATTATAGAAGAGAATTACATAATAACTAAGAAAAGAAAATAAACAGATATTATAAAATAAAATTTACATTTATGCTAACATGTCGTGTGATGTAGATCTAAAACAATAACACATATAATAAATAAATAATAAATTTACAGCAAACATCATTTATATACAAATATAATAGCATTTACATTTTATTACAATTGTGATGCCATCATTAACTTGCTTGCGTGGGTTTTTTTCTTAATATTCTCTTGCCATCAACTCTGGGCTTTTCCCACGTTTCAGGTGCAAAATGTACCTAAAAAATACACACTTTAGTTAGTTTGATATTTTTAATATGTTACTGTGCTTATCGTAAAGATTCAGTTATTACTTATTCCGCAGTGCAAAGGAGATAATTAAATTTTTGACGTTGCTACATTTACGCAAGTAAATCGGCACTTAGAACATCCTTGTTTTAAAAGTACTTTAAGCTAAATACTGTTTGTTTACGTTTACATCCAGGATTACTTTATTAATCTATTAATTAATTAATAATGTTCTTTATTTGCTGCACATGTATCATCACTTTTCTTTCATTACTTTTATTACATTGGCAAAAATCTTACCTCACACAGCCGTGAATAATTTGTGGGCTCCCAGTCCCTTCGATTAACTTGGTCAGTCCATTGTTTCTTCCTTACAGGATTTCGAGGAAACGCTTTCATCAAAAATCCCTGCGATGTGTAATTGGAACAACCAATTGCAGCACACCCAACCATAGTACTGCAAAGAATTGTTTTGTAAATACCATAAGTGCATATTTCGATACCTTACTTCTAAAACCTCATCAGCGCTATTTTGCAGGATCAGAAAAAACTTTAATTCATTAATAAATGTATGTATTGTCCCAAAAAAAGAAACATGAGGTTATAAGAGTACGGCATCAAATAGTAATTCCTTTTTTAGTATTAGGTACACAACACTGCGTGTGTAGGATTTTTAAAAAATGTTTAAGGTCAATATTAAAAGAAATTCTTACCTGACTGCTCCTGCTAGAACAGGCAAAGGTAAAAGCAGAAGAAGGGCTGTTAAAGCCTCAATAAATAAGGGCTGTTAAAGCCTCAATAAATAACAAAAATTCTTGTCCACGAATCCTACAACTAATTTCTTACTCACTAATAATAAAGTCAATAATAGTAAATTCAACAACAATATGTACTATTAACGAAAATAATTAACTGATTAATCAACAGCACAGTTAAACAATCACAACCGTCACAAGTAGGTTAGGTGAATAACATTTCTCTGGCCGTGCGAAACACACATTTAGCACAAATATGGCTACCGACCTTGGTATATAAAGTCGAAAATCGCTCGCGACAAATAGAAATCGACTTCACGTTGGCCACACTCTTCTTTTAAGGCACTCTAGAAAGTACAAACGTGGAACAAAACTGCCAACATACAAAATTAAAGAGAAGTTAAATGCTGAAAAATGAATTTTTATAAAAGAAAGCAAACCAGATTTCAGAAAATTTCAAAAATTCTGCATATTTATTTGCAAAAACAAAATAAGAAACCTAGAATTTGGAGTCAGGACTGGTTATTGCGGAGGTACTTCGAGGTTATATTTTCAATCACTTTTGGGGTGTTGGTAATACTACGACGTGTACTTTATGCGCAAGTCTAGTTTGTAAACTTTGACGAAAAATAGGTTGAGAACTACTTTGGAAATGTTTCTAGACGTTTCTAGTATGAAAACTTGGATGACTTTTTTCTGATTTACATTATTCAAGTTAGTTCTAGTATTGAACTTGTCAAAGTTTCTAGACGAAACAAGTACCTATAATCTAAAACAGCCTTAACAGCATTTTGTTCTTTGATAGATAAATTTCCTAACTTTTTCAGTTATTAATGGGAATTTATTATTTTTTGTAATATTTCTAGGGTTTTCAGGTCAAGCAAAAACTTTTATACGGAATGTTTTTTTTTTCGAAAAGTGAAAAGTAAAAAAGTTTTTCCTATAGTGAACCCGATCCGTGGACACGGTGTATATTGTTAGTCTGTGGGAGACATTGCCTTTTTATTATATGTCGGTAGCGAACGTGTTAATAGATTAGAATTCAAAACCGTAACCAAAAATATAGCATCCTATTTAAAATAAGCGAGTTGATAGCGACTTCCGGTATAACCGGAAGTGACTGGAAGACAATTTTGTTTTATTTGAAAAGTGCCCTTTGAAATATCTGTCCTGTAAATTTCAAATTTCTATCTAAACCTCTTCCTTGAAAATTTAATGAACGGGTTGCGTGAATAACCTTGTATTCTGATGATACTTATGCGCATACCTAGTGCATGAGACCTCTCACATATTCCTAACAGATCTAAATTAGTCATGTGTTTTCAAAATTCCTAAGGGATATTAAAATAAACACTAATTTTTAATATTTATTTTATGTTATTAGAACAGTTTACATATACATTTTACTTTAAATAAAAGATTAATAACGATCACTGCAAGTCTTCATACATCTTACTTATTAATATGAAATAAACAAATTACTAAATTTTAAGATATTTTGTAGAAGTTTCTATTACATTTTTTTAATGAACATTCATATGTAAACATAGTTTTTATTTAAAAAATGCTACCACAAGTTCAATATTTTCTAAAAACGTTTATTAAAAATGTAATTAATAAAAATGTCATGTTCTATTAATAAATGTACAAATTTGAAAAATATGTATTAATGAATATAATTTTTTTTACATTTTATTATAAATCTGTAATATAATCAGTTGATTAATTTTTTAAATTCGTGACATATCATATTTGAAAATTAAGCATGAATCTTTGTTTACAAAAGGACTCAACAAATTATTGGGAATAGACAGAGCACGCTCAAATGGGTCTTTTCCCTCGGTCAATGCATAACACAAATCATTTATAATGAATTTTCGACCACGATCATTCACATCAACAAATTCTATTTCAAATTTAAACTTAGGTTTGTCCTTTCCATCTAGCCCGATATGCTGAAAAGACCACTGCACGGGACCAGTGGCTGACTTGCCGTGTTTGCAACAAATTTTAAACAACTCATCTTCAAAGGTGATGATGTGAAAATCGGCGTACACAGTTGAAGTTAAATTCCGGAATAAACTCTCATTTAATTTGATCCAGGTATTCTCACGATGGCAACTGAGTGAGTGCAATTTTAGATCTGTAATGGAACCTTTCCAGTTGCATTTTTCAGAGATTTCCAGCGGGCACTTGATATAACTCAAACGACAATTGTTTTCATGTATATGTGTTTCTTGTGATGGGCCCACAAATTTGCAGCCTCGGTTTTCATTTCTGCAAGGATAATTTACAATCGCTGTCAATTTCTCTAATGTGTAATTTCTTGCACCAGAATATGAAGAATAACAGGAGGGACAACTGTAAATCTTTTCTTTGCAGTTGCTACAAATGCTGTGACCTGTTGAACATATAAAAATTGGAGGAATCATGTACTCTTGACATATGGGGCATTCCAATTCCATGAGTAGGCTTTTGTCAATGAGCATAGCTTTATCTTTTACAGATTCCACCCCTTGTTCCTGTTCTGGCTTATTTACACTTGCTTGTTTACTCACCTCCTTCTGCAATATATTTACATTACAGTTTATGTTTCTGGTATTCATAATTGATACTAAAGAAGTGACATCGATCTCATTCATGTCTTTCCTATCGATATCAAATTTGAGTGCGGGCTTGGTTGTTTTACTGCAAATTTTAAGAAAACTTTCTTCCGGTGTGTTAGCCCTAATCTCTATTTCATAAACAAATTTGTCTGCATCTGCAGACTTTCCTATATATTTCACACAGATACAAAATTTCTTATTAACTTCGGATATAATCTGTATCAAAAAAGTCTCATTTAAAACAAACAGTAACTTGTTCATTTCAACATTTTCTTCGAGAGGAAGCTGTAAATTGGGTTCATCCATATATAAAGACCTGTGAGTTTCCTTGAAGTGCAAATATAAAGTTTTCACCGGGCCTGTCCAAGTGCAACACCTGCGTGGTAACGATGGGCATTCATATGAGCGAAATTCACATGAAGACTCGTGGTCTAGCACAGTGCCCCATGGCAATTGCTGTTTGCATCCTTCCTTGGAGAATCGACAAGGGAAAAAAAGTAATTGTGCGACTGCTTCGTAAGCACTTGCACGGATCCCTCCTTGGCTTTGGAACTTTCCTGTGCACCGACCACACACGTAACATCCTTCTTTTATGTGGTATAAGGTGACTGTGGGCACTGATAAATACTGTGAACACAAGGCACACTTTAGTTCTTCCAACACGTCGTTGGGGATCAACATTTTATTTGAGTTAGCCATTATGTGGTGGACGAACACTCGAATAAAGAACAATTACCGACCTACGTGGATCAATTAGAGATTACACCTTATCAGATAATTTTTAACTGACGGAAACAAAACACCTCATTTAACAAAACTAGGGAAATACCTAAAAAACAATTTGACATTTGACACTGATGCAGAGTTGCCAATGCCAACTCTAGAAACATTTGGTTAAAGGTAGAGATGTGTAACTCATGAGCGAGCTGACTCACCGAGTCGACTCGATGAAAAGAGCCGATGAAGCACCTCGGTGTGACCTCGGTATAGTTCAGCACAGTAGCTCTCAGTCAGGGGTGGTCTGTGCTCTCAGTTCTTGCCGTGCCGGGTTGAGAACGAGAGCTTCCCAATGAAACGGCAACTCTTGGTTCTCAGCTCGGTGCCCCATATTTTTCGAATCTCGGTTATACCTACTAAAGGTAATATCGCTATGAAGGACTTTAAATCGGAACTTGAATTTAAAGTAATACCGAGTGACTTTTAATGATTGAGGCAAATTAGTATGTTGGGAACACTGAGGAATTGGCATTACTTGAAAGTTCGTTTATTTTGCGGGAATGCGTAGCTATAGGTTAGAGTTGATGAAAACTGTTTAACAGATTATTATTATTATTATTATTATTCAAGACCTGGAAATGTTAACCCCCTTTGTGTAAGCAGCAGCGAATCCTTTGAGATAAGTTATTGAAGACATTATTAACGTTTTAGGTTGTCCGATATTTGCAATTGCCTCTTCAATTGCCTGCTGCACAAATCATCCAAATTGTTTAATACGTATTCTGAACACCACATTATTGAAATGAGGAAATAAGAAGTCCAAATTTAATTGAATATTAGAGCACATCTTCAAGCCCCCTTTGCGTAAGCAGTACCGAATCCTTTGAAATATGTTATTGAAGACATTATTAACGTTTTAGGTTGTCCGATATTTGCAATTGCCTGCTGCAATTCTTCCAAATTGTTTAATACGTATTCGGAATATCAAGTTATTGAAATAAGGAAGTAAGAAGTCCGGATTTAATTGAATATTAGAGCAACTAGGCCACCAACCAGCACTGATTAAACATCCTGGGAAAAACTCCTCTAAATAATTTATTGTGGTTCGTGCTGTGAAAGTAGTCATTTGCTAATTCAGTGTCGTCTAACTGGTTTATAAATGGATTCAATATAAGTCTCTGATATCTATAGGCGTTAATTGTTTCCCGGAAGAATATTGGTCCAATAATTCTTCTCCAAGACATTGCCAACCAAACACCAATTTTAAGTGGATGTAGTGCCTTTACATCAATCACATTAAAGGGATTATGTTCTGACCAAGTCCTGAAATTTTGTGAATTGATAAACCCAGAGAGATGAAACCAGGCTTTATCAGAAAAGAAAGTTGTATCTTGTTGGTCACTATTATTTAGCACTTAATGAAAACACTAAAATAGCGAATTTTCACAAATTTTATTAGTTTAAAACATGACAATTGTTTCGACACACAGTGTCTTCGTCAGATGTGTATTGAATCTGCGTTAATTTACTTACTGAGAGATAATTTATACCTACTGCCACAATTATCCTATACTAAGAAACTGAGTTGGCAAATCTAAAAATATTTGAAGGGTTCATTATGCAGTGACACGGACTTATTTTAACGGCGGTGGTTTGTGATTCAGAAGAACATATCAGTAACAGTATCTCCAACAATTGAGACTGAGCACTCATTTCTGCTGAATGAAGTTCACTCATCATAAGTTCATAACATGTTCAAGTCAGGTAGCGGAGAAGTTACGCTACAAAAAATGGCGACCCCTCCAACTCGTCAACTTATGAGAGGTCGCATTCAGCAGAAATTTGGTCAACAGTTGCACAACTTTCGGGTCTGCTGAATGTGCCCATTTTCATTTTGTATTCCGCTTCGAAAATAAGCCATTACTAAAAATGTATTTTATTCTGTGCTCAAAACCATTTTGGTAATAAATTGAGATAATTAAATATCTGATTTATTTGGTTTTCTTGATTCGACAATAAACGAATTTATTTGAGTTTGACAATCTAGTGCACTAACCTAAATTTTGAATTTGAAAATCCAGCACACCAACATAAACATTGAAAAATGTTGCCAATCTAATAAAATAATTCTCAATCATTAAAAGTCACTCGGTATAACCTGTGAGCAAATAAAAATCAGATTAGGGTAGGCGGTGCAAAGAAAATGTATGTCTGTGCTTAAATAAAACGTCAATAAATTTGACAGCCCATGAATGTATTACATTACTTAATTCAGTTAATCACAGACATACATTTTCTTTGCACCGCTTCTGATTTTTATTTGCTCACTTTTTATAAAGTCTAGATCTCGTGAAATTTATGTATACACACAAGCGTTGAAGTGTGGAATAACTATGTTGTCATTCTAAATTTTAATTATTCTTTAGTGTCTACTAAAAAGCTGAAACTCGAACTTAAATGTCATTATAAGTGAGCATATGAGGTTCCACCTTGGTTCGATTTTCGAATTTTCGTATTTCTCAAATACAGTGAGTTATAATATCATTCATCCATACAGCTCAGCAAACTAGCGTTGCCTATAGAACAGGATGAATCATGCAGCTCTTTTGAGCTGATTCAGTGAATCAGCTCGCCTCAGTGAGTCTGATGCAAAGAGTTAGTGATGAGCTATATTTCGCTACCGGTTATTTAATCGCCGATATTACCAAATCGCTGATAACGCCAGCTGCACTGTTATTGAAATAACGGCGATTACAAAACCGCGATTTAAAGCGGATCGGAACACTGCTAGTAAATATCGCTTGATCGATTTCTTCACGTTCGACGAAACATCTTACCGCAGTGATTTTTAACTGGATTTTAAGCGTTATTGTTTTTTTATTTACTGTTTTCTTGGTAGTTTTTTTAACAGGTCCTAGATCCAACCACAGTTAATTGATTCAAGTCAAAGCTGGTGGCTATTCCCGCCATCCAGCAACAAAGGAACCTATCGCACATGCTCGTATTTACTTGTTATTCGTATAGACGTTAAGCTTTCAACCCGCGATCGCAATAACGGTTTAAAATCGCCGCTATTTCAAAATAGCAATCACGGATAGCGGCGTTATTAAGAAATCGCTACTTTGCTCATCACTACAAAGAGTCAACTCGATCGAAAGCAGAGTTGCCAACTGTTGAAATGCGCATTGTCGTACATCACACTCCAAATTAACGTACGAGGCTTGTAATTACCGTACCACATAGGCGAAGGTAGAGGGGGTATATGACATCGTTGTTTAAATGAACAATTTAATAAAAATGGATAATTTTATTACCTTTTTTACGTTGTATCAATATGAACCATGGCCTTCTAAATTAAAAGCGAGTTTATTTATTTACAATTTTCAATCATATACATCGACATTTTATACACATTTATAATTATAATTATGTTTTTAGAAGAACGTAAGTTGTTTACTATTTTTAAGTATTATACCGAGTGACTTTTAATGATTGAGACTTATTTTATTAGATTGGCAACACTTTTCAATTTTTATGTTGGTGTGCTGGATTTTCAAATTCAAAATATAGATTTAGGTTAGTGCACTAGATTGTCAAAGTCAAATAAATTCGTTTATTGTCGAATCAAGAAAACCAAATAAATAAGATATTTAATTATCACAATTTATTACCAAAATGGTTTTGAGCACAGAATAAAATACATTTTTAGTAATGGCTTATTTTCGAAGCGGAGTACAAAATGAAAATGGGCACATTCAGCAGACCCGAAAGTTGTGCAACTGTTGAACAAATTTCTGCTGAATGCGACCTCATAAGGTTGATGAGTTGGAGGGTTCGCCATTTTTTGTAGCGTAACTTCTCCGCTACCTGACTGGAACATGTTACGATGAGTGAACTTCATTCAGCAGAAATAAGTGTTCAGTCTCAACTGTTGGATCAGGAACTGTTACTGATATGTTCTGCTGAATCAGCCCAATGGTAATTGAATTTATTCACAGCAGCATGCCTATGACGATTTCATTGAAATATACCCTGAACAACAAATTGAGTTTAGTCTTTTTTCACAACACTGTTTTAGAATAGCCATCCTCCATTTACAACAAACATGAATCGATTCAAATTCACTTAAAAATCATTGATTGCATTCCATTTAGTTATTCAGTTGGCGACCAGTGATAAGGAAGTGATTGAATTTCCCCTCCCGCACACCGTACTGATCAAGCTGGTTTTCTAAATCAGTTATCAGTTATCATCAATGTAAACATCAACTCTAACCTATAGCTACGCATTTCCGCAAAATTAACGAACTTTCAAGTAATGCCAATTCCTCAGTGTTCCCAACATACTAAATTTGCTTCAATCATTGCTTCAACACTGAGGAATTGGCATTACTCGGTATAATACCGAGTGACTTTTAATGATTGAAGCAAATTAGTATGTTGGGAACACTGAGGAATTGGCATTACTTGAAAGTTCGTTAATTTTGCGGGAATGCGTAGCTATAGGTTAGAGTTGATGTTTACATTGATGATGAAAACTGTTTAACAGATTATTATTATTATTATTATTCAAGACCTGGAAATGTTAGCCCCCTTTGCGTAAGCAGCACCGAATCCTTTGAGATAAGTTATTGAAGACATTATTAACGTTTTAGGTTGTCCGATATTTGCAATTGCCTCTTCAATTGCCCTGCTGCACAGTTCATCCAAATTGTTTAATACGTATTCTGAACACCACATTATTGAAATGAGGAAATAAGAAGTCCAAATTTAATTGAATATTAGAGCACATCTTAAGCCCCCTTTGCGTAAGCAGTACCGAATCCTTTGAAATATGTTATTGAAAACATTAACGTTTTAGGTTGTCCGATATTTGCAATTGCCTGCTGCAATTCTTCCAAATTGTTTAATACGTATTCTAAACATCAAGTTATTGAAATAAGGAAGTAAGAAGTCCGGATTTAATTGAATGTTAGAGCAAGTAGGCCACCAACCAGCACTGATTAAACATCCTGGGAAAAACTCCTCTAAATAATTTATTGTGGTTCGTGCTGTGAAAGTAGTCATTTGCTAATTCAGTGTCGCCTAACTGGTTTATAAATGGATTCAATATAAGTCTCTGATATCTATAGGCGTTAATTGTTTCCCGGAAGAATATTGGTCCAATAATTCTTCTCCAAGACATTGCCAACCAAACACCAATTTTAAGTGGATGTAGTGCCTTTACATCAATCACATTAAAGGGATTATGTTCTGACCAAGTCCTGAAATTTTGTGAATTGATAAACCCAGAGAGATGAAACCAGGCTTTATCAGAAAAGAAAGTTGTGTCTTGTTGGTCACTATTATTTAGCAGATTGTTGTTATACCACTGACAAAACTGAATTTGTTGAAGAAAATCGAGTGGCCGAGTGGGTGAAGTTGTCGAACCATTGAAAATTTGTATGATCGGAAATGAAGGTGTTTTTTCAAGATCTTCCGAGTGGATTCGTATAGGAAACATGAGGATTCTGTTGTACAGTATCATTAACATTTTCTACAATATCGAGTGTTATTATATGTTGAGTTCGGAAATTCACGCGGTGCAAGCTCGGAGTGAAAAGTAGAGTGAGAACACAGCTGTTTTGATATACGTAAAAGTGAGACAAAAGTGCTCGAGGAGTGAATAGAGCAAGCACGGAGGAATTACCGAACCCAGCAATAGTGGGGTGACTAGTGAATTTTCCTTTTTCTACATTACTGGTTTGCAAGAAACTTTCATTTATTAACTGATTTTGAACTGAACTGACTTTAAAGTGAATAGAGAGACTCATAAAAGGAATGATGTTTTGGAACTAAAATTAACATAACCTCAAAATACGTATGAAATCAGATGAAACTGATAACTGATTTAGAAAACCAGCTTGATCAGTATGGTGTGCGGGAGGCGAAATTCAATCACTTCCTCATCACTGGTCGCCAACTGAATAACTGTAAATGGAATGCAATCAACGATTTTTAAGTGAATTTGAATCGATTCGTGTTCGTTGTAAATGAAGGACGGCTATTCTAAAACAGTGTTGTGAAAAAAGGCAAAACTCAATTTGTTGTTCAGGGTATATTTCAATGAAATCGTCATAGGCATCCCAAGCAGCAAGCAGTCGTTTTTATTACGTCATTATTTGGTTAAAATTGGTCAATGACGTCGAGCGACCAGTTTGCAACGTCATTTGTTCGTGAAAACCTTGCTCAAAAATTGACGTTTATAAATCACGTCAACAGAACGTTAAATTAATGACATGAATTTGACATAATGTGAAATACGGTTGTAAAAAATTGTTATAAACTTTGTATATTTAAGAAAATTCTTGCATTGCAGAAAAATGTAAATTTATTAACACAAATTTGCCATACTTTTTAGATGTGTGGCGCATGCGTCCACTTTGCGCGGTTTAATGTGGTACGAGCACTCTATGCTATACGTATACGTGAATTCGTGAATTAGTCGTGAACGTTGTTCGCACTTATACTTATACACCACTTATATTTCACGATTTTATAAGTGGTTCATATTCTAAAGCGCTAATTTATTTTGTTACGGACAGGATGTATTAAGGTATTTAGCATTTCTTAAGTATTTACATTTTTAGTTATTAGTAAGCCGTGCAGAGGAGGGAACTCATATCGACTCATGCATCATTGCATCATAACCTCTATTAATGGCGCCTTGTGATCGGACTTTTTGGACTTTTATTGAGCATTTTTATTTTTGTTAATGCAATTGTTTTATTTCATCACAGAATCACAGCAATTTTTGCTATACAGAAGTTATTTTTATCTGCAATGTAAAGGAATGTAGTTATAAGTTTATTTAAAATATTATGTATTGTTCATATATAAACTTTTTATCCAGAATTTATTTGTTTGGATGTAAAAAAATTATTTATTGTTCATATACATATGTCTAGGTATTTAAATAAAAATTAAAATTAAAATGTGGTTTAATTTTTTGGTTACATTTGCGTCATAATATAATTAAAAATGACATCAAAAACATACGACTATATGACGTTTAAAAATGACGTCGCCAGGCTGTAACATTTGCCCGTCTTATTTACGTCTTTAATACGTCGATGACAATGGTCATTTGACGTAAACAATGACCAACTATTAACGTGAAAAAGACGGCACCTTGCTGCCTGGGATGCTGCTGTGAATAAATTCAATTACTATTGGACTGATTCAGAAGAACATGTCAGTAACAGTTCCTGCTCCAACAGTTGAGACTGAGCACTCATTTCTGCTGAATGAAGTTCACTCATCATAACATGTTCCAGTCAGGTAGCGGAGAAGTTACGTTACAAAAAATGGCGACCCCTCCAACTCATCAACTTATGAGAGGTCGCATTCAGCAGAAATTTGGTCAACAGTTGCACAACTTTTGGGTCTGCTGAATGTGCCCATTTTCATTTTGTACTCCGCTTCGAAAATAAACCATTACTAAAAATGTATTTTATTCTGTGCTCAAAACCATTTTGGTAATAAATTGAGATAATTAAATATGTGATTTATTTGGTTTTCTTGATTCGACAATAAACGAATTTATTTGAGTTTGACAATCTAGTGCACTAACATAGATTTTGAATTTTTGAATTTGAAAATCCAGCACACCAACATAAACATTGAAAAGTGTTGCCAATCTAATAAAATAATTTTCAATCATTAGAAGTCACTCGGTATTATTTATACTGTGGTTATAATGATGTGGAAATTAGAGATGTATAACTCATGAGCGAGCTGACTCACCGAGTCGACTCGATGAAAAGAGCAGCTCGCTATAGTTCAGTACAGCAGCTCTCAGCTCTTGCCGCGTCGGGCTGAGAAGCGAGAGCTGCCGTTTCATTGGGAAACGGTCTCGGTTTTCAGTATCTAATTTGTGTCCGTAAAACTGTTATATGTAATAAAATTAATTCGTTGTGTAACTTAATAGAGTTATTACATACATTTTCTCAATTATTTTTGATTCCCAAAATAATGACATTTGACTGTGTATAATCACGTTAACTTAAATTAAATTGTAAAATCGTTCTTTCGCCATCCAATAAAAAATTAGTAGGTATTACTGTGTGGTTTAAGAGGACTAAATTATGACTTTGTTTAACTCGAGCGTTTATTTATATGCAATATGTACCACTACTTTAATAAAAAAATAGAAGGCTTAACCTGTGTAAAATTGCCACCGACCATAAATTTAAATTTATTTGAATATTATTTTAAATAATACAGTGAGTTATAATATCATTCATCCGTACAGTTCAGCAAACTAGCGTTGCTTACAGAACAACAAGGTGAAGCATGCAGCTCTCTTGAGCTGATTCAGTGAGTCAGCTCGCCTCAGTGAGTCTGATGCAAAGAGTCAACTCGGTCAAAAGAGTCACTTTGCCCGTCTCTAGTGGAAATATAGTTATTAGTGCCATTTCCTACATCACATCGCCTAAATCGATTGTAATCTAACGCAGATGAATTTCTATTCAGTCTTTTATATCACTGTCTACACCTATACCTATCACAGTAAAATGCTGAATTAAAAACTCGCCCAATGAAGGATAACAGGACAGGTATGCTACTGCTAGCGTTGTAAATTGGATTATAAACCGGTTATTAACTGGTTAATTATCTGGTTAATAACACCCGGTAAATTAAGTTATTTACCGTGTGGTTATTTATTTTGAATTTGCCGCCAATAGTTTGGATATATTTCCAAATTTTATTAATATTTAGTATTAGTTTTGGATGATTAAGGTTAACAACAATTCTATTTCCTCATAAAATCAAGATTGTGAGGTAGCTGAGTATGGTCTTTTCTAAAAGGATAAGTCAAAAGCAATACAATGAAACCAGTTTTATTTCATTTTGTTATTTACTTTATTTACCGCTTAATTAACAGGTTAAAAATCCGGTAAATTAAGTAAATTATATAATTTACCGGTCAATTTACAATACTAGTTGCGATCACGAATTCTAGCCTCGTACAGGGTACGCGTAGTAACATTCTTCAACGTTAGCGTCATTAAATGGAACGTCGTCGAAGAACGTTACGAGTGTTGCGAGCATTATATGGAACGTACTCTAAGTTGGACTTAGTAATCTGATCCCCTTTCACTTCTGTGAACTTGTTAGTTGTTAGCTACATTTTAAAGCTCGCTTGCCCCTGTTCTGTGCTTGCCCCAGTCTATCTAGATTAGTCGTCGGAGGTAACTCTTCATTAGCTGTTTTCCCGTTATCCACTTTGAGCACGCAAACGAGCTCAAAAGCCTAAAAATTCGCGAAGCGCACTATCCAGTTGACGTTTCAATGTTCGCGTTTTACGCTCAATATGTCCTTCCCCTGCCCCTCAAGCACCACCTATTATTTTTGTGCTCGAAGCACATGTTCCCCCACCTTGAATTCTGCCTTGATAAGGTGTCTACAAGATGACTACAAAAAAAGTACGTGTTATTGAAAAATAATTACTGACAAATATTTTAACAAAACACTTAATTAAACAATTTTTAAAATTCATTTTCAATTTGTTGTATGTCACACCTCTAAAAATACGTTCCCGTAAATATGTATGTACTTAAAGCTCATGCGTTTAAAAGTCAACTGTGTTTAGTACGCAAAATTCAGAGCTAACGGGAAACGCCAACGTTCACATGCATTGCGGATACGCAAAATTTTTATTGCGGATCGTTTCTAATTGGTTAGTTTTGAATTTTGAACCAATTAGAAACGATCCGCAATAAAAATTTTGCGTATCCGCAATGCATGTGAACTTAGCTTAATGCGAAAAATGCGAAATGCTCCTTCCTCCCCACTATATTCAAAGACTCGAACAAACCTCATATTTTTTGGAGTTCTGACAAACTTGCTTCAATTTGGTAATTTTACTGATTTTCAATTTTTGGCTTGGTGAAACTGATTAACCACCGCAAAAAAATTCGTCTGTCAAACGCTGTCGCAATTCTACTTTTGTGTTGGTTTTTTTGTTGGCGTTGGTAGTTTCAATTTGTTTATCAATAGGATGTATGTATAAGAAGTGAGAGTCAGTAATTGTAATCAAAATCATGTTAGATAATATTAATAAACTGGCGGAGGAACTAGAAAATCTAGAATTGGAGGTGAGGACCACAGGTTAGGTTATGTGTGGATTATTTATGATGTATCCTACATATTTTCTAGGCCCCGAATGGCGTTGCCTTGCCTCAAATTTATGAACAGTTACTGGCGATTTATCTGTACCAAAACGAATTGTAAGTTGAGCAGAGTAAATAAATATCTGTACTAATTTTTTAAATCTTAGATGTAACGCAAAGTATTTATGGAAGCGTATACCCATAAATGTGAAGACTTCTACAGCTGAACTAGGACAAATTTGGTTAGTAGCACAGCATATGTGGAAAAGAGATTTTCCTGCAGTTTATAAAGCTCTGAATGCAAGCAACTGGTCAGATACTGTAGCAGAAATAATGAAACATGTACAAGGTAATAGTCCCACTAAACTTTCATTAGTTCTAGGCGTTTGATTTTAAGATCGCAGCGCCACCGCGGATAAATCTGAACCTCTGTCAGCTATGTGGAATTTTTGTCATGCACATGTTTAAGTGCTTGCCAATTCAAATACCTACATAAGTTGATTTAATTTGAATGTCACACAACACATGTCCAAATAAATTTTTGATAAAGGTAGGTCATGGAAGTGTAAAAATCTACAACACCAAGCAGTTTTTGAAGTTAGAGACATATCAAGCTGAAAGATGTGGACAATTAAACTTCATATTACTTAACTACTCAAGAACTGGACAATATTTTAATGTAAATAATGTAATAATTTATCTTCCATGACCTACCAACTGCCAAACTATTGTTTTGCACAAATGGTGAAGTTTTATAATGCTGAAAAATAAGTTTGTGGATGAAACTGACCAGCCTTTATATTTTATAACACGCAGATTTATCAAGTAGCCAGATTCCCTGTAGAGAAAGAGGAATTGATATTAACTTAAGAGTGAGATGGTAAATACACCCGTTTAAAAAGCATTGCTCATTCTAAGTCACGTGACATAGACTTCGAGTGACATCCTTGTCGGATACATCAGCCAAAATTACTCACAAATATTCGCTATTTCACTCAAATGCTGATATCAATCGAGAATACAGGAAACATCTATGACCTCCCAGATCATTGTTATAACATGAAATAGATCCCTAAAGCATCCAAGTAAATTTTTCACCGATTTCGTTTTTCTGACTTGTTTTTTTTTTGATAAAAATGGTGTTTGGTTCTTTTTGATTAAATTGAAATTTTTTATATGGATCTCTTTCAATGATTTCTGTGGCGTTTCTATCTTTATGCAGAAAGCAAAAATATTGCATGGATCTATGCATGGATCTGTTCTTATACAAGTGTTACTTGATTTTTTATATTATTATTATTAGAGACGATATTTTTATTAAATTATAAAGTATCTTTTTCTAGCTTTTTGATATTATGGTGCAAATTGTACAACACAAAGAAACATGTGATTTGGCGGTTGGTACCTTTTAGATAAGCGCTATCCATATGTTATAATACACTCAGTATAGATGCCAAAATACGATATATGTTATGTAGCATGCAAAGATTTGATTAGTTGACACCAGGTGACGAATGCTCAGCTGCAAACTCCTACAGTTAGGCTTCAGCTATTTTTAAACAATCAAGAAGAAACCATAGTTATTATAATAAAGAAAACAATCTATATGGAAGTATTTTTTATTGCGATGAGTAGGGACCTGATCTTAGAGCAAAATTGATTATTTAAAACTTTTGGTGCATATGGATGAATCTTGTATGGACATGTTTCTTATGTAAAGTAGAGTAATTTAAGCGCTATTTAATTTGACCTAAAATGAACTTTAAGCGCCTATTTTGCTTTTAACTGCCTAAACAGGCAAATTCTTTTACACATTTTGTAGTTTATTGCGGCATTTCTAAAATTTAAATGAAGAAATGGTTTATGCCAGTGAGTACTGACTATGTTCTGGATTCTGGATTCTGGATTTGGTGTGGGGGGTGAATGAGAATCCACATGCACTTAGGCCACAATTTGGGCCCATTGTACTACCCCCATGTTCAGCAGTGTTTAACTGTCAGCGTTCCTCGAGCCATCCCACTCTTTCGATGAAGCCGAGAACGTCTGACGGAGGGGCACTGCGAATTCCAGCCATGTCAGGCCAGAAATCCCCTAACATGGAACCTTTGATTGAGGCAAGTGCTGGGCAATCACAAAGGATATGCTCAACCGTTTCTTCCTCTAGATTACAACCTCTACAAATTGGGCTGTCTGTTAGTCCTATGCGATGCATATGCTTGTTCAATTTGCAGTGGCCCGAGAGTATTCCTACCAATAAACGTAGTCTTTTCCTGGGTAGTTGCATACAGAATCGTGTCAGTTTAAGCGATGGGGCCGTTATAGCCTCTTTCGCTTGGCGACACTTGTTTAGCTTTGCCCATCTATCGGTATGTCAATTCTGAGATCTCTGTTTCAGTAAGGCATTGAACAGACTTGATAACGGCATTATGGCCGGTCCGGGGCCCCAAAAGGGTTGCCCGGCTCCCTGTCTAGCTAGTTCATCTGCCTGCTCATTGCCAAATGTTCCAGAGTGTCCTTTAACCCAAGTGAGTTGCAGGGTGTTATGTTTTGCCACTTGTTCTAATGTGCTGTGGCATTGGAATGTTATCCCTAAGGATATTTTGTTGCTGTTTAGAGCCAATAATGCCGCTCTGCTGTCGCTAGCTATTCTAATGATTTTGTTCTGAATGTCTCGATCCAGAATTGCTCTTGCACCTTCTGTGATGGCAACTAGTTCTGCTTGAAAAACAGTTGTCAGTTGGCCGAGTGCTATGCTTATATGAAGGTCTAGGTCATCGGAGAAAATTCCTGCGCCTGTTCCTTTTAAGGTCTTAGATCCATCAGTGAAGATGGATATATCGGGTTTGGGTGCATCGTCAGTATTCAAGAGAACGCTGAAGTGCTTCCTGAATATATATGTAGGTGGGAGGGAGTCAACTGTCGCCCCAAAAAGAGGAGTCTCTTGTAGAGCCTCCTCCAGAATGAGGTGGTGCCTACCTCCAATACTTTTGTTATTATTATTCCACACCTTTTTTGCCCGCAGCCTCAGGGCTGATCCCAGTGCCATCTCCTCCACATATATATCCAGTGGAGGGAGACCAAGGATGGCCTCTAAGGCGGCGGTAGGGGTGGATTTCAACGCGCCGGTAGCATTCAGACATGCAAGTCTTTGTACGTGCGAAAGCTCCGATGCTGTTGTCGATAGTCTGGTTCTGGGCCACCAGACCAACGCTCCATAGCAGAGCATGGGCCTTATAACGGCAGTGTACAGCCATAGGGCGGCTTTTGGTGATGGTCCCCAAAGTCCGCCCATCGCACGGCGACACTGCCAAAAGGCGACACACGCTTTTGCCACTTTTACATTAACATGTTTACCCCAATTCAGTTTCCGGTCAAAAATGACTCCCAGATATTTGACTTCATCTGAAAAGGTTAGTTCCGTTTGGAAAAGTTTAGGAACTCTACGGATCTCGACTTTTCTCTTTTTTGTGAACAGAATCATTTCCGTCTTTGAAGGATTAATTGTCAAACAATGTTCTGCGCACCAGTTTTCAGTCAATTTGAGTACTGTTTGCATTAGGTTGCACAGCACTTGTTCATATTTCCTATTAAGCAGGATAGTTATATCATCTGCATATCCTACTGTGTAGAAGCCTGCTCCATTAAGTTGACGGAGGAGGCTGTCCACTACTATGTTCCATAGTAGGGGTGATAAGACGCCACCCTAAGGACAGCCTCTGCTTACCGTTCCCCTAAGAGACACGTTTCCAACAGTAATATGTACAGCTCTACATTTCAAGAGCTGTAGAATCCATTCTCTAAGAATGTGGTTTACTTCATGTTCACGTAGTGCTTGTTCGACACTGTTGAAGGTGGTTTTGTCAAACGCACCTTCTATGTCTATGAAAACCCCTAAGGTGAACATGTTGTTGTTTATGGCTTTTTCTATCCGCCCGGTTACAGAATGTAGGGCGGATTCTGTAGATTTGCCTGCTAAGTAGGCATGTTGGTTGTAGTGTATACTGACTATGTTATTCTTGAATGAACAAGTTGGAGTAAATACTCTTCGGTTCATGAAAGAATGCATGCACTTCATCAGTAATATTCATCTGCTTCAAATAACTATACTGCATTAATCAACACTTATTAATTTCATATCGGTGGCCCTCAAAAAACTGAAAAAACACAAATTTTCAAGAGAAAAATTGAAAAAATTTCATTTATAACGTTTTACTATCGAGTGTATAGGTACTACCGAGTGACTTTTAATGATTGAGAATTATTTTATTAGATTGGCAACACTTTTCAATTTTTATGTTGGTGTGCTGGATTTTCAAATTCAAAATTTAGATTTAGGTTAGTGCACTAGATTGTCAAACTCTAATAAATTCGTTTATTGTCAAATCAAGAAAACCAAATAAATAAGATATTTAATTATCGCAATTTATTACCAAAATGGTTTTGAGCACAGAATAAAATACATTTTTAGTAATGGCTTATTTTCGAAGCGGAGTACAAAATGAAAATGGGCACATTCAGCAGACCCGAAAGTTGTGTAACTGTTGAACAAATTTCTGCTGAATGCGACCTCATGAGGTTGATGAGTTGGAGGGTTCGCCATTTTTTGTAGCGTAACTTCTCCGCTACCTGGCTGGAACATGTTATGATGAGTGAACTTCATTCAGCAGAAATAAGTGTTCAGTCTCAACTGTTGGATCAGGAACTGTTACCGATATGTTCTGCTGAATCAGCCCAATAGTAATTGAATTTATTCACAGCAGCATGCCTATGACGATTTCATTGAAATATACCCTGAACAACAAATTGAGTTTCGTCTTTTTTCACAACACTGTTTTAGAATAGCCGTCCTCCATTTACAACGAACACGAATCGATTCAAATTCACTTAAAAAATCATTGATTGCATTCCATTTAGTTATTCAGTTGGCGACCAGTGATAAGGAAGTGATTGAATTTCCCCTCCCGCACACCGTACTGATCAAGCTGGTTTTCTAAATCAGTTATCAGTTTCATGTGATTTCATACGTATTTTGAGGTTATGTTAATTTTAGTTCCAAAACATCATTCCTTTTATGAGTCTCTCTATTCACTTTAAGTCAGTTCAGTTCAAAATCGGTTAATAAATGAACGTTTCTTGCAGACCGATAACGTAGAAAAAGGAAAATTCACTGATCGCCCCACTATAATAACACTCGATATTATACAAAATGTTAATGATACTGTATAACAGAATCCTCATGTTTCCTATACGAATCCACTCGGAAGATCTTGAAAAAACACCTTCATTTCCAATCATACAAATTTTCAATGGTTCGACAACTTCACCCACTCTTCTTCAATAAATTCAGTTTTGTCAGTGGTTAACAATAATCTGCTAAATAATAGTGACCAACAGGATACAACTTTCTTTGCTGATAAAGCCTGGTTTCATCTCTCTGGGTTTATCAATTCACAAAATTTCAGGACTTGGTCGGAACATAACTCTTTAATGTGATTGATGTAAAGGCACTACATCCACTTAAAATTGGTGTTTGGGTGGCAATGTCTTGGAGAATTATTGGACCAATATTCTTCCGGGAAACAACCCCTATAGATATCAGAGACTTATATTGGATACATTTATAAACCAGTTAGACGACACTGAATTAGCAAATGGCTACTTTCAACAAGATTCCGCCACTGCTCACACAGCACGAACCACAATAAATTATTTAGAGGAGTTTTTCCCAGGATGTTTAATCAGTGCTGGTTGGTGGCCTAATTGCTCTAATATTCAATTAAATCCGGACTTCTTACTTCCTTATTTCAATAATTTGGTATTCAGAATACGTATTAAACAATTTGGAAGAATTGCAGCAGGCAACTGCAAATATCGGACAACCTAAAACGTTAATAATGTCTTCAGTAACATATCTCAAAGGATTCGGTACTGCTTATGCAAAGGGGGCTTGAAGATTTGCTCTAATATTCAATTAAATTTGAACTTCTTATTTCCTCATTTCAATAATGTGATGTTCAGAATACGTATTAAATAATTTGGATGAATTGTGCAGCTGGCAATTGAAGAGGCAATTGCAAATATCAGACAACCTAAAACGTTAATAATGTCTTCAATAACTTATCTCAAAGGATTCGGTGCTGCTTACGCAAAGGGGGCTAACATTTCCAGGTCTTGAATAATAATAATCTGTTGAAACAGTTTTCATCATCAATGTAAATATCAACTCTAACCTATAGCTACGCATTCCCGTTCCCGTAAAATTAACGAACTTTCAGGTAATGTCAATTCCTCAGTGTTCACAACATACAAATTTGCTTCAATCATTAAAAGTCACTCGGTATAAGAGGGATTGTAATAGAGGCTTTAACGTAACGAGTAGGACTATGGTGAGGCAAGAGAGACAGACGTAAAGGGGGATACAGAGTGAATGATAATTGTTCCGACAAAAAAAGCGCATACGGGAATCGATTTCACAGATTACGGAAAAAATGTTTAAAAAACTCTTCATTAAAAAATTACCCCAAAATCAAGCCTAGGCACCCCATACGAAATACGATTCCACGTTCTATAAATGCGGCTGCTGCCGCATTTAATAGGAATATAAATTTTATGATTATTATTTTATTGACTTCTTGTCTGTACACAATGCATATCTGACGCATATCTCAATTCGTTTTATTACATGTTTAACAGCTGGGGAACGGAAGTCTGAGTTTTTCTTTTACGTAGCATAATTATTAGTATTTTCAAAAATAACTGGAGTTGCGTATGAAATAACGGTAACAAATTCGCAAATAATTGTGTAAATAATTCCGATCCATTTATTGGCACAATTAGTAGTTAACCAATTTGACAATCGGGCATCTGATTCCATTCGCACCGATCGATATTGCACGGAGACAAAAAAAACTTTATTAAATAAGCTGTTGTAAACGTCGGTATTATGTGTACAATTTTTCATCAAATCGCGATCAGATTACGAGAAAATTTCTGTGGAGCAGTTTGTAATTAATTAATTATACAATGTGTCCACGGATTGACTTGACAAGAGGAAAAACTTTTAATATCAATTTTACGCGAAGAAGTTATTCTTTACAAAAAGTTCTGCTTCTCAAGAAACTTCAGAAGTGGTTCAATGGTTAAATTTAAATTTTAACTACAGTCTGTCTATAAAATTCAATTTTCTTCATTTCATATTGCATATATCAAAGTAACGTTTTTATTATTGATTTTGGGCAAAAAATGTATTCTTTACAAAAAATTCTACTGTTCGAGCACGTTCAGAAACCACACATAAATATAAGTTTTTTGACTACAGGGTGTCTGAAATATTCAAATTCAAAAAACCAAAGACAATTTTAATATTGATTTTATCGGTGCTCGATGTTTGTATATTATAGGTTACCTCGTAACTTTAAACCAATAGCATGAAGCGCGCGAATACGTCATCTGGAGTCCAGGTTTAAATCTTAAACTTAATAAACGCATGTGCCTACACTTATGTTGAATATAATAACGGATACAATTAAAACTTTTTGAGTATTAATGGCAAGAAATTGAGAAATTGTAGCTGTTATTATTACTGATAAATATAATAAAAATAAATGCTCTTATGAAGGTTTTTTAACTTCTAAAATTAAACATAAATTAAGGAGGAAAAATATTTATTTTATAAATAAATATGTACACAAACTGAGAAATATTTTTTTTAATAGTTTAATCGAAAAAATCAAATTTGTTCGCCTGTTGCTTTAGCTTTCATAGCACTGCTTTTACACATAGCTACTGCACAAATTACTCCTGGCATCTATGAATTTTCAATAATGATTAACTTTTTTCCTTATATTAATTAATGTACAACTTACAATTATCACGTGGCTGTCTCACTGTTACAATCACAAAAACAAACGCACGAAAACAATAATCAAAATAAAATTGCACATAGGGGTTTTAACATTATGTTGCTATGGTTACTACTCAATTTTCAATGCTGAATCATTTAAAAACTACACATAGAAAGTATTAAGGAAGGTTTATTTCATTATATTACATTACATTAATGAATATTGGTGGCAAATAATGCAGAGACTTCTCTCAGCGAAGCTCCATTTGGCATTTCTACATTTTCGGCGGTTGTATACATTATTTTACAATAAATCAAAAGAATCTAACAATTCAAAATCAGTAGTGTCATTGCCAACAACGCACGGTAACCACGGCGAGTGAAATAAATTTGGAAATAATAATGTAATAATTGGTAAAATTACTATATGCAGTCTTATAAGGTTCTCAGTGTTTCTCAGTGTATGTACGACAATCAGACAGGGGACATAACGTCATCTGGAGGGCAGATTTGTGACAGCAAATCTGACCTCCAGATGACGTTATGTCCTCTCACTCCTTAAAATTACGAGGCAACCTACAATAGGTCCGTTTGTTACCTTGCACTGGTGTACAGGGCTTTTGTTTATACATATTTTGAACGGTACTTACACATTTTATTATTAGACATATCAAAAAATGTTAAATAGAAAAGTTTTAGGGATACACCTGAGCCGCCAGAATTTACTTTAAAAAGAAACAAATGACAATCGGAAACCTAACAAATGAGTATCAACTTTGTTATTTTAAATGGAACACTCAGTATATTTTCTAGAATTAAGAAAGATATTTTTCTCGTAATTCCAAAAATATGTAGTTTGTCTATATTTGGTTTCATACTTTTTACGATATTTAAGTTTGAAATTATTACTGTTTTGGTATATTTTTATTAATTTATTTCATATAAGATGTTAATTTCTCTTAGACGTTAGCGTTTTGATTTATAAAGTGATTTTTAATTACTTTAACACTTGCCACACTTAATAAACTCATTAATCAAAGTACAGTAGACCTCAGTTATAACGGCCTCGGTTATAGCGATCCACCGCTTATAGGGACCATGCACATGCGAAGCCAGCGCCACCAATGACCATATTCTGCATTAGTGGTATGAAAATACGAGTTGTTTCAAATTATTAGTGTACATTTGAACTTGAATATTGTAATGTATATCAATACCAGGAAGCTCAAGTATTATGTACTACAATCGTAAATTGTCATAAGAGTGAAGTATTCACATGCAATGAGTCTCAAGAAATGTTTTCATATCACTAATTCACAAATCACCACGCCAGGCGGCGCTGAACGCAGAGATGTGCATGGCGCCTATAACGAACTACATTTCAAGTCCCGTCATTTTTCTCTAAATTTGTGGCATTATCGCTTATTACGAACTTCGGATACAATGAACCGATTTTGATGGTCCCTTGAGGTTCGCTATAACCGAGGTCTACTGTATATGCATTTTTTTAAAATTTAAAATTTAAATATCACAAGAAGTATGAAACCAAATATAGACAAACTACATATTTTTGGAATTAGGAAATAATTGTCTTTCTTAATTTGAGAAGACATACATAGTGTTCCATTTAAAATTAAAATATTAAAATAAAAAATATTAAAAATATTAAAAATATTAAATAAATATTAAAAATATTAAATAAATATTAAAAATATTAAAATAACAAAGTTGATACTCATTTGCTAAGTATCCAATCGTCATTTGTTTCGTTTTTTAATAAATTCTGACGGTTCAAGTAAATCTCTAAAACCTTTGTATTTTACATTTTTTTGTATGTCTAATAATAAAATGTGTAGGTACTGTTTAAAATATAAACAAAATCCCTGTACACTAGTGTACACTTTTTTTACGAAATATGCTTTAATGAAGCCTAAATTCTTTGATAATGTGTCAATCGAATCACATACCACACAAACATTTCAAGTTGCATTAAAACGTATTTTGCGAAAAAGTATGCATTGGTGTACACCAGTTCAGGATAACAAATAGACCTAATACACGGACCTCGATCGATGCTCAGTGTGGACCTAATATAGTCCGTCTAGAAAGTATCCGGAAAAAAGAAAATAACACTGCAACTTCCAGTTTTTGAATTTATGATCGAAACAATTACAATAGAGGAAGACAATTCTAGTTTTTTATTTATGTAATTTCAGTTTAATCCTGAACGTTATATTAAAAGTTCAGGGAACCAACTGCATTCTGAATAGATTTGGTGTTTCATGCATGTAAAATTTATGCTGTTATTTTATTTTTTTCTTACATATTTTGATATAAACAGTTTTACAAATCATTTTTCTTTAATTACGCACCCCTTAGTTGAAAATATGTTCTCTCAGTTTTCACTTTTCTCAAATTTGATACAATTACTAAAATTTTTCTGTTTGTTTAAAAGTGTTAAACATCTGTGGTAACTTTTTCTTGTTAGATTTTTAGAAAAATATGATTTTGATAAAATACTGCGCTCCTAAAAATATCGTAAATGTAATATTTATAATAAGCAATATATAGACAGAAATTTCAAAATTCCGGATACTTTCTAGACGGTCTATATTTTATATCCATATTTGTTTATTGACGACTTCCGACATCTGACTCAACGGCGAATACTCTCTCATAGGAAATTTTTACGAGACCGCGACGAGAAAACTCGCGTTCTTGCTTAAATCTGTACACAGCTTTAACCAGCTGACGAAATAATGCGAATAAGTTCACTAAAAACACAGGATGGGGAGTTGTAAACGAGTCTTGGTATTAAGTAGTGGTATTAATACCACTACCGCTAAGACCGCGTATATGTGTGCCCCGCTTTATTAACACCAATCTATTATAAGTTTAACAAATTGAAAACTCGTTTGCAACTCCCCATCCTGTGTTTTTAGTGACCTTATTCGCATTATTAAGCCACGCGCAAACCAGAGCGGTAGCGAACGCGGTGGCATGGCGGTGCGGTCACATGGCGAACAAACACATCCGCACACCAACGCGTTCAATTATCGCTGCTAAATTGAAATTAGCTCTAAATTTTTCAACTATTGACGCAGAGGAAGCAGCTTTGCTTCTCGCCCTGTTAATATTCAAATGTCGTTGTGTAGTGTAAAGTTCAAATGTAATTTAAAAATGCATTTATGTAGGTATTACCAATTTTCTGGATCCGACTTCTTAAATGAAAAGAACAATTATAAAATATGTAATTACTTTTGTACGAACACTGTCAAATACACAACGAAATGTCTGTGCAAAAATAATGATTGCATATTTTATAATAATTTTCATTGGACAAGCATATAGCGAACGCGGTGGCAAAGCGATCAAACGCTGTGAATGTAATAAAACGAGAGAGCGCAAATCTGCGCGAACTATCGCGTACCGCCTAGCGGCCTGCGGTAGAACGCTGTATGCACCATTTGCCCGCCTACTTCGTGCGATCTCCCTCAAAAGAAAATGTGTGACACAGAAAAACTGATTGAAAAAGTACGTGGGCAACCAATTTTATATGACTTGTCTCATACTGAATATAAAAATATAAAAAGGAAAGACATCGAGCATCGTCTGTACAGCTGTTTCGGTCCTATTTGGGGCCTCGTCAGCAGAAGCTGAATTAGAAATAATTTAATTTAGCGATGATTGAACGCGTTGGTGTGAGGATTTGTTTGTTCGCCATATGACTGTACTGCCACTGTGTTCACCACGGCGTTCGCTACCGCTCTAGTTTGCGCGTGGCTTTTTTGCGAGATTGTTCTACCGCAGGCCGCTAAGAGGTACGCGGTCGTTCGCTGCAAAGAGCTTTTTGTCAGATCGCGCAAATTTGCGTCCATTCATTTTATTACATGCGCAGCGTTTGATCGCACCGCCACCGCGTTCGCCACCGCGCTCGTTACCGCTCTAGGAATTCTTAACACGGCGATTTAAATTATTTTTCGTTGTAGTGTTTACCTGTCAATGCAGGTGTTCAAAGTGTAGCCGTTGTTATCCTTTGTGTGGAATAATCTATTTCAGGTAATTTGCGTGCATTTGTCAAGTATGTAAATATTTTCGAGTCCGTAGCATTTCACTGCGTTGGGCGTTGACTTAAAAACGGAGTTGCGAAATTCTACTTAATACTCAAGTTCACGAAGTCACGTCGCAGTATCATAAAACTATAAAAGAAACTTTTATGGGTATTTATTTCGTTCATCAGTATATGTAAAATGCTGCCACTGTTGGAGAATTTTGAACTACTACCTATATGTGGGTTCGGTTCATGATACTACGAAGCTTAAAGATATGCTCTTGTGCATCGACTACGTGATCCGGTGACAAAAGTCTCGCGAATATTTAATGATATCGGAGACATAACTAAACCATTAAACTGACAATAAAATATATAAAAGTATCATAAATGTACATTTATTAATTTTGTTTCTTTCAATTATAGCACGCGAAGTTTGATTTTTGTCACCCAGTGACACTATGCGCAAAGGAAACGTAAACTCGACTGTTTACTTACAGTAAGTACATATCATATCTTTAAGGTCGTAGTATCATGGGTTCGGTTCTTTATTTGTCCACAGGAGTGGGTTCAAAAATGGCGCACCCCGGGGTAAGAGTGATACCTAGGCGAACCTCAAGCAGTCAAGCGTTCAAAATTGAATTAAAGGAAACACCCTAAGCGTTCAAATACAGATTCAGGCGCACACTTTGAGTGCACTCCTCGTTCCTCGGTCGCGACAGGGGGAAAATTTACCGTCATGCGCAATGTGAAGCAAGCGTGCGAAAATCAGTTTCGATTACTTAATTTCTTATTATTAAATCCGCTGTAAATTCTGTTAAGTAACCAAAATATTTTATTAACCGTTAAACACTAAAATCACTGACAGTGATGACTGATAATATACATATACATTTAACTGTAACTTATCCTCACATGACACACCACATGCACACCAAGCGTTCATATACGGTGTGCACTCCACTTTGAAACGTCACAACACCTCGCCGGGTCACACCTCACACCGGGGTATTCATTTTTGAACGCAACCCAGTGCACAGTGACTTGTCGGCTGTCGCGAAATGCGTGCGATAAGCATATTCATATTTTCTAACGTCAAATGATCTGTCGTTTTCGGCGATTTCACAACAAGTAAATATACAGGATGTTATTGAATATGTTGGCAAGAGTTTTTAATTTCTGAAATATAACGTCCTAAAGAGACAACTTTACAATATTTTCTTAAAAATCTCTAAAACGGTTTAAGATAATGATTTCAAGAATTGGACCCCTGGGGCACAATTCTTGAAATCACTCGACAAATGTCGTATGCGATATGACGTCAAAATGACGTAGACTCTCATACAAAACTATACAAATCGTTCGAGAATTGCGTCATTTTGACGTCATGTCGCATACGACATGATGTCGAATGATTTCAAGAATTGGGCCCCTGGACTTAAAAACTTAGCAAATTGATATTTTACTCAAAACAAGTAAAATGTTTGAGTAAATTCGCACTCTTGATTTTAATTAATACGTTAAAATGCAGAAATTATGAAATAATAATTTATTATTCAATTCTTACGATGTAATACATGACAGGACAGATGCCTTCCCATTCCCATATCATACAGTAGTAGCATTGAATTTAAACCTTTTAAGATAAGTTCACATGCATTGCGGATACGCAATTAGAAACGATCCGCAATAAAAATTTTGCGTATCCGCAATGCATGTGAACTAAAGCGGGCTACTCACTATACGAGCCCAGACCCGACTCCCAACCCAGACCCGACATGCGACTCATCCACGTTTGTCAACACATTACACGGACATGACACGAACCCTGCAAAAGAGCTCATTCGTATACTGAACATGGTGAGCCTTAGATATATATTATATCTCCTGTATTCTCCAAAAAGGCAAATGTTGCTTTAGCTGTTGGTACAATCTTGTTATTCGAAAAAGAAAAAAAGGAAAAAGGAAAAACGTGTTGGGTTGAAAGAGTGGTTGATATCCAGGTATGGATTTTCTTAACATAGGAGGATAAATTCCTCCCAAAAAAATTTGTCGTCTTCAAAAGACATTTTAAATTCACTTTAATTTCTTTATATCAACATTGAATTGTACAACTGTTGCTTGGAGTCGCCGGACAAGTCTTTACTGATGATACACATTACAAAAAGAACACGGATTGGTCCCGGTCGGGTCGTAGGTTCGGTTGTCAAACTAGCGAACTCACAACCCGACCCTGACCGAGCTATGACTTGTCTCCCATTACCATTCATTAGCGGATCGGTCGGCGGACATGTCAGGACGGACCAATCCGTCAGACCAATCCGATAATGAATGGGACCCTTTAGATTTACATTTCTTGTAAACTTCCAGCCAACTTTCGTCATTCATATTTATGACGTAATGCTATAGGGTCATTCCATATGAAGTGAACTAATGAAGGTTGCTTGACCATTTTAAATATTTTTAATTTTTTTTTATATATTATTGCCATATGTACTGGGAGTACAAAAATGATGTTATTAAATTTTTCTCTCAACCCGTTTGTTTGTGGCGGCCATTTTTGTTTTGCAACACGCACCAATTAGAGAGTTTGCAGACGTTAACGTAAACTTATTTTTCCTAGGACTGGATTACGCTAGAACACTGCAACAAAAACTATTTTATTCAGCATTTGCTCCTCTTTAATTTCGTGTCTCAGCATAAAAAGCCTTATTTGTTTCCTTATAGGTGAAAATGTTCCTTAAAGTTTAGTAACGGAATTTAACAAATACTACTTTTTGGGGCCTAAGTTTATGATGAAGGGGTGGTATATCACAGTTGATTTTTTAATTACAACTACATATACTACTGTATTCACTATAGCTAGAGTCATAACAGTGATAAATGTGTCCGTTAATTTTTATGACTTTTTAAAAATTGAAAATTTGCCATTTTTTGAAGCATGATATCTCTGGTGGGACATGGGATAAACATCTAATTTTTTTACAGAGTGTCCACCTGTATAAGAGGAAACTACAGTAAACATTTTAACTTTGATATTTTACTTTAGTTATGAATTTTCAAAAAGTGAAAAAAATTAACATAGAATTATGTTTAAACCGCATTAAAATCAAAGGCTTTTAATTGCACAGAACACAAATTTGAATTCCTATTTCCACCACGAAATGTTTGTGTGGTCAGTATGGATGTTTATGATTCGTATTGACACATTATCAAAGAATTTAGGCCTCATTAAAGCATATTTAGTAAAAAAAGGTGTACACTAGTGTACACCAGTTCAGGATAACAAACAGACCTATTATATCAAATTAAATGTTCAAAATGTCTGCCACCAACTTCTTGGCAATATGCCAGTCTAGCTTGAAACTCTTGCAGAACATTGCGAATATTTTCGGGCTGTATAGCTCTAATTGTTCTTGTAATTTGATCTTTTAATTGATCTCAATTATTGGGCTTTTCTTTGTACAACAAATCCCCAAAGGAAAAAATCTAACGGTGGCAGGGAGATCTGGCAGGCCATTCCACTGGACCTCGTCTTCCAATCCACCGATTGGGAAACACATTGTTTAAGTATTCTCGCACGGGTCTTGCATAATGTGGTGGTGCTCCATCCTGTTGATACCACAATGTATCGATGGGAATGTCAGGATCATCTGGATTTGGAAAAATAGCAGCTAAAACAGAAACTAATTCGATTTCTAAAAATTCTAGATACAGCGGCCCTGTTTCATTAAAGAAATATGGCCCTATAACCCTGTCAGCGACAATTCCCGCCCACACGTTAAGTTTCTGAGGATACTGTGTTTTATGTTCTTGGAGCCAGTGCGGATTATTTTGTGGCCAATACTTGCAATTTTGTCTATTTACAGTACCGTTTAAATAGAATGCAGCTTCATCAGAAAATAATATTCTATATTCATCATAGGATTCTGAGGTAAAATTTCTGTCATAGTTTCAGAAAATTCTATTTGTTGATCGGGTGTTACGGTTGAAATATCCATTCAAGTTATTCACAATAATTTTCCGTACACCCTGTATCAGCGAAATACGGCGTACGTGATGATCGTCGCATTGCACCATATTTCACAATATTGCGTGAGTTGAACTATCCGCTGTTACTTCGGGCAGACTACATATCTCCGTCTCACTCGTTTCCCCGTTTAAACTGTGCTTCTTTAGTAACGACTCCTGTCTGAACCGATGCTGGGGGGAAGAACGCGACATGCATCCGCAGCCAGTCTTATATCGCAAGCTCTCCCGTTCGCTTCGTTTATTTTGTGCGTGTGAGTATAGCTCCTTTGTGCCCCTTTTCACTGGTTTTTGTGAAGGAGGCGGAACCGGATTATTCCGAGATCTGTTGTTATCGTACGTGGAGAGAATTTTAAGCTATCTTTAAAATGTCTTGTGGCTTTGTTCTGACTGCGATGAAACGTAACGCATATTTTCTTCCATTAGAGTTGTCGTACGAGTTGTCGTACGAGTTTTAGTTCGAGTATAGGCTTCCAGTCGAAGCTTAAGTTTGAGACATAGCCCCAGTTCAAGACAGTTTGCCAGGGTACTTTTAGTCGGGTGAGAAATACCGTCGTCCCCTTGGGTGCAGGAGAAGTCCGGATTTGGCTTTTGCCAACGAATTGAGCCCCGCCACCTGGCCTCCCCGTCGTTGAGAATAGGCTCGCCCTGCAAGACGACGCCATTTCTGGCGGTTTTCCCGCTTACCGCAACATTGGCCCACTCCGCTAACCACCGCGGGAGGACGCTCCGACCTGTTGACTAGTGACAGCTGATTGACACCGACGCTGGATCTTTAGATTGTACCAAGGTCGGATTAACTTTTGTACTCGCGGTGTTGTTTCTTTACAATTTATAACTATTGCGGGGTTTGTTCACATTTACCCGTCGCTATCTGATGTCGATAAGTTTTATGCCCGTTAATTTCTTTGATCGTTTTAAATCGTATGTGTGACCGAAGCACATATCTGTGGTACGGATGTAACTTAACGTGTTACTTGTCCATTGAGATTTATTGCTTGTATTTGAGTTATAGTTATTTACATTTTGAGCAAGCGAAATATAAACAAGTGTGCTCAGCTGGTGCATTTTATTTTAAATCTTTTTGCCCACCTTTTGTATTGGGGATTCGTCGAACCCTCCCTTCTCCAAGAGTTTAGTCGAACGGTGTGGAAACTTTACACACTTCGCACAAAATAGCACGGGGTTGTAATGAAAATACTGGTTTTCATTGAATAATAAAGTTTATTGTATCATATTAAAATACACGTGTGTGTGTCTTACAACTACTGTGGCCGAACTGCTCATGCTCATAAGCGTCGGTGCTTGTGCGCATGTTCTGCATATGGTTATAATAATTACACTTAGATGGCGTATGCCTACATTCATGACATCTTCCTTTTTTTTTAACTTTAAAATTATCATTTAGGTTACATAATCATCTAAATAGCGTGGTCTTTTCTTGAGTCTGTTACTTCTAGCTGTAAGTGTATTATTGCAATTACTTGAATTAGCTATGGCTTGTTCAGGACTGATTTGGTTCTCACTTACATCAGCAAGTTCAGAATAAAGATTAACATCATAAGTAATTTCTGGTTCTATTTTAATGGGACCGCTTACATCTCTTGTTAAATGAACTCTATTTCGTGTTAAAATATTACCATTTTCTGTTTTTATCTTATAAGACCTATCATTATTTGTTTTATCAACTACAATTGCTGGATTCCATGTACCTTGTTTGTTTTGCACTCTTACATTCTGCCCTATTTCTAATGAAGGTAAATCTTTAGCTTTTCTGTCGTGGTATTTCTTTTGTACATTTTGTCTGTTGATTAAACATTTTTTAATTCCTTTATGTTTTGTTTCATTATGCTCAATAAAATCAGGCACTATCCCACGTATGTTTCTACCCTGTATTATTTTATTTGGTGACTATGTTATTGCTTATGGGCGTGTTCATTAATTCTATTAATGCTAGGTACGGGTCTTTTTTTATCGTAAAACGCTTTCTTTAAAACTTTTTTAATTGTTTGTATGTGTCGCTCTGCCATTCCATTACTTCTCGGGTAATGAGGACTCGACGTAACATGTTTAAAATTCCACTTCTCAGCGAATTCTTTGTATAACTTATTACCAAAGGACGGACATTTGTATGACTGTTCACGGTCACTTCGCCTCGAGGACTCAACGCGCACGTAAAGTAGCAAGTTCATGAGCGGCGGGCAGAAGCCGGGTCAATATATTAATATATTACTTTCAAAAAAGTGATTAATATGCTATAATAAACATAAAGTTATAATCCGTAAATTATAATTTCTTATTTTGAAAGGATTACTATATTTATTTAGAATTTAAACTGTAGTGATGCGAACACCTAATTTTACGCTCGGGATATTAAGACGACCAGTTACCGCGCAGGGCGTGCCGCTGATGCGAACGACATTGAATTCCATCATTCCGTCCGTTGTCTGCTTATTACTGAATTGGGGACCGTTATCTGACCTAACTACTTTTGGTATACCCCATCGTACAAAACATGATTTGAGTGCTTTAATGGTGGTTTCTGCAATTTCATCTTTTAGCAGTATAAATTCTGCATATTTTGAGAAATAATCTATTACTATTAGATATACGTGTTGTTGAAAATAAAAAAGATCTGTACCAACTTTTTCCCATACCGCGTTTGGTATTTCGCTAGGTCGTAGGGTTTCGAAAGTTTGACTGTTTTGGAATTTTAGACATGTTTTACAATTTGTGATAACTTCTTCTAATTGTTTATTCATGCCTGGCCAAAATACTATGTCTCTTGCTCTGGATTTTGTTTTTTCAATGCCAAGATGACAGTAATGTAATTTATTTACAATTTCCTTTCGGAGTGCTTGTGGCACAATTAAGCAGTTATTTTTGAAAATTAAGCCTTTGTACTCAAAAATATCATTGTGATATGTGTGATAGGCTTTAATATTATTTGGAACGTCTTTAATTTCTTTTGGCCAGCCATGTCTCACATATTGCAATAGAATTTGTAACTCGCTATCTAATTCTGTTTCTTTCACAAATTCTGTGCGTCTCTTGTCACTCATACTGTCTGCTATTTGCATTTCTAAAATATGTAAAACATCATCATCCATATCATCTTGCGTATATTTTAAATGAGCACGTGACAGTGTGTCAGCGATCACAAGGTCTTTTCCAGGTTTAAATACTAGTTTGAAATTAAAACTTTGTATTCTCATTCGCATTTTTTGCAATCTATTTGGAATTAAAGAAATGTACTTATTCATGATAGGAATGAGGGGTTTGTGGTCGCTTTCCACCGTAAAGGGTTTTCCTATGACAAACTGTCGAAACCTTTCACAACCGAAAACTATTGCGTATAGTTCCTTTTCAATTTGAGCCCAGTTTTTCTGTGTATCTGTCAATGATTTAGAAGCGTATGCGACAGGTGAGTTATTTTGTAAAAGAACAGCACATACGCCTGTGCTACTAGCGTCTACACTTATTACACAATCTTTGTTTACGTCATAATATTGTAAAATCGGAGTTTGAGTTAATTTTTCTTTAATATTATTAAATGCAATAGTATGATCTTTAGTCCGGTTAAACTGAGTTTCTTTTTTCAACAAATTTCTAAGTGGGCCAGTTATATGCGCTAAATTGGGAATAAATTTCGTTAAGTATGTGACCATACTCAAAAATCTTTCCAATGCTTTTATATCTTGCGGGATTTTCATTTCTAATACCACTTGTATTTTACTGTTATCAATTTCGATGCCATTTTCACTAAAATTATGTCCTAAAAATTGAACTTTTTTAACAGCGAATTGACATTTTTTAAGATTAAATTTAATTCCATTTTTTTCTGGCCTTTTCAAAAACTTGCAGCAATATTTCTTTATGTTTATTTTCACTGTCTGCCCAAATTATAATGTCCTCTATATAAATAGCTACATTTTTTATATCTTTAAATATTTCGGTATATAATCTATGAAAAACTTCGAGCGCCGTTTTAATCCCGTAAGGCATCCTTAGAAAACAGTAACGTCCAAATGGCGTTTGAAAACTTGTCTTTTTTGAACTTTCTTCTCCTAATTCTACTTCCCAGAATGCCTTTGATGCGTCTAATATACTAAATATTTTGGCATTAGTCATTCGGCCAGCTATTTCCTCAAATGTAGGAAGTTTGTAATGTTCCCGCAACAGACATGAATTTAAATATTGAGGATCTAAACATATTCTCATTGTGTTGTCAGGCTTTCTGACTAGTACAACAGGATTTACAAAATCTGTAGGCTCCTCAATTTTCTTAATTATTTTATTTTTTTCCATTTCGATTAACTCTTTCTTATAGGTCTCTAATAATTTAAAAGGTACTAACGACATTGTTCTACTTTTCCTACTGAATCTGACTTCAATTTAAAATCATACTTAAAAGGAAGTTTACCTATATACAGTTACGTTACAACCAGCTCCCGTGTCTAGTTTAAAAGTTATTGACTTTCCTGTGTCATTAAATTTATCTTTTTCAGTCCATTCTTCGTTTATAGTATTTATGTCACCTTTCTTTTCCGACTTTGTAATTTTACCTAACAGAAATTTATTTTCTTCGTCAACTTTTGCAATAGTATTAATTTTTCCCTTATTTTTACATACCTTTGCAAAGTGATTTAATTCATTACAAAGATTACATCTCTTACTGAATGCTGGACAATGTCTTGGAGCATGTTTGTAGCCGCATCTGCTGCACGTTGAATCCATGGAAGTTCTGCGTTGACTTCTACATTCCGTTGTCATCATAGATGGCGTTTTCTGTTGACTGTTGCCTTGTTTTGGACCGGATACGCCTTGATTGGCAGTTGGGGGTCGTTGTTGCTTCTGCATCTGGATAGCTTCAAATTTTTCACTGGTTTGAAGTATTTGAAGTTGTTTATTGGCTAATTTTGCTGCTTTGCATAAATGGATGCACTTTTCCAAAGTCAAATTTTTTTCACGCAGTAAATGATCTTTCAAATGTGTATTTTCAATACCACTCACTATTTTATCTTTGATTCTGTCTCTCAGTTGCCCCAATTCACAGTCTAAGCACAGTTTCTTCAAATCCGTTAGAAAGTCATCAAACGTTTCGCCGGGTTTCTGATTGCGCTGGAAAAATACGTGTCTGCATATGCTCTCATTTTTCCGTGGCACGCAATAATCACGAAAGGAATTTACAACACTTTCGAAATTTGTGGACTCTTCTTCGGTCAGCTCAAAAGTGTCGAATTTTTCTTGTTCCTCTTCACCAATAGTGTGTAATAAAATTGCGACCTTGACTGCGTCATTTTTGTCTTGGTTTTCGGTAGCTTCAAAATTTCAAATTTGAAATTTCTTATACCATTTAATCCAATTTTCAGCAACATTGCCCTCAAACGATAATTCATTTGTAAGTTCGTGCGATGTCCGTTTGAATATTCTGTCGATTCACAGTTTCATACACAATTTTCCTTTATTTCGCTTACTCATCACTTATCTTTTTCACTTCACTTTGCTCTAAGCACTGAATTGACTGCGCCATGTAATGAAAATACTGGTTTTCATTAAATGATAAAGTTTATTGTATCATATTAAAATACACGTGTGTGTCTTACAACTACTGTGGCCGAACTGCTCATGCTCATAAGCGTCGGTGCTTGTACGCATGTTTGCATTTTGCATGTTCTGCATATGGTTATAATAATTACACTTAGATGGCGTATGCCTTCATTCATGACTAAGGTACTAAATCAACATACTTCGTATAGAGGTAACGCATTTAGTGATTTTTTTATATCTATCCTTGTCGCACATTCCTCTCATCTAGGGATAAAAAACATTTGGAAATATTATTTGAAGTGACGTTTGTCAAAGTTACTGTCAGTGGTTAAGAAAATTGAGTTTAAATATCGCATCCCAAACTTTTATCGCATGACATTTAATGATTCCGCCTTTTTCGTAAAAGAAACATTCTGCACTTATCAAAATAACAACTTTTTGATTGGTAAATAACTAACTAAACATAACCTAATACACTTTTAAATTGAAACCAGTGACATTGCGGTAAACAGAATTCCCTAAAACTGTTGTCTTCCTTATTGCACTTGCGACAATTATATCTGTTATCTTTGTTTCTCAATCCTCTCACGAGAGGAATGGGATTGCGTTACCTGTACGGAGTGTTGATTTAGTACCTTATTCATGACAGGGGTCATCGTCGTTTAGCTCTCGCACTAGATTAATTTTGTAATTTAATTTTTATGTATAGCTGGATTTGTATCACAAAATCTTTTAACCGGACACTAAACACTTAACGTTTCGACGAAGCTGTCGAACGACGGTGAAACGTTAAGTGTATAGTGCGAGATTTAGTGTCCGGTTAAAAGATTTTGTGATACAAATTTCATCGGACAAGAACCAACTTTAAATATAGCTGGATTCATTGCTCAGTGATTTTTCATCACTGCGGTACGCGATAGAGATTTGAGTGAAATATCTATCGCCACTTATTGAGATTATTTTCAACTGGAGATCCTGAAGAAGCTGACGGACATTTAGAACATTTAATTTGATATAATTTTATTCATTTGCGATGTTTTATATCCTAAGTTTACTTATTTTTTTTAATTGAAATGCATTTAAGACCGATAAAATTAAAACTCTGCTTTTCAGTTTTCATTATTAATTTTATAAAAAATGTTCTTATGAAAGAGATCAAAATTTTTATAGCATCGTTTTGACAGTCACGGGGGCTATCGAAATATCAACTCAAACTTGGGGGCTGTTATTTAAAAAAAATGTCAGTGACGTCATCACTCTTATCTGTAACACTCTGTACATTCAGGTGCAATGCCAAAGAACGCGCAATTTAAATCAAAAATTGATCTGTTTTTGGAATTTTCTTAAAATTCAATAATTTACGCTTTATACTGATTATTCCAAACTTTACACTCTCACTGTATGTAATTGTAATTAAAAAATCAACTGTGATATATCACCCCTTCATAAAAAAAGTGGCATTTGTTAAATTCCGTTGCCAAACTTTAAGGAACATTTTCACCTATAAGGAAACAAATAAAGCTGTTTATGCTGAGACACGAAATTAAAGAGCAGGAAATGCTGAATAAAATTGCCTTTGTTGCAGTGTTCTAGCATAATCCAGTCCTAAGAAAAATATGTTTACGTTAACGTCTGCAAACTCCCTAATTGGTGCGCGTTGCAAAACAAAAATAGCCGCCACAAACAAACGGGGTGAGATAAACATTTAATAACATCATTTTTGTACTCCCAGTACATATGGCAATATATAAAAAAATTAAAAATATTTAAAATGGTCAAGCAACCAAAAATATTTTTATTGGATCACTTCATATGGATTGACCCTATATCAATGGCTTCGTTCAGATGAAGAAAATATCATAAACAGTTTATGATTAATCATAAACAGTTTAAGCTGCATATACAGTTTTCAGTTGAACGATCGGTAGCGTAGACCGTTTTATTAAATATAAATATTCTAGTGCCTAGTGTGTAAGTTTTGTCTAAGAAACATTTCCAGCTAAATTAAGTCAAAATGAGCCCAACAATAATTATTTTGAGCGCAGTAAACCTCTGGGAACCCATGCAAAATTTGCAGCGCAGAAATGAACGACCTCGAAATGACAATTAATAAACTGCTTAATTGTTCATGAACTTCTCTATCACCAAACACTTCATATTGCATTCCGTTTATTGTATAAATCATATCAGACTTTGTAGACGTCATGTTTTTAAACACGTTTTCGTTAGGGTAGCGTAAAATCGAATCGCTCCAAAAAATGGCGTCCACTACGTAAACATATTTCATCGCGATCCTTGGAGCATAAACGTTCAGATGAAAAATCATAAACCGTTTATGATATTTTCCGTCATCTGAACGAAGCCATTGTTGTCAAGTATTGAAGTGTTTACACATGATCGGTGGTTGATGGTGTATAGGTTATGTACGTGTTGTATATTCAAAGTAAATACATCTGACGTTAGTGATAATTGAAGCGGTGGCAACCTCCGACGACTAATCTACAGTTCTTCCGCTCGATCTTTGCGGTTACGTCAGAAAGTTATCGACTCAAAATGACAAATTTATAAATTCTATCATTGTTTTAACATACGTATTAGATAAGGATAAAAGAATATGTTGATTTCGTTTCTCGAATCGGTTAAGTGTGACGTGACTGCAAAGATCGAGCGGAAGAACTGTAGGTAGACTGGGCAAGCGAGCTTTAAAATGTAGCTAACAAGTTCACAGGGGTATTTACTAAGACTAACTTAGTGATTGGTTACTTTCAAATTGCAGTCGATAATTTTCGGCGGATGTCGTGTAACGCAACAGAACTCATAGGCGTACATACTAGTTTTATTGCGTGTATTTGTATTTAATGAATTAATTCAATATAATTAACTGATTAATTAAATTAATAATTCTATTTCGTAATGAATAATTTATTATTATTTCAATTAACAAGTATATTTTTTGTAATATTCGATTTTTATTTCCATTTAATGAACGCGGCCTATGTGCGCTAGGGACGAGTAAACAGTACCCCACCTTTCCCTCCCACCGCAAGATCTGTTGATGTTGCTTTCAAACAAACCGTCCTATTTTGCAATGGCATTACCAGTCTATCTTGATTAGCCGTCGACGGTGCAACATTGTCATTTTCAAAAACTTGTAATAAAAAAATGTTACTAAATTTCAACTAATACATCGTTACACCTTGAGTTAAGTTGGTACTGGTTTAACGTCATTAATGACGAAAGTTGGTTGGAAGTTTACAAGACCTATAGGTATAAATTCAATGGTAGTAGGTAGGTACAGTGCACAGTTACAGTTCTGAATCAGATCTCGGTAAAACTGCACTTTAGGTTCCTAAATTTGCGCGTATTCAGAACTGTCATTTTCGTATTATGAAAAAAATTATAAAATATCACTAATAAATTTTATATCAGAAAGGAATAAATAAAACACAATATAATAAATCTAATCTTATATTTAACTACATATTAAACTGCAACACGGCACAAGCATCTGACAGTTCTGAGTACGCCCAAATTTAGGAACCTAAAGTGCAGTTTTACCCAGATCTCTAATTGTTGAGCCGAAAGCGATATCATTGTACTTGGTGAACTAATGAATTAGATCAGGACGACTATTCTTGACATCGAGAGAACTTTACAGTTCTTAAGTGAAAATATGAAATCACTTCCCTGGAAGTTCACTTTCGTTTCTCTTGTTTGTCAATCTACTATTCTTGAACGTACGTGCATGCATAGATAATAAATAAATAGATGAGACAGACAATAGAAAGTTGGAATACCTTGTAAAGCGCCCTCTACAATTAGGGGAAAAAGTAACCATAGCTCCAAACCCAAATATAACCTTTGATATTTCAATATTTAATTTTCATTTATCATTTATCAATACTAAATAAATATAATCATACGTTAAAAATAAATATTGTTATGGTTTTACCATGTGTAACCATAGCAATATTTACTTTTAATCGATGATTACATGGATTCAGTGTTGGTGAAACCCAGCAATAACTTGTAAAACTGAAAATAAAACGCAGTTTGATAAAACAAATTATACTTAAGTACACATAAAATAAGTACAGTGCATCATAATACATACAACTTCTGTAGAATTAACGTCAGAGTAATATACAAAATTATAATTTTTATGTAGTCTACAACTCGACAGTATAATTTCAAAAGGACGAACAGACCAAAGCCTCAGTAAAGTTCACGATCATCCTATTGTATTTTCTACACTAAAACTAAAAACTGTGATTTCTTAAAATATGGTTCTTTGGTTTGTTCGGCGTTTTGGAATAACAGGGTCGATTTAGTATGCTTAGTTTTAATAAAAACAAAAAAATGCTCGTCAGTTCATCATCTAAATATGAAAACGTTCAGGTTATCAATTGTCAATCAGCTGTTGGTACCTCACACTTCAACATTCAACTCGATTTATGCTAATAAAAGATTCTGACCTTTGTTTTCAAATTTTCATATCAAATTATAATCTCCACAATCGAACAGCTAAGTGGTCCAACAAAATAAAAAATTACTACGGGCTAAACAATGTCAACAACACTGACCATAAACTAAATGCAGGGTAATCAATCCAAAAATATTCTCCCCTTCTGGAACAGGTTCATCTAATAGCTGGTTCTCTTCATTTATTGTCTCTTTTTGCAGGAGCTCTAAATAACATAATTGAAATTAATAGGTTATCTACAATGTGTTTCATTTCTCATCTACACAGCCCTGTAGTTTTTATATTTATTAACGGATCGATTTTAAATTTTCGCCAGATGAACATTCTCTTAAAACACACATTTTTCAAATTTGAAACCTTTTGTATTGCAAGCCATGACCTACTGCGATTTAATAGAAAGTCGAAAAAATTAAGAAAAGTAAATAGTAATAGTAAATAGAAAAGTAATAGTAGGCCTTGTTTGATCAAAAAAAGTTATTAGAAAAAGTTGTTTAGAATTACGAAATAACCCCAATTACCAAATTTGGTTGAAAAATTTTAATTTTTAATTATTAAAAAATAGAATTTCAATTTAATCTACAGTTTTACAAAACGCTAAAACTAACCAACTAAAACACACAGAATGAAAAAACAGCTTAATCTAATATTTTACCAGGCCCCCATCGTGCAGTATGCATTTTTCGATACGTTTCCTATTATTCTTTACAACATTGTTTAGTTCCTGTGATGTTCAAGACAAGCTTGACGAACCCTGTTGCGTAAGTCTTCTGCATTATTATTTTGATTTTTGTACTCTTTCTGTTTAAAAATTTTCATTTAACCATTCGCGAACTATTCTAGCATTAAGAATAGTTAGAGAATGGTTAAATGAAAATTTTTCTTTACGATGGATAGGCAGAAACAGTCCTTTCATGTTTTGGTGTCACAGATCTCCTGACTTAACACCTCTGGATTTTTATTTATGGGGAATACTTAACAGAAAGTCTACAAAAATCAAAATAATAATGCAGAAGACCTACGCAACAGGATTCGTCAAGCTTGTCTTGAAATAACACCCCAGGAACTAAACAAAGTTGTAAAGAATAATAGAAAACGTATTGAAAAATGCATACTGCGTGATGGGGGCCTGGTAGAACATTAGATTAAGTTGTTTTTTTCATTCTGTGTGTTTCAGTAAGTTAGTTTTAGCGTTTTGTAAAACTTTAGTCAGTTAGTTTTAGCGTTTCGTAAAACTATGGATTAAATTGAAATTCTATTTTTTTAATAATTAAAAATTAAAATTTTTCAACCAAATTTGGTAATTGGGGTTATCTCGTAATTCTAAACAACTTTTTATAATAACTTTTTTTGATCCTACTATGTTTTCTTAATTTTTTCGACTTTCTATTAAATCGCAGTAGGTCATGGCTTGCAATACAAAAGGTTTCAAATTTGGAAAATGTGTGTTTTAAGAGGATGTTCACCTGGCGAAAATTTGAAATCGATCCGTTAATAAATATAAAAACTACAGGGGTGTGTAGATGAGAAATGAAACACATTGTATCAAAATTAAAGGTAGATTACTACGAGGTAAATGTTCATTGGGAATATCTGTATGAAGTAAAATATTAATTTATTTCATCACTTATCACAAAGAACAATCTCAATATACACACACAACAAACAACACAATTAGTGTTTTTATAATCCTAACAACATTAAAAGCTATGAATTAAAAGAAATAACAACGCGACGCCACAAAGTGCATAATTGCATGACACAACGCCATAATCGCCATAACGCTTGTAACTTGCATTTGATTGGTTGGACAGGTCGGTGGCGTTCCGGAAGCAAGGCGCCAAATTTAAATTTATGCACATGCCTGCCCTCTACAATTAGGGGAAATACTACTACCTCATTTTGCTAGGTACCCAGGAGTGCGTTCGAGAACTTTACTTTAGAGTAAATTTTACAGATGGGGGTGGGGGTAATAAAGTAAGGCAAGGTTACTTTTACTTTTCGAACGTCTGTTGTTTGCATATGTCACATGTCAGCAGTTTCAGTTATAACGATTGTAACCAAAATCTATAATAACAAACTATAGGCGGCTGCAAGAAACGTTTTCTACTTTTTTTGTATTGTACTTTTATTTTCTAAGTGTACTAACTGTAATCATTTAATTCCACTAAAAAAAAGTGCGTATTATTTTCGATATAGATGATATAAAGTAAGTTATGAAATATTTGGTTAAATGAAAGTACTCAGAACTTAACTATTTTGTTCATAATTAATAAATTTCCGGTAGTATCATTTCTAAAAAGCAGGGCTTTTTATCAAAGAGAAAATGAAAGAAAGCAATTGTTATTATTATACGATCGCACAGAATTCGTACAGAGTTGTTCCAAATTTTGTTGCGGCGAGTCTCCATTTTCATCGCGAATTAAAATTTAATTCTCAAGAGCAATAAATTTGCCGTCGATTTTCGTACTTACTAGCAACAAGTATGCAAAAAGAATAACAATAAGCCAGCACACATCTAGTACGCATGTCAAGTGATTTTCACCGCAGTCTGGAGTGCGGCGATTTTTGTTACTTTCAAAGCGACACTTTTGAAGTTTTCGAACGTTTTACTGCTCTACTTTTGATGCGCCAAATCATAATCTCGAACGACTATTTTTGTAAAAGTTACAGAAAAGTGTTATTCTCGAACGCACTCCAGAGCTCCAATATAAGTGTCTACCCGTGTGCATGGGAATGTGATATGAAGTGAATGCGAGAACTTTTACAATGCTTTTACGCCGTTGCCGGTTCTATCATCGGATTTTAACCAATCAAAATAGAGTTGTTTGGAATATGACGGCGCACAGTGGTCCAGAATGAAATTCTAGCGCGACAAAATTATTTCTTTACATCTAAGTTTCCAAAATGGTGAAAATAACAAAATTATGTACTTTTAAATAAATTTTCTAAAGTAGTGATTTAATATTAAAATATAATTATTTCTATAAAAAAAATTTGCCTGAATTTGGATTGTTAAGCATGTAAAAAACTAGATTTTTCTATTTAAAAAATGAACTGGGAGGGGTTCCATCCCAATTTTTTTATATGTTGCGTAGAAATGATTGTATAGTATTTCCAGCGATAGGAAGATATATTCATGACAGATTGTAAATTTCAATACGCCAAAACATTGCATATCTGCATGTATTTCATGGCATAGGAATACAAGGTGCGAGTTGCTTTCCGACTAGCGGACTTAAAAGCATCAATGATTGACAATTTGGACTGTGTATGTTAGTAATACTGACCTTTTCTAAATTGACGCGAAATTTAAAATCTGTCTTTCTATCGCTGGAAATACTATACCGGGTGTCCACTTTGATTACGCACCATAGGGATTTCAATGCAATTTTTTAAAATTGTAGATTCCTGCTCGCACATATTTTTGTATTCCACAGCTTTGATCAAGCAGGGAAACTTCTAATTGACAAACTTTATTGATTTTTAAAATTTTGTAATGAAAAATAGAGACTTCAAACATAATTTGTATTGAAAAATATTTATTTATAAATTAATAGGTGAATGAAGTGTTCAAATAATTTGCCGTTTGCGGCCAACCTGCCCTTGAAGCTTCTACGAACATTGTTTAACATTCTAGAAGTAATAGTTGCCCATACTTCCACGATTCTACCTCTCAACTAATTCAAATCGCGGAAAGGAGTCTGATTTTAAATAAGGCCACAAGAAGTAAGTCATTTGGTATTAAATCTAGCGATCATGCAGACTATCGTGGATCAACAAGTCTGGATTCAGTATGCAGTAACTTCAAAAGGGAAGCAGGAATTTAAAATTATAAAAAATTGCATTGAAATTCCTTTGCTGCGTAATCAAAGTGGATACTCGGGGGTGTGTGGCCTTTAAAATAAAACATTTACCTCACTCCTTGCCGCGATTTGAATGAATTGAGATGTAGAATCGGCAATTATTACTTCTAGAATGTAAGCAATGCTCGTAGAAGTTTTTAAGACAGGTTGGCCGCAAACGACAAATTATTTGAACATTTTCTCTAATAACTATTAACTATATTTTTCAAAACGAACTATGTTTGAAGTCTCTGTTTTTCATTACAAAATTTAAAAACCAATAACATTTGTCAATTAGAAGTTTGCCTACTTGATCAAAACTGTGGAATAAAGAAATACCTGCTTATTTACATTTTTCTTTTTTAATTTTGAGACAATTCTGAAAAAACTTAAAAAGTAGCAAATGAAGCAAAATAATTTTTTCTTCTCCACACACCCGCACATTCACGGAAAACTTGTTATAGGCATTTTCCTTTTTAAAATATCGGTTAAACTCCCTAGTTTTACGTACCATTGTTTTCTTAGTATTTAATTTTGGGGTGGGTCTGCCAAGTTTTTTATGTAGAGCTTGTCTTTACAATTGAGAGGCCTTTATAATAAAATGTACGTCACCGCATTCATTTTTGCAGCACTGCAACACAGTACACAGTGAATATTCGAGTAGGTACACGAAGTAAATTGTGCTTCTCTGTGGGCGTTCCTGGGCTCCGTTGTCATGACAACCTGATAAACACCGGGTAATTGTAACAGCAATGACGCGTTCTCGGGACACGTGAACTTATAGAAGTAAATATTGGTCAGAAACTGCGAAATAAGTATTGAGACTTAACAAGCTAATTTCTTACAGTTTGGTCTTATTATTTATTATTAAAAGAAATAAAATAGTGATAAACGAATAAATATATGAAAGCTTGATTAACTTGGGGGGCACGTGCTGCTGTGCCTCTTGAATCAGCCGCCACTGCTGGCTACTATTATATAACTCGTAAAAACATCTAATTTGATTATGTTTGCCTCTAATATTTCATCTAAATCCATATCTTCGAATAGTAAAATATATAAGAACCTAAAACCAGTAGTTAAATTATCATATTTAGGTTTAGAAAAGAAAGTATTATTAAATAATTACAAAAAACTGTACTTAGGTACTTTTATATATTTATTAGGTAATTTGAAATTAAATGTTAGAATAATATAAACACATACTAGTTCTCCTGAGAATTGAAGTTCTACTACCACCAGCCAGTAGAAACAAGTTCTCATGAGGTTCACGGGATAGGAGCTAGTCAATTTTTCAAGAATAGCGTCTGTAGGTTTTCGAGAGAACTCCGCCTACTTCTCACGAGAAAATAGTTCGGAATTATTTCAAGAATAGAGCTCCAGGCATGGTGAATCTATGGCACGCCGGCGCCGCGCCGTGCCATCGTTGGGCATGCGTGTCCGCAAAAAAATTTTACTAGCACGCGAACGACTTAGTAAGTAACATAATTTTATATGTTTATAAATTATTATTTGTTTTCGTTATAATATGTAAAAGAAATTTTTTTCTATTTCGCACATCAGCAACTGGACAAATATTATTTGTAAATTGTTGGCACGCGAACATAAAAAGGTTCGCCACCGCTGAATTAGATCACTGACTGAATTGAGGCGAACTTTAGTCTGTTTTTTAATTCGGAGGAGTACTTTAAAATTTTGTGACGCTAAAAACGAGCTTATCATTGGTATTTAGTTGGCCGGTAACAACCACATTAGCAAAATCACAGCCCATCGCAATTCACAGCATATCAGCCATATTGCTTCATCAGCTGATCGAAGTTTCGTTTTGTGTGAAGAAAATTTCCAATTTACTCCTCCGGATTAAAAAACAGACTGTAGTTCAAGTGAACTATTCCTTCGAAGTGATTTAGAATGCCCATCTCTATCGCCAACTAATTAAATAAAATTTGGGATGCTCTAGTGAGCTACTTTATGAAACCCAAATTAGTTTGTTAATGGAGTTATTAGCCGTTTTCGTTTCAACGTGTGGAGTAGCTCTGAGTAACACAGATCTGGGGGGCTATTCGCAAATGTCGGGTGATGACATTAGACATCGACAGTTGTCGAAGGGTAGAGTCGCACGAGTTTTGTTTTCTTTATTCTCAAAAACTGTTCGACAGTGAAAATCGTATGCGACTCCAATTGTCGATGAAGCGATATGGCAACGTTGTATATTAGTTTAATTGAATAACAGTCAGCTGATAATTTCACCACAGTCTGTTCACTGGCGCTAGTTTCGCGTACAAAATTCTTGGAAACTCGGGGAAGAATGCGCAGTAGTCTCGCTGCTTCTATTCGTAGTTTGGTTTACCGGCTTGGTTCGGGCACGTTCGGACAACTGCAAACACTGCAAGATTTTAAATTTAAATTGTTAATATCATACGAACGTTCTTTTTCTTGAAATAAAAATATCAAAATTGATTTACTATAAAAATTATCACTAATAAGAAGCTTTAAGAAGTAGTGTTTTGTATGACGGCGTGGCCGAGCGGTCTAAGACGCTGGTTTAAAGGCACCAGTCTCTTCGGAGGCATGGGTTCGAATCCCACCGCTGTTAAGTTGAATTTTTTTTCTTGATAATTTTAATCCTTTTTAAAACCAAATACCATTATTAAATATAATTATAATTAAATAAAAAACTTACGTTTGTTAATTTTTTGATGTCGATGAGAATGCATTACAGAAATCATTGTTGCGCCACCTAGTGGTAAAGCTTCGTGAATTATTTTCTCGGCTAGGCATTTATGTTCATTTTGCCGGGCTAGCCGTGGAAACGTTTGCTTTCTCCTCTCTGATGAGGCGGTAAAATTGAATTTTCTAATAGTGTAGGAAAAAACAATATTTTTCGTATATTTTGTTATTTATAAGTTATTATTGTATTATAAGTTGTTTTTATTGTTTGAATTATTGTAATTATTATGGAAATTAATAATTACAATTACACTACATTTTCTCACATTTAAACTATCATAAACATATGTTTGTATGATATTTATTAATTCTATGATTGAACTAAGATGTGCGGTTATATTTTGAAAAAATTGTGAACACTGAAACTCAACAAGTTCAACCGTTTGTAATATGTGGAGCATGCAAAAACATATTTAAGTTTGGAAAAGGATGTAACCCTTCAAATTTAAAAAAAAAACACCGATTAATTAAGCGCCAAAATGACGAAGAAAATTTAACAAATGTAAGAAACAAAAAATCTCTTGTTACTGTGAGTGACCAACTGGCAACTCTGCTCCTGACGATGCCGATTACTAATCATAACGATGCCACGATGCCGATTACCGATTACTATACTCGTCACAGACGTATACGATTATGCGTATTGCGATAGGCATCGTTGTAATCGTCAAACGAGTATTCGTATCTGTACTCTTCAAACGAGTATTTATATCTGTACTCGGACGATTCTGTACTTACTCGTGCAGGTCTCTAGTGTAGACTGTGATTTCACAAATTTAAGTTGGCAGATCTGAAATTTAATCACTTGCAGACATTTTTAGTTGATTACATTTCAACAAAAGTTTTGAATAACACTGACTTATAAGGTCTGTTCACCGTGGAACTGATTCGAACTGTTCAAAGCAGGCACTCATCTAACTTTTTATATGTAAATATTAAATTGAAATCGGCTAAATTTACTTGAAAAGCACTGAGCAATTAAATTCTTTACATAATTGTATTGAAAATATGATTAAATAAGTACACAAACTTTTTCCTCAAGTTTTAAAGCACAACAACGTCTTTTGTTAAACGAAAGTTTTTTAAAAATTTTGCATCAGCCATACCAAAGGTATTTTTATATACGTGTTTTTCTCGTGCGTACATCATAGCTATTTCATTCTGCTCTAAATTTTGTATAATAAATAACTCTTCTGTCATTTTTAAATGCACGAGATCTCTACACAAAATGAATACAGTAACGACAATAATACATTCGGTTTCGTACACGACATACAAATGTAAAGTAGTTTTAACCACTCTACAATATCTCTACTAAAAATGTCGAAAAATTGTCGTATACGACATTTGAGAATTAACATCCTTAAACATTCGAGCAATGTCGTGTTCGACTTAAGTATTCGCCAATTTGAGAATAACCCCCCTGATTCGTACAAAAAGCGTTCTCTTCATATTAACATGGAATCAACTGGAAATAGGGATCACTTCAAGTTCAGATCAGTTGCGGATCACTTATGAAACGAAAACGCCTAATAAAGCAGCAAAATAGAATAGCATATTTAAATATCGAGAATGGTAATTACCAAATTATGCACGGTGGAAAAGTTGCGCATGAGCCGCGCAGCGGCGAATGCAAGTAATTCCACAAGTGCGTAATTGCTTTACAACTCGAGTTTTGTACTATACTTTATCTACGACCACAAAAATTACCTTCAAAGTAATCAGCAATGACATTTGCAATTTCGTCAATCTAACGTGATGCGGCTACGTAGATCTAACTACAAATGTGCGTAAAGTAGGTGCGTTGTGCGTTTTTCTTACTTTACGCACGACGTTTGCAAATACCCGCTTACTTAATTTATGTGTTGTACGTAATTGGTCATTTACAGTAGTGGTCGTAGATAAAAATAATTTTACGCGCCTGAGTGAGTTGAGCTTTTTCATTTCCAACTGTATTCATTTTAATGCGCTGCTGACATTGGCTTCGTTCAGATGAAGAAAATATCGTAAACAGCTTATGACTAACCATAAACAGTTTACACTGCATATACAGTTTTCAGTTGAACGATCGGTAGCGTAGACCGTTTTATTAAATATAAATATTCTAGTGCCTAGTGCGTAAGCCTTTTTAAGAAGCATCTCGAGCTAAATTAAATAACAATGAATTCAGCAATAATTGCAGCATTAGATACTGGCATTAATTTTGATGTTATTTTGGGCGCAATAAACCTCTGGGAACCGTAACAAAATTTGCAGAGCAAAAATTAACGACCTCGAAATGAAAATTAATAAACTGCTTAATCGTTTATGAACTCCCGCTACACCTAACACTTCATATTGCACTCTGTTTATTGTATAAATCATATTATATTTTGTAGACGCCATGTTTTTAAACACGTTTTCGCCAGGGTAGCATAAAATTGAATCGCTCCAAAAAATGGCGTTCGCTACGTAAACATGTTTCATCGCGATCCTTGGAGCACTAACGTTTAGATGAAAAATAATAAACCGTTTATGATATTTTCCGTCATCTGAAAGCCATTTTTATGCACAAAGTCCGTTTGGATCACGGTGTAAAGCCCGTTTTACATTTGTTAAATTTGATACCAATTTTTGTTACAAAGTGAGAGAGATAGGCTACCACAGTGAATTTTGATTGGTTGAATTGGCACTTCTCACTCACTTTGTAACAGATTTTAGATAGAAAATGTCATACTGTAAAACGGCCATAAGATATCAGGTGATATGAGTTGCGATTGTGAGCTGGCTAAATTTTATTCTTATTCTAAAAGAAACCAATAGGTGGCTACGTGTAGCGTAGGTATTTGTAAACAAATACAAACACGTAAATGACCTTAGAAGTGTTATGGCGTTTACGCCATACGTTATTGATCGGGGTAGATAAACTGTAATTAACTTTTACGAAAAACTGATCAAAGCGGATAAATAGCGATCGGAAACATGAGCGGAGTATAACTGTCAACTGATCACCAACTGGATCGGTCATTTAACAACCGATATTTTCCTGGTTTCACACGTCGGCACGCAACACTGATACACCATGTTGTATAACAGACGTTTCGACCGTGGCTTCGATTCAATACACACACTTAATCCGCCCAACTAGCGATGCGCGATTGCGAATAAAAATATTCAAATAATTCGATTGTTGCGATTATTCGAATGTATTCGAATAACTATTGGTTTTATTCGAATTTTATAAGTATATACAGGCCAACCGCGGATACGCATCGCAACAACGAATAACTATGGGTTTACTTCGATTATTATTCGCCCATCGCTTATAATACGCTGGTGCCGTGTCGCTGTTAACCGTATTGCATACGCATTACCACAGAGCCAGGGCCGTGCCGTGCTATGATACTGTTACATTATTAGAAGTAAATTCAATTTTTATATACTGGTCGCGCCACCTGTGACGCAGACAAGATTCTAATCTATTCTAGACACGCACCGAATTTACTAGAAAAATCTAGCATTATTCGTTATAAAACATTGATTTTTAAATCAGTCTTATTTAGAAGGCGATGTGTAGCAAACGAATTTATTAACGTTTAAGTGTTATTGTGTCAGATAAGTGTACAACTCGATATTCGGCCCGAGTATGTATCCGAATGGTAAAAATAACGTTTACATGTTATGTTAAAATTAACGTTTGAAAATAACCTACGGAATAACGAAAACGTTATATTTTCAAGTACGTATCCCTTAAAAATGCGTTATGCTATCATGAGCGTTAAGTTTGAAGTTATTTAGAATTCAGTTTTGTGGGCAAGAGACGAAGATAGAATTATGTGAATATGTACGTATTAAAAAGAAACAGATATAAGACACGTTATTATAACAAGAGCATGCGTTGTGAATCTGTTCTGTGATATGCACGTGTTGTCGGAGAACGGAGGAAAAACTAAACCAGCTCAAACTAACATAATTAATTATGTACTTACAAAAATAATTCTATTTAATTTCTAAACATAATGGAAATATCAATTTGCGGCACTGCAAAAAATACGTCATCTATTTTATTTTAGCAAATTAATTGCAATTAAATTTAATCGCAATTAACATAATTTAATTGTTAATTGCAATTAAATATTTTTAATGATAATTATTAAAAAGTAGAGTAAAAATAAGTAAAGATCCTTGAATTGATGTTATTGAATCGTAATTTATGAAAAATATCAGAAACCGCTTTATGTATTTTTAGCATTTTAACTTAGGTAATTATGTAATATGTAATCATTTAAAATTGCATTTAACAAATGTTTCAATAAAATCAAACAGAAATTACATTTCAGAGTTAGTTGTCAATTGTTAATTAAATCTAAAAAACGAACAATAAATTAATCGTAACCGTAAAAATTAATTCTAATTGTAAGAATAAAAAGATTCGACAATTATAATTAATTAATTGTTAATTGCCAAAATAATTTATTTATTGTAACCAACAATGTGAGGAACTGTGGTTTTAATAAAAAAAATATTGCAACGCTAAACGGTTTTTCAGGAAATCAATATTTTATTTAAATTTTTAATATGGTATGTTATCGTCTTTTTTCCTTAACTTGTATATTAACAAATAATTTTTCAGCAAATACATATTTTTGTAAATTTTGATCCGGTAACTCATAAAGCATACAGTAGAATTTTGATTATCCGGTTCTTTAGTTTTCCGGATTCAGCAGTTATCCGGATCAATTATTTTTTGCATTATGTATGTTGTTATCCGGAATGCTGGTGTTTCTGTTATCCGGATCATTGTGTAACATATGCAATTCAGCATTCTAAATTTAGAATGTAGTTCCCCTACATATGTATATACGTTTTTGGGGGTTTCCCCTGGAACTATGTAGCATTTTGAAAAAAAAAAGTGTAAGCAAACAAAAATTACACATTTCTGGAATTAAGTAGTATAGATATGATTACGATGTTTATGGTCTTGTTATATCTGTTTATAATGTTTATGTTTTTTATTGTCTGTTCATCACCTTCTTTCTGTTCTTTTATGAATAAGTAAGTATAATTAAAAGTAGTGCTATTTATGTATGACAACGCTTTTTAAGTGCCCATAATAAATGAATTCGATTATACGGATTTAGGTCTGCATTAATTAATCCGGTTAATCAAAACTTTACTGTATTTCAAAATTTTCCTCTGCACGTATGATATCTAAACCTAAAATAAAGAATAATACTGTAGTTATGAGTGTTTATTAAAAATACTTGTCTTAATTACATTTCCTCTATATGATTCAGTTTTTCTAATAATCATTTCACAGTTTAATTCATTTTAAAACCTACATCAGTGAGTATATAGGTACTAATAAGAGAGATCACGACGGGTTAAAAATGCGTATACCTAAAAGTGAGTCGCTGGATAGATGGCTCTTCGTAAACCCTCTGTTAGTTGAGTCGTTATATAGATGGCGTGTCGCTATGAGAGTCGATGTAAGAGTCTAGTACAGTTGGTGATTACAGATTACTATTATGCGTTGTGCCCTCTAGTGTCAAACGTAAAAATGTTAGTTATTAAAAATGGTTATAAATTACCATTAATTATTGGCGTAAATCCCGTAGCCGTAAATAAAGTAACTGATATACGGTTTGCGAAACTGTAGAATTAGGTGAATAAAAGTCGAAATAATCAAATCAAACCTATTGCGGGGCCGACTACCGTTTTTGTTTCGACAAACCCGTCATTAATCGGTAGCGATCGGCGCTCCTCGGAACATTTAAGTTGGCGCGAATCTGAACAGAATATTTAAAAAAGAATTTGTCGCAACAAAAACGCTAGTCTTATTGGCCTATTGTCAAGGCTGCGCAAATAAGCTCCGCCCACAGGTCCTTATATTCGGATCATATGACAGTAAAATAGTATTTTGAGATTAATCGTTTGATTATCCTGTGCATCTGAGCCTTTGTGAAATTCTACGTTTTAGACGAAGATATTCCATATATTTTGTTATTTTATAACTTCCAAAGTGGTAAAGTGTCAAAATAAGACCTACAGATTCTATTACGATTTGCTTTTTTCAAGGCTATGTGGAGACTGTTTTTTTATTTAAGAGGCTGTTTTTTTATTTAATTACTTTAAAATATTAAGTAATTATTAATAGTGTCTTCTGAAAACTACCTCTTTACTTTTTTTTATTAACCGATCAAATAATATCTTGAATTTTCTCATTTGTGTCTTTCTTACTTTTTCTTCATAAATTACATTTTCATTACTAGATAATAAGTTATAACCTTTTCTCCTCAACATTTTCGAGGTTATATTCTGTCATACGAAATGGTTTATAATAATTGCGACTATTATAACTGTCATAATAATCGTAGAAATAATAAAAACATGACATTTCATAGATTTCCTCTAAATTAAAAGATTTGCAAGGAATGGTTACTAAACTGTGGCAATAGCAACTTATTTGATTTGTCAGCAACTGCTATTAATCGACGAGTTATTTGCGGGGAACATTTTTCCGATTCATCTTTTACTAATATTTCTCGAAAAACTTTACTTAGGAATGCCATTCCTTTAAAATATTCAGTACCTTGTGAAGTCGTAACTGAACCACATACATCTAAAATAGTATCTTATGTAGGCATAAGTGGACCTCAACAATGCAAAATAGGAGAATATTTAAATCCTGAAAGGTGTTCGCCTGTGGGTCTTGTGGATAAAACTTCACATACAAATGATCAATTTAATTCCACTGTCGCTATTACGAAAAGGAAATATTTTACCGTTTATAAAATCTATTAAATTATTTCACAGCGGAGGTACAGAGAGAAAAAATGTGTATTGTTTCAATGGTCTTATTATTACAATAAAATCAATTTTAGGTTTATATCAGGATATATGTAAAGAGGGACATCGGTACTTAATAACTAGACGTTTAAATCAAGACTGTCTAGAAAATCTTTTTTCTATAATTAGATGCAGAGGTGGCTATAATCCAAATCCTAGTGTATCACAATTCAGACAAAATTTGCAGCATAAAATGTTAATTCAATTTTAATTCAATTTAACTCCTTCTTTTACACCCATAGCCATGAAAACGATTTAAAACAGCGATTAGTTAAACAAATTTTAAATAATATTCTAGCAGCTAATCATATACCTTGCAATGAACATATAACTTTTTTGGTACAACATACTGTTTTAATTAAAATAAGAAAAACAGTGAAATGGATTTCTGACAGTTTTCATACTAGGCGAAACAAAGACAATAGAAAAGTTGCAGTCCTTTCAAATAATTAAGCAGAAAATATATATTTATGTATATGCTTATATTTAAAAGTTTCTTTAATCTAACGAAGTCCTAACGTCCGTACGCACAATTCAAATTAACCGCTAATTCCCTCCCACCACAAGAAGTCGTGCGGAGGTTTTAGCCGCTCGTGTATTTATTCATTTTATTCTTAAAAACGCTTATCATCTATCGGTGAAATGTGATACTTGTGATTCCCGTCATCCAACAAGCGATGCATCAAACCCATACATAGTAGTTCAAAACTGTCCGACAGCGGCAGCACTTTACATACACACTCTCTTCACGTTGCTTTCCCCGTTAAAATGTCCTTTAACGTGTGAGAATAACATACACGTTGAGTGTTAACTGTTGTGGACGGGATACATACTTAAAATTTATAATGTCTTACAAAATAACGTTCGACCTTTTAATAACGTGTACGTTATGGCGATTGAACGGGATACATACTCGGGCTGATTATTGTACTTTTATTGTATGTAATGATCGTAGACATTCAGCCCTAGTATGTATCCGCACAGCAAAAATAACGTTTCCCCTGGAACTATGTAGCATTTTGAAAAAAAAAAGTGTAAGCAAACAAAAATTACACATTTCTGGAATTAAGTAGTATAGATATGATTACGATGTTTATGGTCTTGTTATATCTGTTTATAATGTTTATGTTTTTTATTGTCTGTTCATCACCTTCTTTCTGTTCTTTTATGAATAAGTAAGTATAATTAAAAGTAGTGCTATTTATGTATGACAACGCTTTTTAAGTGCCCATAATAAATGAATTCGATTATACGGATTTAGGTCTGCATTAATTAATCCGGTTAATCAAAACTTTACTGTATTTCAAAATTTTCCTCTGCACGTATGATATCTAAACCTAAAATAAAGAATAATACTGTAGTTATGAGTGTTTATTAAAAATACTTGTCTTAATTACATTTCCTCTATATGATTCAGTTTTTCTAATAATCATTTCACAGTTTAATTCATTTTAAAACCTACATCAGTGAGTATATAGGTACTAATAAGAGAGATCACGACGGGTTAAAAATGCGTATACCTAAAAGTGAGTCGCTGGATAGATGGCTCTTCGTAAACCCTCTGTTAGTTGAGTCGTTATATAGATGGCGTGTCGCTATGAGAGTCGATGTAAGAGTCTAGTACAGTTGGTGATTACAGATTACTATTATGCGTTGTGCCCTCTAGTGTCAAACGTAAAAATGTTAGTTATTAAAAATGGTTATAAATTACCATTAATTATTGGCGTAAATCCCGTAGCCGTAAATAAAGTAACTGATATACGGTTTGCGAAACTGTAGAATTAGGTGAATAAAAGTCGAAATAATCAAATCAAACCTATTGCGGGGCCGACTACCGTTTTTGTTTCGACAAACCCGTCATTAATCGGTAGCGATCGGCGCTCCTCGGAACATTTAAGTTGGCGCGAATCTGAACAGAATATTTAAAAAAGAATTTGTCGCAACAAAAACGCTAGTCTTATTGGCCTATTGTCAAGGCTGCGCAAATAAGCTCCGCCCACAGGTCCTTATATTCGGATCATATGACAGTAAAATAGTATTTTGAGATTAATCGTTTGATTATCCTGTGCATCTGAGCCTTTGTGAAATTCTACGTTTTAGACGAAGATATTCCATATATTTTGTTATTTTATAACTTCCAAAGTGGTAAAGTGTCAAAATAAGACCTACAGATTCTATTACGATTTGCTTTTTTCAAGGCTATGTGGAGACTGTTTTTTTATTTAAGAGGCTGTTTTTTTATTTAATTACTTTAAAATATTAAGTAATTATTAATAGTGTCTTCTGAAAACTACCTCTTTACTTTTTTTTATTAACCGATCAAATAATATCTTGAATTTTCTCATTTGTGTCTTTCTTACTTTTTCTTCATAAATTACATTTTCATTACTAGATAATAAGTTATAACCTTTTCTCCTCAACATTTTCGAGGTTATATTCTGTCATACGAAATGGTTTATAATAATTGCGACTATTATAACTGTCATAATAATCGTAGAAATAATAAAAACATGACATTTCATAGATTTCCTCTAAATTAAAAGATTTGCAAGGAATGGTTACTAAACTGTGGCAATAGCAACTTATTTGATTTGTCAGCAACTGCTATTAATCGACGAGTTATTTGCGGGGAACATTTTTCCGATTCATCTTTTACTAATATTTCTCGAAAAACTTTACTTAGGAATGCCATTCCTTTAAAATATTCAGTACCTTGTGAAGTCGTAACTGAACCACATACATCTAAAATAGTATCTTATGTAGGCATAAGTGGACCTCAACAATGCAAAATAGGAGAATATTTAAATCCTGAAAGGTGTTCGCCTGTGGGTCTTGTGGATAAAACTTCACATACAAATGATCAATTTAATTCCACTGTCGCTATTACGAAAAGGAAATATTTTGATTCTGATTAGGATAGAACTATGTCACCAACGTTAAAAGAAATTCTAGAAATGCCCTCACCAATAAAACGTCGTAAAACCCATTGCAAAATAGCTGAAAAGAAATCAAAAGTAACAATTGGTAGTTTGCGCAGCAAAATATCACGGCTCCGTCATCAAAAATATAAAATCTCTTTTGAATGCCAGTTAAATACGAAATTAGAAAATTGCACAGAAATGGCAAAAACTTTAATTAAATTACAATTTAAAAATAAACGTATCCGAGAATATACTCAACAAGAAATAAAATTAGCTTTATCATTATATTATAAATCGCCTTCCAAGTACGAATTTCTCAGATCTAATGTTAAACTTAAGTTACCTTCCATAGTATGTATTAGGCGCTGGATCAAAAAATCCTTCATAATTAAAACAGGTTTCCAAACAAAATTGATGGAAAATTTGAAAACAAAAGTGAGCACAATGTCATCAACAGAAAAAGAATGCGTTCTCTTGTTTGATGAAATGTCAATTAAGAAACAATTAATGTATTCCCCGACTTTAGATAAAGTTGAAGGGTTTGAAGATTTGGGACGTCTTGGTTGTTCTAAAAAATATGGTACACAAGCTCTAGTATTTATGGGTCGGGGATTAATTCATCAATGGAAAATTCCAATTGGTTATTTTATATCTGCAGAATCCATTACAGGCGTTAAACTCAAAGAAATACTTTTTGAGGGGCTCAATATTCTTTCAGATGTCGGATTAAAAATAAGAGCAGTCGTTTGCGATCAAGGGCCAGCTAATCGTATGGTTATGAACACATTGCATATAAACGAAGATCAATCTTTTTTGGAATACAAAGAGCAAAAAATTTATTGGGTAAACGATTTTCCTCATCTTATCAAAAGCATTCAAAACACTCTAATTAATTCCGACTTTTATGTCAACGAAAACTTAATTTCTTGGCAAGATATAATTAACACCTATAATATAGATAAAGGCAATTCATTAGCTAGAGCATTAACAAAAATAACAGACACACATATTTGGCCTAATAATTTTCAAAGAATGAAAGTAAAGCTCGCTATGCAAGTATTCAGTCATACTTTTGCGGCCGCGATTAGGACAGCAATTGAAACAAAAGAGTTGCGCTCAGAAACGGCACAAAATACGGCAAATTTTCTGGAATATATGAATAAAATAGCTGATTGTTTAAATAGTTCATCAATTTATAATGACAACCCCTACAAATGTGCTTTGTCATTCCATACTCCAATCGTAAAACAAACTTTAGAAGATGCGATACCGTTTATAAAATCTATTAAATTATTTCACAGCGGAGGTACAGAGAGAAAAAATGTGTATTGTTTCAATGGTCTTATTATTACAATAAAATCAATTTTAGGTTTATATCAGGATATATGTAAAGAGGGACATCGGTACTTAATAACTAGACGTTTAAATCAAGACTGTCTAGAAAATCTTTTTTCTATAATTAGATGCAGAGGTGGCTATAATCCAAATCCTAGTGTATCACAATTCAGACAAAATTTGCAGCATAAAATGTTAATATCTTTAGAAACAACATCAGCCGATAAAAATTGTGAATCCGATAAAACGGATTATGAATTAACAACTATTGACGATACTCAAACTGCAAGAAATGAAGACAAAAATCTCAGTAGTATTCAGGAAAACGTAGATAATGTAGAAATAATTTTGGAACCTGATGAAGAAGACAACCTAAGAGAGAACATTGTTGCGGCGAATAACGAAATTTCTTTAGAAACTCGTGCAGCTGCATATTTTGCAGGATACGTGGTGTATAAAATTCTTAAAAAATATCCAAATTGCAATAATTGTAAATTGTTCTTACAGTCTAATGCAGAATTCTCAGAAATACAGAAGAGGGAATTATTAATATTTTTAAAAGATTATGGTAACGCAGAATGCATTCGCTATTTAAAAACACCGTCCGATGTATGTGTAAATATTGTAAATTCAATTTTAATTCAATTTAACTCCTTCTTTTACACCCATAGCCATGAAAACGATTTAAAACAGCGATTAGTTAAACAAATTTTAAATAATATTCTAGCAGCTAATCATATACCTTGCAATGAACATATAACTTTTTTGGTACAACATACTGTTTTAATTAAAATAAGAAAAACAGTGAAATGGATTTCTGACAGTTTTCATACTAGGCGAAACAAAGACAATAGAAAAGTTGCAGTCCTTTCAAATAATTAAGCAGAAAATATATATTTATGTATATGCTTATATTTAAAAGTTTCTTTAATCTAACGAAGTCCTAACGTCCGTACGCACAATTCAAATTAACCGCTAATTCCCTCCCACCACAAGAAGTCGTGCGGAGGTTTTAGCCGCTCGTGTATTTATTCATTTTATTCTTAAAAACGCTTATCATCTATCGGTGAAATGTGATACTTGTGATTCCCGTCATCCAACAAGCGATGCATCAAACCCATACATAGTAGTTCAAAACTGTCCGACAGCGGCAGCACTTTACATACACACTCTCTTCACGTTGCTTTCCCCGTTAAAATGTCCTTTAACGTGTGAGAATAACATACACGTTGAGTGTTAACTGTTGTGGACGGGATACATACTTAAAATTTATAATGTCTTACAAAATAACGTTCGACCTTTTAATAACGTGTACGTTATGGCGATTGAACGGGATACATACTCGGGCTGATTATTGTACTTTTATTGTATGTAATGATCGTAGACATTCAGCCCTAGTATGTATCCGCACAGCAAAAATAACGTTTACATGTTATGTTAAAATTAACGTTTGAAAATAACGTGCGGAATAACGAAAACGTTATATTTTCAAGTATCAGCCCTAGTATGTATCCGCACAGCAAAAATAACGTTTACATGTTATGTTAAAATTAACGTTTGAAAATAACGTGCGGAATAACGAAAACGTTATATTTTCAAGTATGTATCCCTTAAAAATGTGTTATGTTATCATGGGCGTTAAATTTGAAGACGTTATTTAGAATTCAGTTTTGTGGGCAAGTGACAAAGATATAATTATGTGAATATGTACGTATTAAAAAGAAACAGATTTAAGACACGTTATTATAACAGGAGCATGCGTTGTGAGTCTGTTCTGTGATATGCACGTGTTGTCGGAGGACGTATAGATGGATTCATTACTAAAAATGGACCCAGAAAAAAAACCAGCCGAAGTCAGTATGAGTACATATTTGTTAAACTTTGAAACAAAAAATAATGTGTTATAAACGGGAAAAACAAAACCAGCTTAAACTAACCTAATTAATTATGTACTTATGAAAATAATTCTATTTTATTTCTAAACATAATGGAAATTACGGCACAAAATTACGAAATTTGCGGCACTGCAAAAAATACGTCATCTATTTTATTTTAGCAAATTAATTGCAATTAAATTTAATCGCAATTAACATAATTTAATTGTTAATTGCAATTAAATATTTGTAATGATAATTATTAAAAAAGTAGAGTAAAAAGTAAAGATCCTTGAATTGATGTTATTGAATCGTAATTTATGAAAAATATCAGAAACCGTTTTATGTATTTTTAACACTTTAACTTAGGTAATTATGTAATATGTAATCATTTAAAATTGCATTTAAGAAATGTTTCAATAAAATCCAACAGAAATTACATTTCAGAGTTAGTTGTCAATTGTTAATTAAATCCAAAAAAACGAACAATAAATTAATCGTAACCGTAAAAACTCACAATTAATTATTAATTAATTCTAATTGTAAGAATAAAACGAATCGACAATTACAATTAATCAATTATTAGTTGCCAAAATAATTTATTTATTGTAATTAAAAAAAATTGCAACGATAAACTGTTTTTCAGGAAATCATTATTTTATTTAAATTTTTAATATAGTATGTTATCATCTTTTTTCCATAACTTGTATATTAACAAATAATTTTTCAGCAAATACATAATTTTGTAAATTTTGATCCGGTAACTCAGAAAGCATATTTCAGAATTTTCCTCTACACGTATGATTTCTAAACCTAAAATAAAGAATATTACTATAATTATGAATGTTTATTAAAAATACTTGTCTTAATTACATTTCCTCTATATGATTCAGTTTTTCTAATAATCATTTCACAGTTTAATTCATTTTAAAACCTACATGTTATTTCTCAACGGCACCTAAATAGATGTCGCTAAATGTAGGCGTTAAAATGTCCTTTAACGTGTGAGAATAACATACACTTTGAGTGTTAACCGTTGTGGACGGGATACATACTTAAAATTTATAACGTCTTACAAAATAACGTTCGACCTTTTAATAACGTGTACGTTATGGCGATTGAACGGGATACATACTCGGGCTGTATGTATCCCTTAAAAATGTGTTATGTTATCATGGGCGTTAAATTTGAAGACGTTATTTAGAATTCAGTTTTGTGGGCAAGTGACAAAGATAGAATTATGTGAATATGTACGTATTAAAAAGAAACAGACATAAGACACGTTATTATAACAGGAGCATGCGTTGTGAGTCTGTTCTGTGATATGCACGTGTTGCAGAGGACGTGTAGATGGATTCATTAGTAAAAATGGACCCAGAAAAAAAACCAGCCGAAGTCAGTATGAGTACATATTTGTTAAACTTTGAAACAGAAAATAATGTGTTATAAACGGGAAAAACAAAACAAGCTTAAACTAACCTAATTAATTATGTACTTACGAAAATAATTCTATTTCATTTCTAAACATAATGGAAATATCAATTTGCGGCACTGCAAAAAATACGTCATCTATTTTATTTTAGCAAATTAATTGCAATTAAATTTAATCGCAATTAACATAATTTAATTGTTAATTGCAATTAAATATTTGTAATGATAATTATTAAAAAAGTAGAGTAAAAAGTAAAGATCCTTGAATTGATGTTATTGAATCGTAATTTATGAAAAATATCAGAAACCGTTTTATGTATTTTTAGCATTTTAACTTAGGTAATTATGTAATATGTAATCATTTAAAATTGCATTTAAGAAATGTTTCAATAAAATCAAACAGAAATTACATTTCAGAGTTAATTGTCAATTGTTAATTAAATCCAAAAAAACGAACAATAAATTAATCGTAACTGTAAAAACTCACAGTTAATTATTAATTAATTCTAATTGTAAGAATAAAACGATTCGACAATTACAATTAATCAATTATTAGTTGCCAAAATAATTTATTTATTGTAACCAACACTGTAAGGAACAGTTTAATTAAAAAAAATTGCAACGATAAACGGTTTTTCAGGAAATCATTATTTTATTTAAATTTTTAATATGGTATGTTATCGTCTTTTTTCCATAATTTGTATATTAACAAATAATTTTTCAGCAAATACATAATTTTGTAAATTTTGATCCGGTAACTCAGAAAGCATATTTCAGAATTTTCCTCTACACGTATGATATCTAAACCTAAAATAAAGAATATTACTATAATTATGAATGTTTATTAAAAATACTTGTCTTAATTACATTTCCTCTATATGATTCAGTTTTTCTAATAATCATTTCACAGTTTAATTCATTTTAAAACCTACATGTTATTGCTCAACGGCACCTAAATGGATGTCGCTAAATGTAGGCGTTAAAATGTCCTTTAACGTGTGAGAATAACATACACGTTGAGTGTTAACCGTTGTAGACGGGATACATACTTAAAATTTATAACGTCTTACAAAATAACGTTCGACCTTTTAATAACGTGTACGTTATGGCGATTGAACGGGATACATACTCGAGCTGATTAAAGTGTTTTAAAATAAATAAATAACGTTTAAATTTGTGAACCCGAAGTCGTAACAAATTTTCAAAAATCGAAAATGAAGCTAGTTGAATTGAAAGTGACGGAGCTGCGTGATGAATTGGACGAGAGAGGGCTGGAAAATTCTGGAAAAAAAGCTGTTTTACAAGAACGGCTTGAACAAGCTCTCCGAGAAGAAGGGAAGGATCCGGAATTATTTGAATTCGAAATTGAAAATACCGCAGCTCTAGTTAGAGAAATGAAAGCAAAAATGGATGAAAAAATGGAAAAAGTTGATGAAAATATAAAGAAAGAAATTAAAGAAATCAATGAGAATATGAAGGAAGGAATGACGCAACAAATGGAACTTTCTAGAAAACAAATAAAAAGCTTGGAAATAAAAATTGAAAAATTGAACTTTAACTGGTAAAACTGTAGTAGATTGTTGTAGTTGATAATTGATATTATTTTAGCCTAAGTTTATATTTTCAAAATAAAAATAGTATTCGTACATTTTGTGCATTTTTTTAAATCACAATCGAAGGATTTAAAAAAAAAAATTTAAGGGGCGGCATTTCGAAGACTTGCATCATACAGAGAAAATATACCGCACGGCCCTGCACAGAGCACTATTTCGCGCGATATCGAGACTTATATCTTTAGCTTTTTGGATTATGTAGTTGAAAAAATTATGAAGCGAAAAAATCATTTATCCATTTATTATTTATGTTGATTTTACATAATACAGGGTGTCCCAGCGAGACCTTTCATTAGAAGTTTATGGGGTTCTGGCCAAAATAGAAACTTGAACATTTAGAATTAGATACAAGTGATTGCATTCTCTTCAGCTAAAATATTTTCAGATGTCTAGCACTTCCGGTTATACCGGAAGTCGCGATCTACTTTGTTATTTTAAATGGAACACCCTATTTATTTTTGCACTTTTAGATGGGAATCATAATTTTGAATCTTTTATTATTGAAACCATACCGTGTCTATCTATTACAGTTTTTGAGATAAACATTATTTTCCGAAATCATGGCAGGTGGTTGACGTTTTCAAAATGGGCTGTAACTCTTATTTGAAACGAGATAGAAAATTGAAATCTAATTAAGTTTGTAGTTTAAAGATCCCTTTATCGTAGGTATTCTTTAAAATAAACATCTTTGCCTGAGAATAATTCTTAAATTTATACTTTTCATCAAGAGTTAAAAATGTAAAGAGATCGATTTTTTTCAAATGTAATGCCAGATTTTTCGTTGCGTAATTAAATTGGTGATAAAATTTGGCACAAAGTGGTATTACATGTTCCTATACCTAAATCAAACCGTTTTAGAGTTATTTCCAAAAAACGGAAAATTTTACCATTATGGCGAGAATGCATGGCTAATGAATGGTTGCTATGGATACCAGAAATAATTTTTCAAATGTCAAGTTATTGAAACTCATTCATTTCAAGTTGCAAAATGAATAACAACAACGAAAATAATGTTTATACAAATCAAGAAATTCTTAATTTATTTTTTATACACGGAAAATGCGACAAAATTATTCTAATGAAATGTCTCGCTGGGACAGCCTGTATATTAACATACAATTTTTTAATAGAATTTCTGAAAAAATTATCTTAGAAAAAACTAATATTCGTTGTTGCGATGAACACGCTAGGCCGAATGAATCGCCAGCGCACGATGAATTGGAAAGCGAATGAAATTATTCGAATAATTTTTATTCGATTGTTTTTTTCAGACTACGAATGACTCGATATTCGAATAAATAATTTAACGATTGTCGATTTATTTGATTGTTCCTTTCATTCGCAATCGCGCATCGCTACGCCTAACCAACACCAACGTTCTTTCGTATACTAAATGAAGGTCAAGTTTTATTTTCGTTTACCTACGCAGCACGTTCGCCATCTGGCGGATTTGCTATAGAACTAGGACAAAAATTAACTACCAAAATCTTCGGAACGCATAGGAAGTATATCTAATATCTTACACCGTGGTTTGGATACATGATTTTTTCATAGAAAAATAAAAATATACGTTTTATAAAACTCATCACAAATGTTCATTTCAGTTATATCTAATGTATAAATTTTAAATGTTGCAGATAAAGTTCGTAGTAGAGCAGTAGACTTGATATCCCAAGCATATTCCTCAATAACATTGGAGACTGTGGCGTTAATGACAGGTTTAACCGCGGAAGTTGCTGGAGCAGCCTGCGTGGAAAGAGGATGGCATGTCGAAGCAGATACTCGCATGGTGCATCCCGTTAGGCCCAAATCAGAACCTACTGGGCGTATTTCTAGTGAAGACCAGCTGCAGAAACTCACCGATTTCGTATCGTTTTTAGAAAATTGATCTGTTTTATCTATTATGTGCTCCAAATTATTATTTTGCATAATACAATTAAGGTGTGATGCAAACACTGAAAATATGGATATTGTATTACACTAACGTTACACTACTTGAATTGAATTGAAATTGTAATGTTTTATGTTGTGATAAATTTTGCACATTATTTCTCCGAACATCTTTAAAAGCTTCTTAATAAATTTTTCAGAATTTAAAAAGATTCAAAAAATTATTTTATTATTTTTTGAGAAAAACTGTTAAAACGTCGATAAGTGAACAATTTTAAAGATAATAGGGGAAGTAATTTATAAATTGGTTACATAAACTTTCAACGAACAAAAAGTTACTTAGTGTTGTGTTTTGTTTCTGTTTGAATAATTACTAAAGACTGAATGGTCAAACGAAAAAAAAAAAAAAAAAACTGAAAAGTGTAAAAGTAAACTAAAAGACAAAATAAAGGTTAAGAAAAATCAAAGCATCTCTTTAGGGGAGAAACTGGACCGATTATATTGGGGACTAATAGGACTAACTCACTGACTTAATAGTTATCTATCTCGTTTCCGAGTTATATCTTTCAAAATTTCTTCATTGTACCGTGTTGCAATGTTTAAGAATGACTTTTTCGATTTTTTGCACTCCTTGGACACCTGAGAAAATATAATTTAAAAATATTTCCTAGTCTTCCCTCTCTTTAGTTGTAGATATTTGTTCAAAGGTTTTTATTGTAATTGTTAAGCATTCAGGGTGCAATAATTTGGCAAAATGTTTTAAATTCTTTACTAATGAGAGGGGTAACTCCTTATTTTGTAACTCATGGGCCAGTTTTTCAACCACAAGTTAACTTTAACTACCAGTTTATTCCCATAGTAACAATTATGAAATCAATTGTTCCTATGGCAATAAACTGAAGGTTAAACTTAACATGTGATTGAAAAATTGGCCCGTAATGACATCGTTAAATGCCGATAATCGTTAAATGACATATTTCGACCAATAACGGCCATATTGGATGTAAAAACGGTATATGAACATCAAAGGCGCCGACACGAGCTGCTCCCGTGTCCCTACTGATTGATGAGTACATTATTATTCAAACGAGAAGATTGCGTCATTGTCTGGTGTTGCATCAACAGACTTATGAATCATAACTCCGTCCTTTTTTCTCTTTCACCGTTAAGAAAGAAATAATACTGAAATAATTGTCGGTTCTTGCTTCGGCGATTGATTACGCAGCACTCAAGTTCCGTGATTTTCATTGTATACTGTGGTTCAGTCGTATGATAAGTTATACTTTTCCCTTTTTATTGATCTCACCTTTTTATCCACGCACAAGTTTACTTTTGTGGATTATCTTAATTTACTACCCATTGTGCTCTTGACAGTGCACTTGGTTAAATCATCTTATTTTGAGCCCAAGAATCTGTAGGTTAAGCCATGTCCATGGAATTTAGCGACACCAGTATATTTTCTTTGTTTTCGTTTATTTTTGAAATTCATTTCTCTTTAATTAAATCGTTCCTACAATCAGTGGTGGGTTTTGAGTTTGAATTTTTACAGTTTTTGAAAAAAGAATTGACGGTATTTAGGGGGTTTTCAACTAACGTCTAGGGGGAAAGTACTATCGGGGCATTAAAATTTCGCACGATTTTTTATCTAGTAGTATTGTATATTGTATAAGTGTATTCTGTGATTTTATGAACAGCAAGATAATAAAGTACTAGAACTGAAATAACAGAATAAAAGTAGTGACCAAGCTTCTTCTCATTTTGCAATTGCAAAACCCTTCTCTCTTTCAGGAAGCAAGTGATTTAGCATTGTGTTGCTAAAACTTTAGCATTACATTTGAAATCTGACGTTTAAAATGATTATTTTTGACAAACCGTCAAAGAAAGCGATATTTAAAAATTAAATTAAAATGAAATGAAAATTAAATCGTGCGAAATTATAGGGACCATGCACATGCGAAGCCAGCGCCACCAATGACCATATTCGGCATTAGTGGTATGAAAATACGATTTGTTTCAAATTATTAGTGTACATTTTAACTTGAATATAGTAATGTATTTCAATACCAGGAAGCTCAAGTATTATGTACTACAATCGTAAATTGTCATAAGAATGATATTATTCCCATGCAATGAGTCTCAAGAAATATTTTCATATCACTAATTCACAAATCACCAGGCGGCGTTGAATGCAGAGATGTGCATGGCGTCTATAGGCGCTATAAGGCGCCATGCACATCTCTGCGTTCAGCGCCGCCTGGCGTGGTGATTTGTGAATTAGTGATATGAAAATATTTCTTGAGACTCATTGCATGGGAATAATATAATTCTTATGACAATTTACGATTGTAGTACATAATACTTGAGCTTCCTGGTATTGAAATACATTACTATATTCAAGTTAAAATGTACACTAATAATTTTAAACAACTCGTATTTTCATACGAGCGTCTGGCTGCAGATCCACCTACAGCCAATCAGAACAAGGATAGGTCAAATTACCAATCAGAAGCGTTATCCACGCTCTAGCCAATTAGAATAAGGCAAAGTAATTCAAATTTTTGAATTCAAACTTAGGAATGCAGTTTCAATAATAGTGGTGTGATTCATATTAAACGGTACTATGAAATTGGTGAACCAAAAGAACGTTTTAGCTTAAAGCTGGAGAAAGAAATACAACAATGAATGAAAATACTTTTATTTGTCATGTTTGTGGCTCAATATACACCGTGTCCACAGAATATGGAATATGTTATATACTGCAAAAAATACGCGTTACATCAAAAAACCCTGAAATAGGTAAATTTTTGATTTTTCTTGCGGATCCTATGACATGATTAAAATTTCAATTTCGCTTGTCATTTGTCATTAGTGACGTCATTGACATTTTTTTTAAATGGCATGACTAGGTTTCATTTATTTCAAAGAAAGCACACTACTTTACTCTTTACAATGGTATCCTACTTTTGAAGTTTACATTCTTCTTTCAGGTGAAATAGAAATTTTTACACCTTGTCCCAAAAGCATGGAATGTAGTAGATATCTACTTTAATAAATATGCATTAATCAAAAAATGTTTCAAATAAAAGTTGTTTGACATTTAGTTTTCTATCATGAAACAGTAGCCAATCGTTATCTTTTTCACGGACAAAAGCACAACGAGTAACAAGTAAATATTTTTAACTGATAAGGTACCCCCATATACTCATTTGACAGAGATTTTTCGATGATATAAAACTATTATTTTATCCTTCATCAATTTTGAGAAAACAGTAAACAGTAAACAATGTAACAAATTTAAATGATTCTTCGAATAATAAATGAAATCTTCAAACGAGGGTCACAATCAATAGAAAAAATCCAACTGCCGCTCATAAACTACAAAAGATGTTCGAATTGTATTCCATTTACTGTTAGACAATGATAAACTCGATTTTCAAATCCATTAATGACATTATCAGTCATTTCTGGTGTGATAGCTCTCATCTCCGTTCTTATGCTATCTTTTAAGATTTCAATGTTTTCTGGTTTATTTATGTATACTCTGTCTTTAAGATAGCTCCAAAGAAAAAAGTCTAACGGGTTTAAATCAGGTGAACGAGCTGGCCATTCTATTGCACCTCCTCTCCCTATCCATCGATTGGCAAAGGTAACATTCAGAAAATGACGGACGTTAATACCGAAATGAGGAGGAGCCCCGTCCTGCTGCAACCAAATTCTGTTATGAGGTATATCCGGATCTGCTTCGTTTGGATATAAAATAGCTAAAGCAGGAACTAATTCATATCTCAAAAAGTCTAAATAAGTTTCTGCAGTTAGATTGTTCTCAAAAAAGAAGGGTCCCAAGATTCGATTTCGAATAATTCCTGCCCAAACATTGATTTTTTGCTGGTATTGAGTATGTCCTTCTACATACCAGCGAGGATTTTGTGAAGCCCAGTAACGTGTATTTTGTTTGTTTAATTTTCCATTCAAACAAAATGTTGCTTCATCTGTGAAAAGAATATTTTTGTGAAAATTTCTATCTGCTTCAAGTCGATGCGTTATGTTTTCACAAAATTCAATTCGTCGTTCAAAGTCATCTTCAAATAATTCTTGAACAACGCAGGGTCGATATGCATGCCACTTTTCTTTTTTTATGACTTTATGTACAGTTGACTTCTTTAAGTTATGATTTCGAGCAATTTGTCGAATAGAAATATGAGGATTCTCTACTACAGCTAACATAACGTTTTCACGATTTTCATTATTTTCAGGTAAATTTCTTACTGTTTTCGGCAAGTCTTTGACAGTACCGGTCATTTCAAACTTTTGCAAGATTTTACTAACAGTAGACTGGGAAATATGATACTCGGGGTATACGTTATTAAATAAATTGCAAACTTCTTCCTGTCGTCTTCTTCTGTCTCCATATCCCAACATCATCAATATTTCAATTTGATGCTTTTCAGATAAATGCGCCATAAGTTTTATTACTTTCGTGCTTCTTTAAATCTTCCAAATCACAAGCGTAACTTTAAGTTCAAGTACCACTCTGACATTTAGAAGAATGCAAATGTTTTGATAAATAAGAAGGTTCAGTAGTGCCTTAGCATGGATAACTAGAATACTTTTGCGAAAAACTTCAAAAGTAGGATACCATTGTAAAGAGTAAAGTAGTGTACTTTCTTTGAAATAAATGAAACCTAGTCATGCCATTAAAAAAAAATGTCAATGACGTCACTAATGACAAATGACAAGCGAAATTAAAATTTTAATCATGTCATAGGATCCGCAAGAAAAATCAAAAATTTACCTGTTTCAGGGTTTTTTGATGTAAGGCGTATTTTTTGCAGTATATGACATATTCCATATTCTGTGGACACGGTGTATAAGTCAAATATAACTAATTTTAAATATTTCAACAAAAATAACATTGTGGAAAATGTCAGCAAAATAAAAAGTTTAGAAACTAATGTGATTTTACATTTACAAAATTTGAAAAATTAGAAAATGAAAATTTAGAACGCCATTTAGATGTCGATCTTAATGTTAAACAAGACGTTACATTTTGGTAGTATTGATGTACCATTGGCGACAGAAAAAATGAGGACAAGTCTTGGCAGTGATTTTAACGTTTTTTTACTAATGTAAGTGAAACTTCTAATTCAGTTTGCAGTCGTTTCCATAGCAATGTGTTTAATATACTTTTAATCAAATATGGCATTATCGAAGATAATCATGCTGACATCCTATGTTCCGGATTGAAAACTGCTACTACCTATGACAGTATGTATATCACAACTGATGATGCTGCAGAACAAGACAGTGTTGTACAAAAAGTTACTAATTGGACTATTAATTCTGATGAAAGTAATTATACTGTGAAAAAAATTAATTTGAGTAGCAGCCATGAATGTAAATTGAAATGTGTTTTATGTGGATGTTGCGTGCACGTATATTCTTGTACATGCACAGATTATTTAATACATGCTATTGTATGTAAACACATACATAAAGTAGGTATTATTTATTATTATTAACAAAAAAGGTATAGGTATCCACAAGTAACGAAGTTCTCAATAATTAAGACAAAGAGGAAATTCAAATGCCTTTAAAAACTTTAAAAAGAAATAATAATTTACAAACAGTACACACAGAAATTAATAATAATATTACTGAGGTTTCAGAATATTGTAAAAATAGTAAAAATTACGACTTATTATCTAAGATAAGCAATTACTTAAAATTAATGAATAAAATGGTGAACAGGGTCCAGCATTCATGCAAGACAAATCAAAAAATAATAATCAATAATAAATAAATAAGAAAATTGATTTTCAACCTAGGTAATTTATATAAATTATAAATATAAATATGTTCCATATAAATTTACTGGAAAATTCAATTTACAAACACTGAACATCAGCTTTCATCGTCTGATCATTAGATTATTCTTTCAAACTTCTATGTATTTATAATGCATACTCAGGACTTAATCATTTACCAGCAAATTTATATGGAACTCACCATAGGTACAGTGCTCGGCATTAAAAATAAAACGTTCTGCCAACCCAAAGCCTAACTAGCACTCAGAGCCTCACTTCTGTTGAAAAATTCTAATAAATTCTGCCTTGATAATATGATCATATTTACTCTTTATCAATAAGATTCATTATTTTCAAACAAGATTGTGGTTTTTTGGTTAGTTTTTAATGTCAAGCATTGTATAGGTGTTTTTTTTTTAAATATTTGCACCCTACCTAGATACTTTAACACCTAGAGAAAAACTGTAAATACAAAAGTTGTAGGGATTTATATGTATTATTTTTTAGAGATTTCAAGCTCCTAAAGTAAACCTACATGTGGGGTGCAAAAAAAACCTGTACGTACAAACATTTTAAATTGCTTCGTTTTTTACAAAATAATTTATAATTCATTTTAGATATCAATCAACAAAGAAAAAAGGAAATGCCATAATTCGTCTAGGAAAACCTTTCCCAAAAGAAGTATATTAGATTCATGTTAATGTTAAATGAGAATTAGAATTATATTCCAGAAAAAAGTGTGCATTTTCAGTGTCCGTTAAAAGGATTTGTATTACAAAAGATTAAAGTTAACTAGTAACTAAAGTACTAGCCTTTACAGTTTTAATAAAATCAATTCCAAGCGATTTAAAACTGCTACTTACAGAGCTATTTAGTTGAAAGTTTCACTGAAATTAGAAATGGACCCCCTTTAAACTCTGTTTCTTCTGATCAGATGTTGCACTGAAATAAAACACGTCTTATTAGAGTTCAAAGTGTCATGCAATTTTCTTACTTATCATATGTATTATATTTTAACGCCAGTGCTATTGATGCCATTCTTGAAATATAACACAGTATCCACCCTGACCCGATGTTCAAATGAATATTACGATTGGCATCCCAGTAAACATGAAACATCCATGTGACATCATAGAAAATCGAAAAGCATTCACACTTGTAACGTTTCTTTGTGACGTGAATATGATATCGCTGTGATATCTACGTAATAGGTTCTGTAGGAATAAAATTTAAAAACACTCCAGAAAGCCTCATGCGGGTCATTCCATGCCAAGTCAACCAGTGGTCTGGAACTTGAAGTCTCAGAAATCAATAATTTTTTTTATATAAGTAATACCTATTAGTAAGAATGAAAAATACGAAGTTTCATTTCTTTTGTACTTTTGGTTTCTGAGTTATAAATTTTTGAAAACTGAAAAATCGGTTGATATTTAGCACGCTTTGAAACATTTAAACATCCGTAAATCTGAAACTATTAGTCCTAGGAAGCTCAAACGTACACCATTCCATTTTAGAATTCCAAAAGCTTTAATTTGACATATCATTTGACTATATTAGCCCAATTATAAAATTTTTCAAAAATAAAAAAAAAGTTTTTAGCAAAATCTCAAAATCGAAATTTTTAATTTTTTTGAAAAAAATATATATTCAATATCCTTCTTATTGGAATGTATGTGCTAAATTTCATGGTGGTATTCCAATGAAGTCATGTTTTAAAAAATAATTATTTATTGCAGCGCATAATGAATTGCAGTTGACAAAGCAAGACAAATTTATTTATAACGGCTGTTTTTTAAAATCTGACGTCGAAGTTGGTCTTGAACATTTCATTGTGAACTATCAAAATATCAAAATGAAGAAAAACCATTTTATTCGAAAAGAAATCCAATTTTATTTTCAAAACTAAGCAACTGCTAGTGTCAGAGGTTTCAAAATTTGTGATGCGTTCAATACTTTGTCCTGGCTAACTTCGACGCCAGATTTTAAAAACATTCGACGTCAGATTTTAAAAACACTTGAGTTAAATTATCATAACATCAAACTAGTGACATTATTTTCTTCTTTCTGACATATAAGTTAAAAATAGTGAGTGTTTTAACTACATAAAAAATGGACAAAAAGTGGTCTACTTTTTGTTGCAATCCATTAAAAAAAATATCTCATTGGGTAAATAAAGACCTAAGGAGAATCAGCTCGTGGATGATAGATTTAAAGCGTTACGATATTAAAGAAGGTATGAAAATTTGTACATCATGTAGAGTGAACCTGGGCAGAGAAAGACAAACTACACAGGAGGAAAGTTCCGAAGAACAAGACAATTCAAAACCACCAAGTATTAGTAAACAGAATGAAGATGACATAGTTTTTATGGATCTTGATGAAGGCTTTAAACAATTAAATGCTTCTTTAACTTCATTAGTCGCCGGTGGTAAAAAGGAAATGTGCCAATTCAAACAAATATTGTGAAGGAAAATTTGAAAAAATAACGTACAAACTAAGTGAAACCTATTTTCAAGGAAAAGGCGATTTAAAAAAAAAGTTTGCCGTTGTGAAGATACAGAATCAGAAATTATTGACCAGTTCAAAAATAAGTTTAAAAATGCAAATAAAAATGAAAAGTTTCTTATATTAACATCTTTACCAAAAAGTTGGTCATGTGCACGAATTGAAAGCGAATTTGGTGTTAGTAACTATTTAGCAAGAAAATCAAAAATGTTAGTGGAAGAAAAAGGAATACTGTCTATTCCAAATCCCAAGCACGGTAGACCACTTCCACAAAACACAGCTCTTTTAGTAAAAGAATTTTACTGCAGTGATGAAATTAGTAGACTTATGCCTGGCAAGAAAGATTATGTGTCCGTGGGAAAGAACTGTGAAGGTAAACATATACATGTTCAGAAAAGGCTGATTTTAGTAAACTTACGTGAAGCATATCAGTTGTTTAAATCAAATACACCAAATGTAATATTAGGATTTTCAAAATTTGTTGAGTTAAAACCCAAAAATTGTATAATAGCTGGGGCAAGCGGTACACATGCTGTATGTGTTTGCACAGTACATCAAAATATTAAATTGATGATAGCTGGAGCAAATTTAAACAAAGTTACACTTTTAGGGAATGACCAACCATTAAAAACCTACAAAGAATGCCTCCCAAAGATAATGTGCAACCCGCCAAATCAGTCATGTTTTTTGAATGATTGCGATTACTGTCCAAAGGGTAACACGTTCAAAGATGCTCTGCTTACAACTTTTGAAGATGATATGGTTGAAAATATAACGTATAAACAATGGATTACTGTCGATCGCTGTACATTTGAGACAATAACTAAATCAACTGAGGACTTTGTACAGGAATTTTCTAAACAGCTTGTTCACCTAAAAAGGCATGATTATGTTGCCAAACAACAATCTAGGTTTTTTTCTGAAAAGAAATCTGCTTTAAGTGAAAATGAAGTGATTATGCAGTGTGACTTTTCAGAAAATTTTTCGTTTGTGGTTCAGGATGAAGCTCAAGGGTTTCATTGGAATAACTCATCGGCTACAGTCCATCCATGTGTAGTTTATTACAAGAAAAAAATGAAAACAATGACAACGCAGATGTTTTGACCTACAAGAGTTTTGTATTTATCTCAGATTGTTTGATCCATAACACAGTACTTATTCATGTATTTCAAAAAAGCTAATTGAATTTATTAAGCAAGACTTGCCAAATTTGAAGAAAATATACTATTTCAGTGATGGCTCAGCTGCCCAATATAAGAATCGAAAGAATTTTTCTAACTTGTGTCATCATAATGAGGATTTTGATGGAATAGAGGCAGAATGGCATTTTTTTGCAACATCGCATGGAAAGGGAGTATGTGACGGGATAGGAGGTACGGTGAAAAGACTCGCAACCAAAGCAAGCCTTCAGAACCCTGTAAATAAACAGATTTTGACTCCCCTCCAGTTATATCAATGGGGAAAAGAAAACATTTCTTCCGTAATATTTTTTTATGTTACAAATGATGTATATCTACAAGAAGAGAAAATCTTGAGAAATAGATTTGATGAAGCTATAACTATCACTGGAACCCAGAGCTATCACGCTTTTATTCCTGTCAGCAAAACAAGAATTATGACAAAAATTGTGTCCGACTCTGAAAAATCAGATGTTCATAAAATTTAAGTGGTTCCAGATGCAGATGATGTGCTATTTGAAGAGATAAATGGATTTGTCGCTTGTGCATATGACAGAAACTGGTGGGTAGCATGTGTTTTATCAAAACATTTTTCTGAAAAAGAAGTTCGTGTATCGTTTCTCCATCCTTATGGACCAGCCCCTTCTTTTGCTTACCCGAGAAGACCAGATATTTTAACAGTGCCACAAAACTTTATTATTTGTAACATTAACCCTATCACTGAAACTGGCAGGATTTATAGATTATCTGCTGAAGAGATGTCCAAAGCTTCTCAAATTTTATTAAAGAAGAAACAAGCATTATATTCATAAAATTATAATATCACTTCCTGATTTCATAATAGTGATAAGTAAACACTTGGCAGCTTCACACAAACACGCACCGTTGGTATTGGTACCGTACAGTAAAGTTAATTAATTATTATTATTATAAATATTATTACTTATTATATTTTAAGATTACATTAGAATACCACAACGAAGATCCACTAAATTTCACTTTTTAAAAATAAAATTTACTTTGCTTAAATCAATCCCGTTTATTGTATAAGTCTGTTCAAGATAAGAAGGTAGCGAAAGAAAGCATAGGCAGCCTTTGACCTTTATCGTGATTGGTTAAAGCACGAGACAATATTACATAGGAAAAGTAAGGATCACGGACTTGTCGGTTGTTGTCTTAGTTTCAAACGGCTCTATCGATATAAAGTACGTTCAATAGGCCGCTTAAGCGCTTATGCTAATGGAGACTATTTTCTATCGTTTCATTTGGTGTTAATTCGGTTTAACAATTTTGAGTAGCTACGATCATTTAATTCCTTCTTAAAATTTCGCGCGTTTTATATTTTTAGCTGTGTGTGTTTACTTTCGAACGCAGCGACATCTGTTACCTTCTTATCTTGAACAGACTATAGTTTATTTTAACACACATTTTGTTTTTGTGTGTATTACAGTACAAAATATTTTTTTAAAACATGATTCCATTGGAATACCATAATGAAATTTAACACGTACATTCTAATAAGAAGCACACTGAACATATATTAAAAAAAAAAAAAATTTCGATTTTGAAATTCTGCTAAAAAAACTTTTTTTTTATTTTTGAAAAATTTTATAATTGGGTTAATGTAGTCAAGTGACACATCAAATTAAAGCTCTTGGAATTCTAAAAAGAATGGTGCACGTTTGAGCTTTCTAGGACTAATAGTTTCAGATATACGGACGTTTAAATGTTTTAAAACGTGCTAAATATCAACCGATTTTTCAGTTTTCAAAAATTTATAACTCTGAAACCAAAAGTACAAAAAAAAATGATACTTTGTATTTTTCATTTTGAAGGATAGAACACAATTACCGAATGTCACACATTTTGTAAAACCTAAAATCCAAAATTATTTTTTTATTGGTTGACTTGGCATGGAATGACTCATGCACAATGAAGTAGAAATAATAATAATAGTAATAATAATAACATAATATATACATTATATAATTAATTTTGCTAATATGTTAGTCACAGAAGACGGACATTTAACGTGAAAATGCCGTTATTTTCACCATTTGCTTACAGCAGGGTGATGTTATTTTGTTTACTGGGATTGGATATCATATTTTTAATTGCTGTAAGTAAAAATAATAATATTAATACAAAAGAAACATAGAGTATGGTATAAAAGCCAGGTTGAGTTTCTGCTGGTTTAAGGATCTCCGAGTTCTAACTGGTAGCATGCTGTAAAATATCTAACATGATTTGCTGTGTCGGTGCAAAATCCATAATCAAGACATAATAGCTGATCTTGTGTTCACTAAAAATTTATACGTTTTAATCATAATGTTACAGAATGAGTTTAAACTTTAAAATATTGCGGACTGACTTACGTGTCAAATTAGAGGGATATAGGTAAAGCGAATAACGCACGGGGTGGTATCTTAAATGGAGTAATAAAAATCCTCATTTTAGTTTAGCGTCCGAGCACCGAAGCGCTATTAGCAACCCGCGAAAAATTAATTTGAATCGTTTTTGAATTTAAACTGCAGCCGATCAGTAAGACGCGATGATCGAGGTAAGGATGTGGAGCGCGCAACGACCGGATGATTCATTCTTTGCATTCTTTGTTTGCAGTGTTGCATGTGTTCGTCAGTGTTCCTTGCATAGATAATTCCTTGTGATTTTACTAAATTTACTTATGAATATTATTAGTAAATCTTTAGTGGTGTAGATATTATTATTTAGTTTGTATATTATTGTAGATATTGTAGATTTAGTTTGTGTATAGTAGTGGATTTTTGTTTAAAGGTGTTAGAAGAGACAATTACCGTGAAAATTTGTGGAAAGAGCTGAGGTGAGTGCTAAAATTTTTATTTAAAGTAGAAGTATGAATACGTTTTTTTTACGTTTCCAAGTGTGGTTAGATATTGTTACATTAAAAGAAGCAGACTATATTTTTATATACTGGTAGCGCCACCTATGCCGTAGACAGGATTCTAATCTATTCTAGACACGCACCGAATTTACTGGAAAAATCTAGCAAGTCTTTCGAAGTTATTCTCGAAGAGGGCCGACTGCTATAAAGAGGAGCCGGGGCGCGGTTTTTAAAGCAGTCTTACTTAGGAAGCGATGTGTAGCAAGCGAATTTAATAACGTTGAAGTGTTATTTTGTCAGATAAGTGTACAGCTCGATATTATTGTACTTTTATTGTGTGTAATGATCGTAGACATTAAAGTGTTTTAAAATAAATAAATAACGTTTAAATTTGTGAACCCGAAGTCGTAACAATATTATAACGTAAAGGATATCGACGGCACGTAAATTAATTTTTACCAAAATCAAGTCTTTAGAAGTTTCTGTACAATTTTTTGATTCTCCACTTGTTGGCAAATTTTTACACACATTATTTTCGTTCGTTACATTACTATATTCAAATAAAAAAACTTCAGACCCTGTAAAATGATGATCATTATTCAACGCTTATGAGGTACTACTTTGGAGCCGTTACATATTATGTAACGTGTCCAACAGTTATTGTAGTCCTGAGTGGCTGTGGAATCAAACATTTTTAAGTAATTGTTGTTTCCAATTGCAATAAAACATTAAATACGTAAACAAGAATTTGTTTGTTGTTTGTGCCGTAAGAATGTACATTCATATTTGGTACCACAGCCACGCAGGACTACAATAATTATTCGACACTTGATATTTATATATCTGTATATTCAGGGCAACATTCCAAAGGCGTATTAAAGCAGATGGGAGTGGTTCGTCAGAAACAATTAACACCACGTAAACGGACTGTGTATAATCAGCTTTCTCTAATGAAAAAGAAAATGTATGCTGTGAGCCGACAAAGAAGTATGCATTTTGTTGATGCAAAAGGTGCGAGACGGCGTCCCCCAACATTGTCCATAAGTGTCTCAAAAGTGACCGTAAAAATGCTTAAGCATTAAAGAATTATTAAAAATGCTCGAGCATCTGCCATTATTATTTGTCATTAAAATCTGGACCTACTGTAGGTATTTATAGCAATAGATAAATATTATTCATTTCCTAACGCAAGGGGAAGATTACAAATTCCAGATTAAATGATATTGCTTGTTCACAACTCTCATTTTCAATAATAACAATATAATGAATGTTACAACTTTATTTTGTGTTTTTCTTTTGAATACATTATTACTTTTCGTGTTGTGTTTATGATTTCTCTCCCTCGAATTTACATCTTGTTGTATTTCATAAGCATTTTCTAAAACGTATGATATAATTTTCATCGGACGTACAAGCAACAAATAACGCAAAATAAAAACAATAGAATTTAATTTGAAGGCGACCATAGTTCATGGTAGTAAGGGCTGCCGGTTTGCTCCGCGTCACGAACAAGGAAGAACAAACCTTTGTGACGCGGTGCAAACCTGAAGCCCGTCAAAATAGAATCACAGAGAAAGGATTTCATAATCCGCGCCTTTTGTTTTAGTTTTGCGTCCGAGCACCAATATTATAGCGCCTTTTATTATGCCTTCGCTGTTTAACGTTGACTGACTCATCTTTTATAGTTATGATCTGTGGAATAACATGCAGTATTTACGCTGCGCTAATTTGACATTTGAGACATGCGCGATTCGATTCTTAACGACGAAAACGTTAATATCGTTACCGCACGGAGTAATTTACGAGCAGATAATTCCGTGCGTTATTTGCATAACGTATCAGTCCCGCATGCGCACTGTTGTAAATTTTGACGGCAGGCTTTTGTTTACATTTGTTTATCACTTAGTTTTAGACAAAAAGGCTTGTGTTTTTGAGAATTTAATTAAATTTATATTTTACACAAATATAAAAAGTTAAGTTAAAACTTATAAGATATATTTGTGTATCGCGGTATTCAATGTTCCGATAACTGTAATATAGGAAGTAAATACTGCAATACGTTTACACACTACTGCTTTGCGTAATTTACGAACGTAAGCGTTATACGCTTTACCGATATCTCTCTATTATCAACTTCCAAAGTAAAAGCGAGGTTATGAGCACCATGACGGACGGCCTGATTACGGCTACCAGTACCAGTTACCATATTATTTTTAAAGATTCTCTAAGTTTTAAACCTTATTTTGTTTCACCAGCTTAATTAGTGTCTTTTAATGTGAACCACACCACTATTGGAACTGTAATCGTAAGTTTGAATTCGAAAATTTGAATTACACAGTGTATTATAATGTGATTGGTAATTTGAGCTATCCTTGTTCTGATTGGCTGTAGGGGGATCTGCAGCTAGACACTCGTTATTTTCATACCACTAATGCAGAATATGGTCATTGGTGGCGCTGGCTTCGCATGTGTATGATCCCTATAAGGCCGCCATAGTAAATTGAACCACTGAAGGATTGGTAACACTGCCTCTATTTCCCATCATCTCATAAGTGCCAAAAGTTCAAATTTTAATTGTGTCGTTAGTTTGTCGTTTAAAAAAATGAGAAATTTATTGGATTTTCAGGCACCTAACGAAGGTGAAGTTACATTATGTGAAGTGGATGGGCGCTTGCATTCCATGCATCACGAATTCTCAAATGTCAACGTCTTTACGAAGGCGGTAAATAATTGAGGTTAGTTTATTTGTTCTGTAAGAATATGTAAATTAAATAATTTTCAGACAAAACATTACCCAATCATATATCTTCCACGCGATTCCCTGCATAGTATTAAATCAAGTGATGAAGTTAAAGAATTATTTGTGACAGTGGATGTCCCTGTTTTGAAGCACCTCGCCCAAGTATATCATGAACACGGTTTTCTTGATGCTTTGAGAGCTGCTTGTAACTATAATCAGTTCTTGTTGTCCAACAGTGCTAAGATTTTACTGAAATTGTACAGCACTGTTCATAATACCAGAGCTCTTTTCAATCCCGGTCTTAATGCAAATGGAATTGCTATTGTAACGCAAGTGTCACAATGCAGAAATTGGTTACATGGACCAATTAGGTGTATATCATGGCATTGTGATTCGATTAAACTTGCAGTCGCTACCTGTGATGATTGTGTTAGGATATATTCTAAACATGCTTCTTTGGTGCCTTTGCTGAAATGTAAACAGCAAAAAAACATTACTGCTATTGAATGGAGACCGGCATCTGATTCAGAGATCGCAGTCGCTTGTGAAAACTATGTGATTGTTTGGAATGTGGATCCAAATTCTGTGGTTAGTGTAAATTAATGTAGAAGCGTGAAATATTATTCACATAGGTAATCTCAGTATTCTAAGAATTAGGAGTAGAATAAATCTTCAAAGCCTTATTTTCAAGATACCCAATGTAAATTGTAAATATATTTGTTCCTTTTTCTTTCAAAGATTTATAATTGGAACGAATAAATAGGAGAGATTCATTATTGCTTTACATATTTTATTATTTACCAAAATGTAATATTTTTGCACAATTTTTACTTTTTAGGAGAAATATTTTTCAATGATAATTAAAAAAACTCTAATCTACCCCTGTTAATGAATTATTTTCACAAAAACCCTTAAATATCCCTTTTCATGACGAGGAGATTTTTCTTTATTTAATTTACACATTCAACTCAACTAAGTAGGCATAATCATGGGCAGAATATAAGATGACTATGAATTGTTTCAGTCGAAATAATTTTGATTATACAGTGTCTTTCAAAAAGTGTGCTACAAATGGGATTTTTTTTAATCGATTTTAATAAATATTTATTGACACTCCTCTGAATTCCTCAAATTGGGAAATGTCAGATAAAATTTATTTTGAACGGTATACAGCTTGGACACTGAGAATTGAAGACGGCTTAAAAGTAAAGTGCCCTTATTTTACAAGTTTCAAGAAAATGTCGTTCAGAATAAAAAGTTTTATTAACATTATGAATAATAACGTAATTAATAAAAATATTACTATAAAAAATGCAGAATTATTCAAATTTTCAACACTATCCATGTCGAACAAAATTAAATTTCGAACTCTGTCATGTTGACTTTTACTCCAACGGTTACTCCCACTAACCACAAAAATGTATGTAACTCCGTCGAATTTTCACAATATTCGGTTGTAGTTGCTGCTTTTTACACTTTTGTCTCACTCTTACTTATATTAAAGCTTATTCGTTCTCACTCTTTAAAGTGTGAAAAGAGTAAATAGAGTGAACGGAGGTGAATAAACGAACGCAGCTACACTATTATAAAGAAAAATGGTCGTCTAACGTAACGGAACGCTGCCGCAAACTCTCTATTAACGAAAGTCACGCGATTACTTTCGTTTGGTCCATTTGTAATTTTCTTTCAATCGTCTTTGATCACCAAAAATACATAGTACACACTTTTATGGACTATATATTTTCAGAGCTCTTGCGTTACCAAGTCCAAGTGCGCGTTCAGTGAACACGAGCTGCTGAGTTGCTGACTCAGCAATCGTTTGTGATTGGCTATTACCTTAATGTGAACCAATCACAAACGATTGCTGAGTAAGCAACTCAGCAGCTGCTGTCCGTTGAACGCGCACCAAGTGTATCTCATGCTTTCAAATGAATACATATAACCGAACCTAAGCAATATCACTCAGTATCAGTATATACGTGTTTATCAGTTTAGGTGTGCAG